>OZ016491.1:5675150-6275150 GCA_963966615.1 Tenthredo amoena
TACATATGTACATTTTCTGATCTAAATATGGTTAAACGAGAGATGAAAAATCTCACCTTATCAAGGTACAGGGCTATCTGTACCACTACCGCTGTTCGTACCAGCCTCGCTTTTAGTAGCAGCGATGCGATCCCCCCGCCTTGTGCTCTTAGACAAAGAAGCGACTTCTTTTAAAAGGCTTGAAATTTTGTGCTGCAGAGTGCCGACCTTAGTCTCATACTCTTTCTCTGTTGCTTTCATTTTGGTACGAAGTTCAGTCTCGTTTGTAAAATGTTTAGCTTTCAATTCGGTGATCTAAAATCAAAAAAGAAACGAATCAAGGTGATTATCAGAGCTCTGGAAAATCCAACGAAACCATCGGATATTAATTATTTCTCTCTTTAATAAATATCTACCATTTTATCCTTCGTCAATAGTTGCCCGTCTTTTTGAGATATCTGTTTTTGCAACAGAGCTATTTTCTCTTTAAGTTGTGTCACCGCTACAACATGATCTGAACTGTTGGGGTCATGCGGATCGTGAGCGCCACCCATTCTCGCCGCTTTAACTGGCGTCGGACCGTTCGTACCATCGACTGTATCCGACTGTGTAGGTAATTGAGTAACGTCTACTCTGTTGGGTCGTTTATTGTGGCCTTTCATTCTAGAGTTAAAGAGGGACAGTCTTGGTTGGATTAAATTCTCTTTTTGTTTTGTTTTTTTCATATAGAATTTAAAAAAAAATACTCTCTTCTCTTTTCTTCCTTTTTATACATTCTTTTGACTGAAACAAATAAATTAATCAATGATTACTTCTGCTCTTTGTGTTTAGCAGCTCGTTGTTGGGCTAATTTAAGGTGCGCCCTTCTCTCCGAGTCCGATTGTTTCGTCTTGGCCAAAGCACGTTTGTAAGACAGAGTGCAAAGCCAGCACAATAGTTTACCGTCGACCTGAAATAGTGCAAGAATATTTATTCAATTAGCTCTAATTATCATTTCTTGTACAATGTTTGCTTTATTTTTGATAAAAGAATGAGTATTATAGTTCATCGACATGAAACGTCCTAAAAGAAAAGGAAAAAAAGAACAGAATTTAAGACCATAATCTAAGTATAATTACTATACCTTTTTGTCTTCGTCTTGCCTATCGAAAGCACACTTTTGTTTACATTGTTCGCAAGTAACAGGTGGTCCATATCGCTTCTCTGAATTAGTACATCTCTGGCATTTACTACCGATAAAAGCGGCTATGGTATTACAGTATTCGCAAGCCGAAGGTTTTCCATATGCCTTTACGTTCTGTTCGCATTTTTTGCAAATCGTACTGGTGCTGCCTTTTCTGTAAATTCAATAGTACCTTTCTAATCTATTCAAGTCAAACCGAACAAAACATCACGAAAACATTTTGCAAAACTTTTGTTCATTTTTTGTTTTTGGTTTCTTTTGTCTTTTTCTTTTTCTGTTTTCCATTTTCAACTCACATTGTCTGCTGAAATTCTGATCGACAATACGTGCATTTTACGACTGGAAAAGCTCCTCTGCATTCCTAGCAATAAAAAGAAAGAAAAAAAAGTAACAATGATAATAACAATGTTGATATTACATTACAGTTTCTCTTGTTACATTATTAATCATTATCATCAACCTGACACACGCACACGCACACAGATAGACACACTATTATATGAAATGCGTATGGTTTAGATTACAATCTCTATATTATGAAGCAGAATTTCTAACCAGATATTTATAGTCTAGTGTTTTTGTATATATAATAATATTATAAATTTAGATAAGAGGCTATGGTGCGACTGTTGTTAACAAACAATATAAAGAACGGAGACGAATCGAACGAATACATATTTTGTTTTTTTTGGTGTTGTAAAATTGTATTTTTCTGTACAAATTATGGAATAAAATTAAAGCAAAATGATAAATAAATAAATAAAGAATTTTGTTCAATACATTTTTCATAGTTACCTTGCATAACTGTTGACCAGGTGATAATTCCTCGAAAGGATGTCGCGAAAAACATCTTGAGCAAGCAAATAGTGCTTGCATATTATTGCCACTCATAATAATAATAATAATAATAACAATAATACGATACTAATTATAAAGTATATAATATTGAAAAAATGTACGTTTCTTTATATATATATATATATATATATACCTATATATACATATATAATTATACATGTAATTATATATTTATATATAAACCCATATACTAAATATGATGTAGAATATTTGTGTCTAGTATAGTATGTATATAAGACGAAGAATGATCGTTCTACGCGCACACGTCAGAAAATGAGAGTTAAAGTAGTTGAGTAAACGATAGTAGGTAGGGTAGGGTAGGGTAGGGTATGGTATGGTATGGTATGGTATGGTTGATAAATGTATACCTAGATATATAATGTGAATGATTTTCTCGTTTCTGAGATAAATATAATGAATATATTATTAAAAACAAAGTGTATTATGTTTATTGATCACTTGAATTATTACACTTGATTTGTTTAGTGATGAATCGTAAGACAGCGTTTTTATTGTACTTCCTTTTGTCAATTATTTATCTATGTTTATTTATCGTCGGATTGAAACTGCGAATATATTTAAGAAATGAATGTTGTTAACTGTTTCGGTTACTCGAACTGTACTAGTGGTATGTATTAGTCTAGCTAACACACGGAGGTACGCGACTCGACAACCTCATTCATTTACTTCGTCGCTTGCTTGCTTGCCACCGGCTGTTATAGTGTTAAATCGCACGGTCAGACGCCATTTTTGATCTTTGAAGTTATCCGAAACGAGCATAACGCTTTCTAGGGGCTAAGCGCGCGAAGCTTGTAGTTAGGATTTTTAACACCATTCTATTCCATTCATTTTGTTATTCGATAGGTAGATGTGAACCTCGGAAAGATAGATAAAACCAAAGGCTGATCTTACTTAACTAACGAATATATTGAGGAGAGAGAGAAGAAACATTGAAGGTTCGGAAAGCTCGATCTAACTTGTGCTGCCTCTAAGCGGGTGCCTTTTGGAACTAGAAACACGATCGAGCGGTAACTCAATACACATATCGTGAAATGAGCCAGTACAGTGTTATTTCCCAAGAAAGATATTTCTAGCGCCGATAAAAATATAAATCGTTCAAAGATAATCGTGAGTCTTTCGTGTGAGAATATATCTAACATGCACGCCTTGCTTTTTGGGATCTTCTATAGATATAAATTAGAAAAATTAAAAAATATTTTTTTCTATAACAAATATTTCATATAAAATTTTTTAATGTTTTTTTGTTCATATCCTTGCGACTGAAGCGCGTTAATGAAAATTATAAGTATGGGTAATCACTACGTTCTGGATCACCCTGTATACCAAAGACGCAAAAACCCCTGTATACGTTGTCATATAGATTAATAAATCAATATAATGAAATAAATCGACTGAGATTCAATAAGTATTGTACATTAGAGACACATTAGTGTAGAAAAAATAATAATAAACGAAACTTTTAGTTTCGAAATTCGATGGCGCGGGAAACGCGAGCCAATAGTATGAATGAATACACACACAGGTATAGTAAATGTTATCGCTGTGCCATGCGATATTGGAGAAAGAAATATATAGGAAGAGGAATTTCCTTTACATCACATATGAAACTCACCATTCTGGATCTCAGCATACACGGGATTGATGAATACGGAATGATAATCCAATAATAATCCCAATTGGTGATAACAGATCGAAGAATTGCACTACACTGCACTGCACTGAATATATCATACGCATGGATAGTAATGCTCACTCTATCGCGACTAACTTCAACCGTCACCCGTTCAAAAGTCGTAGAGCCTATAATGACACGAAAGACTCTCGTCTGGCGGCCGTATCCGTATGAGACCTGTTTATAAAACAAACTTGAACCGTGAAGCGAATTTTACACATGCGCAGCATATTAGCGATATTTTTTTTAACATTTCTAAAGACTATAGTCCGATCGCAATAAACAAATGAAGAGTCTTACTGCAAAGGTGTGCAGGAGAACGCGTACTGACCCCCCGCCACCTGCTGCCACCTTGCCGGCATAATATCTAAACAACCGAATTTCGCGATCTCATGTATATAAGCTATGTTCACCAGTCGATTTCACTGACTCAAATCAACTCACGAATTAGGTTAAATCACGACAAGCCTGAATACCCGCGTTTGTAGATAAATCGCGACTATTGTGAGAAAACTTTTGGCGGGATGTGGGGGACGTGACCCTCCGCCCCCGGACAGATCTTGCCGGCACGATGGCTAAATAACCGGACACCGTGATCCTACGAATATAATCGATGTATATCACCGATTTCACAGGGTTTTATCAACGTACGAATTAGTTAAACTCACGATAATCCCGAAATCTTAATTATTTATCGATAAATCGCGTAAAGAGAGCAAGCACCGATACACTTGTTGCATCCCCTTATACTCGAAGACAACTGACGGTTGACCGGTGCGCCGCGGGGGATCATGGGATGTCATATGCGGACTACCCCGCGCTTTTATTTGTTAGGCGCCATAATCAAATCATGTATAAAATAACATTAACAATTTATGCAGATTATCTATCGCCAATTATGAAATAATCGACAAAAAATATAATTCTATACAGAATCTCAGGCTTCGAATTCTAAATAATTCAAAATTCGTAAATAGATAATGTAATAAGCTTGATAATAGACGATAAATTCGTTGCGTTACTAATGCAGTGAATAGTTCTATATTTAGTTACCACGTAGTACAAAATTGTTGTCATTACAGCTTCATGGACTGTTACAAATTTAATTTCTATTGAAAAAGATTGTAGAAATTTCCACAGAATATTTTCATAATACACTCATTGCATCACGAACTCGATAAATATCTCTTTTGATTTTTTGGCTATTCCGCTTTTTATTATCCCGAAAATTTGATCACATATTCGGTGTAATAATTTCATTCATCTACGACGCTATCCAGAAAATTATTCAATAATTACGTTATTTTGACGAGCCACAATCTTATTTTCCATTCAGGTTTTCATCGACGCTAGCTCATCGCGGTAAGGTAAGACAGAATTTTCTGAAAAGTGAAACAACCTTATTAATATTACCGCTCGATCGTGGTCCTAGTTGTAAAGGACAAGTGCTTGGAGAGCAGCACAAATATAAAGATCGCGTTTTGACCCCGCTATGGTTTATACTGGTTATGCCTTAGTTCGTGGAGAAAAGAAATGGAGGAAGGGATAGCTAGGTTAGTTTTCATGATCCATGGTCGAGCGTATACCTCAGGGATAAATAATATTTATTTACAAAAAAGAGAAGATAATAAAAACTGAATATTAATTATTTAAAAAATGTCTACTAAATCCTCAGTGGATTTACGCGCCGAACTTGCCGAGCTTGTTAAACGCAAGGCTGAAATAGCGGTGAGTAAAAGAAATGCGATATCAAATAGTCGGGAGAATATTTCACTAACAGATTTGCTCTCGCCTCGCAATACGCGACTTTTATATTCACATTCGTGTCCGTAAAAAGACGCAAATCATGACTTGATAAAAAAAACTGCAAAGTCAGTAAATAGCCCTATCTGAATATCCCGATTTAGAATCGTGTTGCTCGACTCTCACATCGACGATCAAATCTTTTTTGTAGGTTATAATCGCTTATTTACAAATAAAAATTTCGCTGCTATCATTCGAAACGAATAGATAGACTCGATGGTTGTTTTTCTCATTTCCAATTGACAGGACACACTCGCTAATTTGGAAAGACAAATATACGCGTTTGAAGGAAGCTACCTAGAAGACACTCAACTTTATGGAAATATTATACGCGGCTGGGACCGTTACTTAGCTAGCAATAAAAACACTAATAGTAAAGCTGACAAACGCAACAGAAAGTTCAAAGAGGCTGAAAGGCTGTTTTCCAAATCTTCAATCACCTCCGTCGCCGTAAGTAAACAACAAAAACCACAAAATTGATTTAAAAAAATACGAAATATTACATTTTTATTCTCATCGCAGGCAGTAAATGGAATCCTGGAAAATACACAAGACAAAAGTAAGGACCACAATGGATATTCGTAGCTTTATTAGTTCTCAGTTAAATATTGCGGTCTAACAATAATCATTTGTGCCTCTATTCAGCCATGATAATAATGATGATAATCGTTGTTATTATCGCTCAAGTTAACTAATCTTTTTGTTCCTTTTTCTTAAGTATCGGTTTCGGGCTTATCTTAAGTTATTTAATACTGTTGTTAATTTTTGTTATTGTAAATCATTTATCATAGATACGACTTTATCTAGATAATTAGTCTCTTTGATTTTCTATTAGTTTAGCTCATTATTTTTTTGTCGTATATATGGAGGAAAATCAGCTTTAAAAGTAAAAACACTGCACTGTAGTATCTGAAAAACATGAATTATTCTATTATTCTTCAGTTTATTTTCTGTTTCGTCACCTATCAGATTATATATCCCAATTCTTTGTCTGTCTTTACGCATTTCCTTCGACTTATACACCTCTTAAATCCCATTTGTATTGAAAATCTGATTCACAATAGTTGAAAAGTAAAAAAAACAACTTTTAGCACCGTAAACTCATTCCTCTAGATCTGTGATTCCTTTTCATCAATCCAATACAACAGAAATTCGAAGCTCGAAGTCTGCCTTTTTTTTTCTATTAAAAAGGTTCTTTTCTCTTTCCGGAACTTGATAACTCGAATTTTCAATGAACTTTTCAATGCATATTGAAACCCTGAGGCTCCTAGATCTGTTGATCTGCAATTCAAACAGAAGAATCTGGTTCTAATTTCTCCATTTATTCAATATTGTCAATATTTTGTTGCTGCTAACAAAGGGGTGAATTATTCCAGTTGAACGATACAGCGAGTCGGAGTCTCAAGTTGGGAACAGCGGAAGTGAGGACAATTGCACCTTTACTAATTCCGTGTTAACACCGGGGAATAACAAAGAGACTAGTGGGAAGAATCACACCCTGGTTACACAAACAAGTTATTCCCAAAATAATGGTACCCTTAGTAGCGCGGATAGTAACGTTCAGTTCACCAACGGACCGATGTCGAACGGCGGTATAGACCACGTAACTACGCCAGTGAAAGATGTAGGCCATACGAACAGCAAAGATTCTAACAAAAATAGATCCTCTTCAAGTAGCGCAAAGAAAAGTAATAACAAACGGTCTAGGAACAGATGAAGCATCGACTGTTTTAATGTGTCTATTTTTCAAACGGTCCGAGTCGCTTAACTCAAAAATATCTTCAAATAATATAAAGATTCGATTTCTTAAAACTCTGGAATGAGGAGTAAAGGAGAATTTTCAATCGGACTTATTGTATTGTCGATTAATATTTGTATATTCAATGTGAGCAGACGAAATTCTTGAACAAAGACTAAGTCGAATTCTCCGATAAACGCATTTTTTTGCGAGTTTTATTTAATATTTGTATCAAATCGCGAGTAAAGATGTTGTTTTTATGTCATTCAGTTTAAAAAAATATTTTTTAAATCATATTATTGTTGTAAGTCGCTGCTACTGACGATAACGATGCTGGAAATTTGAATAAAATTGAAATATCGTTTACTCGTACATTTACTCATTTCGTCGTTATTCGTCTCTTGCATCAATATTGTCGTATCGAAAAATGACTTGTACTAATTTCAACGGAAGGTTTTTTAGAGAGATTTCAGTCTGCCGCTGAATTATCTCTAAAACTGCTTAATAAACAAATCGCAAATTCACAGGTTTTTACGTCCAGATAATCGGCATGAAAAATCTTCATACCTCTTTGAATGCGAACGTTTACTTCTACGAGGAAAAAATTGAACTTTGAATTATTGTTTGCATTATAAGAATTTCCACATTGACTCTCATTTCCTCTTACTAAATACACTTTTATTCATTTGTATCCAAATACATATTTCCTCTCAAAAAACAAGCGCGACTACTGAAGCGATTCATACTTTTTCTTAGCCAGTTCAATTTCCTCTTCGCTAACAGATGGAGTTAATCCACAAAACAATTCTTCTTCTCTAATAAAGGCTAGTTTTTCAGCCTTTTCTTTGAAGAATGCTTTCTGCTGAGCCTCCAGCTCTGCTTTATAAGCGTCTAATTTTTCCTGTACAAGTTTGTCGCAGTGTTTGTCGGTCAGTTTTCTAAGCGAGTCTTTCCTCCATACTGGAAGGTATTGCCTGGAAAAATAAAGAAAATAGATAAATAACGGGATAAACTTTCCTTTGATTGTTAAAACTTGACTAAACTTTATCTCCGCTATCCAACTTACGGAGGATGTGGTTTGTAGATGAGATTTAGTCTCTCGAGTATCCATTCGAACCGCCTATAATCCCATCTCCGCAAATTTCCAAGAAACTTCTTTCTTTTATCGATAAGTTCCTTCAGACGAACTTTTAGTTTTTTGTCCATTGGGTGGATATTGAGCAGCTGTGTCAGTTGGTGAATAGAGTTGGTCATCACCGCAACTGTAACATAATTATATGAATCATTTCTTCACAAAAAAGCGGCAAAATAACAAGACAGTAACTTTCTCTATTCATAAATGAGTCAGCAAACAAACAAAAATTTCAGTTTTTACTTTTTACTTCTACGGAACCTCGGTCGAGCGCGTGTCTTCTTACTAGTCCTAAAGCAGTGTTTGCTCTTACGACCGTCGTGTACCATCGTGGAAGAAATTCAAGCGTGAATAGTTTCTTCACGATCTCGTCAGCACTGAAAAATTATGAAAAGAAGATACAATTTTTGGAAAACAATTTAAAAAATATGAATTTCACATTGAGATACAAACGTTTTGAAAATGTTCTACAAATTGATATAAAATTTGAAAAAAAAATGAACAAACCAGGTATTATCAGTATTGACACAAAAAATTGGAAAAAAACTGTACAAAAAAAAAAGATTTTATATGAAAATACGAATACGAGTTGTAAAAAATTTTGAAAAAAAAATGAAAAACTAATTATTATCATTGTTGACCAAAAATATTTGTCAAAAATTGACGAAAAATCGAAAAAAAGGAAACTTTGATACTGAAATACGAATTATTATCTTTGTTGAATCAAAAATCGAAAAAATGAAGAAGACACTCACTCCTTCAATTCTTCAGACTCGTCGTGTCTGCTGGCAAGATCTTGTGGGGTGACTTTGAGATCCAGGCCAAGATCTCCGGTTTTTTCTGGTTTATAGAACGGGATTTTTTCCGGTCTTACCCACTTGATCTTAAGATCGGATTTGAATGCATAATTTCTTGCTACATAACCTTCAATTTGAGTGATATTACGGATTAGATTCGGTACAGGTTTTAGATTCCTAACTAGCACGTTCATTTTGTTGTTCTTAAACTTTTGTACTTTAGTAAGTATTATTTATTATAGTTTCGTTTTCATGATTTGTTGAGTAAATAACGATACAAATTGGTAATCAGGAATCAAGATAACCAAATATCTAATTAATGAAGGGTTTCGTCGTCTGCTGGCATGAATCATGCGGAATAATAAAAGAGTGGAAACTCTGTATACACAAAGAAGTTAGGAGGAGCCAAGCTCGGCATATAGTTAGACAATTAGTCAAACAAATAATGAGAAAGAAATCATTTAGCGGCGGGGTAAAATATTCGATTTGAAAAAGAGCGATGAAACAACAACCTACACTATAATTGACGAGAGTTAATAATTTGGCACTGAAGTATGCAGTGTAGATATTTTGGCGTATAGAAAAGTGTTTTAAGTATCTAAACCAAATTTCAGTTACATAATATATTTGATACAGGATTATAATAACGCGCAACGGGATTACGGGACAGTGAAATGAATATGGGGCAAATTAACGCTCTTATCTAACGCTAATTTTAATATTCGTATAATTCTTTCTACATATATCTGGCCGGATTAAAATCGTAAGACGAAAATATATAAAAATTCATTAAAATAATGCCGGGGATGAATCGGGGAGACAATCTAGAAGAGATCTACGCGTGGATAGATGAAATCCCGTTTTCTAAACCGAAGAAAAATATACCACGAGATTTTTCCGATGGAGGTATGGATATATTTAATCTTCACCCCGTTTGTTATATCGTCAAATTTCATTACGTTTTTATCATTATCTCTAGTTCTCATGGCTGAGGTCCTCAAGATTCATTACCCGCGCTTCGCTGATGTCCATAATTATATTCCTGCTAGTAATGTAGCGGCAAAAAGAGAAAATTGGAATACACTGAATCGCAAAGTCTTTACAAAGATCGACATGAAGCTTAGCAAAGACGTGATCAATCAACTGGCAAATTCTCAGCCTGGAATAATCGAAAAATTGCTAATAGATTTGCGGGACAAAATTTCAACCAGAGAATCTTCTTCCGTGGCTGAAACGAGTCCAATAAATTTCGTTAGCAATAAAGAGAAGACAGAAAATAGCGCGGCTGATAGTAAGCGCAGTTTATTTTTCGACGCGAAAATTCATAAAAATAACAATTATGAATATGGAAATATGAAATTTCCCTCTAATGATCAATAAATGCCTAATTAAGATCCTTTGTACAGTAGGAATTGTTCAAAAAGATGAAACGACCAGATCTTCCGAAGTCCTCTCCTCTGCAGTCATTGAAACATCAAGCTCTAACATCTCTGTGACTAAGAGCACGAAGGGTTTCATCAGAAGAGCTTTCGGCTGGCTGTTAGACTGGCTGATATGGCCGTTTAGTGAAACCGCAAAAACCACAGAGAAAGAATTATCGTCGCTTCCTTCGATTTCTGTGGATTTTGAATCGCTCGGTGAGCCCTCAGTAAACCAAAGAAAAATTCCATTTTTGAAGAATTTGGGAATCAAACGAATTAATATAAAATTGGAAAAAAAAAAAATTGACAAATCGGCAAATTCATTTTTATTATTGTGTAGAAAAGAGCTGCAGTATCGCCGAGCAACCAATTACTGTAATTGAATCTGAACAAGAGGATGAAGAATCGTCTGGAATATCGCGAATAGATTTTTTGCGATTGAGGCAAGAGGTGGAGAACAAAGACTTGGTGATTTGTATGCTGAATCGAAAGGTGTCTTGTTTGGAATCAGTGATGAAATTAAAGGACCAGAAAATCGGGAATTTGGCGGCCCAAATTTCAACTTCGTCTACAGAAACCGCGCAGAATCTAAGGCCCCATGTGATCGGATCGAGTATTTCCAGGCTTCGATATCAGACCAAGAATTATAAGTCGATATCCTGAATAGAAGGGAGAAAAATGAAAAATTATACGAATTTAATGTAAATAGAAAAGAAAAGAAGGAATTCTATCGATTCTGGAAGAATAGAATATATTATACCATATAACTCGTCTTGTAACTGCCTGATTCAATATACATATACTGATAATTCTGAAATTTCTCTATTTCTATTGAATTTCAAGCATTCTTTTAGAATTATTTGCACAGCAAGGTCCTATACATACAGCTAATAGGCACCGTTTCTGCAAAGTTTAACGATAAGATCAATGCATTCACTGAACAAATATGAATAATGAATATCGTTAAGCAGAAATACCGGCTCTCGTGAGGAAGAAGATCGCTATATTTATATATTCATATAGCATAAGCGAATGAGACGAATAGCACGTATATATATAGGTAGTTATACAGACAGGTGAAAGTTTCGAACCGTGACCCAGACCCGGTACAAGGATATATTCACCTGTGTAATGGTATGACGGTATTTTTTTACCATTGAAAATTATTCCTAGGTAAAAAGCGATTCCCTAAAATCTGAAGGGACCTCCCTTGCAGTTCAAAAATCACATATAATTACAATATAAAAAAGAATAATCCAATCTCGTTCATTCGAATTAACAATAGCAAGCTATTGTGAATAAATGATTGAAATAACTATTTCTGAGTGAGTGATTCTCATGAACGAAAAAATAATGGAATAAGATACGTGGAGTCTATTCAAATGAACTTCTGCTATTATTTTATTAACAAAAAATATCGTGTAGGTGTGGTTCCTAGTTATTATATTACACATGCAATATAAAAGAAAAGAATATGGATATAGCTACGCAAACTCAAGGTCAGAACTTTCCAAGTATGCAGTAGATAGTTGAGAGATGATGCTCTCAAAGTGGGGATTCGAACAGGTCTAAATTATACCGTTGAGTTCAGTTGCTTGGTGAGTACCGTGAGAAAAGGAACGAAAGAAACTGATATACCAACTCCGAGCGACGATTCAGCGCGAAATAATTATCGCAAAATAAGTGAGTTCGATTTATTAATAATAATCTCTTTAATACGCGACTCTGGACAGACTTTTCCCCAGATTTGTAAAAATTTTTGTTCCCGATTGAACGGACGATTTCTAGTCTTGAGAATTCCTCGTCATTGTAATTGGCACAAGACAAGAACTCGTCTTTCAACGCTATATTTTTATATCAACTGTAACTCAGATTAGGGAAAAAATGAGAAGAATTATAAATCGTTTCCTTTGTCTAGCATGAATAAATTATCATCGAAAAATCGGAAAAAAGAAAGAACGAAAAAAAAAAAAAGAAAAAACTAATGTTACTTCCGTTCGATTTTGATTAACAGTTTTCTTAGAAGATTCAATTTTCTGATTAAAAGATCGTGGAAATTATTCTAAGGACATACTCGTTCGTTTTATCATTCAAATCGCGTTTAGAATAATTATAAAAAATCATACGTGATTCGAAAACACGATTTTTGAGTTAAAATTCAGACAAATGAAAATCCGACAAAGAATATAAAGGAAGATAATAATCTGCCTTGCAATTCGAGAGCTAGGTAGACATCTCGATGGATGCTTCGTTGCTCAACAAGGTGAATGACTGGATTCTATCCGCATATAGGTATAATTTATATAAAGAATAGTAAAATGATCTTTATTGGTCAATATTTTTATTCGACTCAATTCGCAGCCCGGTTTTTACATAATTACGCATTTTTATTATCCGCTATTCAATGCCTGCTATAAAAATTATCGGGATTCCCTATACCAATATCTGATCGCGTATATGCATTATAAGTGTACTATGATCTATGAAACCAGTTTATCCGAGATCGTTCATATTTCACAAATATAGTCATTAAAATTTCCACTCATGCAATGTCTGTGGGTAATTATTATGTTTCAATGTTTTCTAGGACGAATGATTATATTATTCTATCGGATTAATTATTCCGCTTTTTATTCGTGTAACGATTATACCATTACGTTTATCGCCAATGTCATGAGAGAAGATGTGAAATTGTGTAAAATGATTTCTTAACGTATTCTGTTGGATTAAAAGTACAACGACAAATTGACGACGACGAGAAAAAATAATTTACTAAAATAGAAAGTTTCGCGTAGAGGATATATATTTATGGGGATAATGCATGATCAAATAATTGCATATACTATTCAGATATCATTGCTGCCTTGAATATATTAAGTAATAAAATTAGGCACTCAGTACTTCGGGTATTAAAAATTATTCAAATTTATTCTATACCATATACGCGATTTTCAGATAATGATCCTGGCCGTTCTTTCCTGTCCCCTTTTCTGCTGTGTGGCTATAGGCGCTATATTAATCGGTGGAGCTATCTTTCTGCTGCTTGGTATTCGCCTTTTCGCTTGCTATACCTTAGGAGTTTGTAAAAGCAGAGCAAAGATGGATGGCAAAGTGGTTATCGTGACCGGATGCACTTCCGGTATCGGTAAAGAGACCGCTAGAGACCTCGCTAAAAGAGGAGCCAAGATAATCATGGCTTGTCGCAACGTGGAAAATGCGAACACCGTAAAAGGTACAAAAAAAAAAAAGAAAAAATTGTTCAAAGCGCATTTTTTCCCCTCGATTCTCCTCGTTATTAATAATTTTACGGCCAACTTCCGGTTTCAGATGAGTTGGTGAAATCTACGGGCAACAACAACATAGTTGTCCGAAAATTAGACCTGTCCTCGTTGAAGTCGGTGAGGGAATTTGCCCGGCAAATAAACCGCGAAGAAGCTAGACTAGACGTTTTGATCCATAATGCTGGGACCGCTGAAACATTCCGAAAAAAAGTAACCGAGGATGGGCTGGAGATGACTATGGCTACGAATCATTACGGGCCATTTTTACTCACCCATCTTCTTATCGGTGAGAATTATTAACGGTTTGATTAAGAGAAAGAAAGAAAAAAAAGGTACGAATTTTAATCGGTAATTCGCTTATAGATCTTCTCAAAAAGTCTGCACCAAGTCGTATCGTGATAGTGGCCTCAGAATTGTACCGTTTGTCGTGTTTGAATTTGGAGAACATGAACCCGACGACGACTTTGCCAGCTTATCTATACTACGTTTCGAAGTACACGAACATCGTCTTCACCCTGGAATTAGCACGCCGTTTAGAGGGGTCAGGAGTCACGGCGAATTGCCTTCATCCAGGAATGATAGACAGTGGAATATGGAGGAATGTTCCAGCCCCGTTGTCCTGGCCGTTGAATCTGATAATTAAGGGATTTTTCAAGACCCCGGAACAGGGAGCACAGACCAGTGTCCATCTCGCAGTGTCTGACGAGGTCATCGGCGTCAGTGGAAAATACTTTCTGGATTGTCACGTAAGAATTATCATCGCTGTGATCACTGTTATTCCCATCATTATTTCGGCTAATTATTTCAGGAATACCGACTGTCCCAAGGTGCGAAGGACGAAGCTAAGGGAAAGAAGCTCTGGGAATTGAGCGAAGGATTCGTCAAATTGGAAGCAGCAGACCCAAAGATATGAGAACAAAAATAACGAGGCGTCTCTCCAAAGCGGAAATGATAAGCTCAATTATTGTATCATCGATGCGGACGTGATGTTATCTTTTTTGTTGATTTTGTATGTTTCGATTCAAATATATTACCATTTTTTACAACTGGTTTCTCCAATCGTTTCATTCACGTTGATTGCAAAACCTTGGAATCAATTTAGAATTAGAAAGGCAGTCTTTCGCAGGCCGTGAGGTTTGCATTAAAAGCTGGTCAAGAACGACGGCTGCTCTTCGTCAAGTAAGACGTGTTTTTTTACTGCGAAATAAAATCGCCAGTTTCTTACTCGAATTTACCGATCCAGTGTAGTACATCGTGGACGTGCAAATGTCTGCAACGTTTTGTGTAGCGAAAGAAAAGGTTCCGAACACGTAATACACGCGTGTGTGCATGAATAAATTACATATGCAAAGTGCAGCTGCTGCAATACCATATTCACTTAAGAAAATTTCTATAAAAATTTGTGAAAACGAATTTACCAACGAATATGGAAAACAAAACGGTCCTTATAACTGGTTGTACGTTTGGAATCGGCCGAGCTACCGCTGAACAAATCGCTAGAACTGGTGCCAAGGTGATCATGGCATGTCGTAATCTGGATAACGCCGAGAGGGTCAGAGGTTCGTAAATTTAATAAAAGCACGTCATACTCATGGTCACTCAATGATTTATGTAACAACAAAAAATTGAGGCCGTTTGAATCCTTGGAACGATGTCCTATCATTCTTGTTCTTTTCTTTCCTCTAATTCAGATGAAATAATGAGGACAACGAAAAACGATAAGGTAATCGTTCGGAAGTTGGATCTTGCATCGCTCAAGTCGATCCGAGAATTTGCAAAATGTATCAACCGAGAAGAACACAGACTAGACGTTCTGATACACAATGCTGGAATCGCCCTTACCTTTCGAAGAAGGACATCGGAAGATGGTCTCGAGCTGACCATGGCTACGAACCATTTCGGGCCATTTTTATTGACTAATTTGTTGATCGGTAAAAGCGAAATAAGAAACGTCAGGGAGTGGCTATTTCTTAGTGTTTGGAAAATGAGTAAAATCGATTTTCAGATTTATTGAAACGTTCAGCGCCCAGTCGAATCGTGGTAGTTACTTCCAAATGGTACCCGATGGGGCGTTTGAATTTCGATAGCATAAATCCTACCGGGACCTGGCCAGCCCACTATAACTACTACGTTTCGAAGTATGCGAATGTCGTTTACACCCGGGAACTGGCTCGGAGACTTCAAGGGTCTGGTGTAACCGCGAATTACCTTCATCCTGGTAAAGTGTTCACTAATATTTGGCGGGCGAATACTTCGGGAGCGTTTTTTTGGTGCGCGGAACCGATTCTTAAAAGGGTTTTGAAGACACCCCAAGAGGGAGCACGGACTAGCACTTATCTCGCAGTTTCCGACCAAGTGACGAACACGTCCGGCGAATATTTCAAAAACTGTATCGTGAGTAGATGAAGCAAAAGAAAAAAAGGTGGGTCATAAATTGATGGAGAAATTTTGGTCTTTCAGATAGTTCAACCCTCGCGGAACGTCATGGATCCAGAAAAGGGAAAAAAGCTCTGGGAGTTGAGTGAGAAGCTAGTACTTGGGACTGGGGATCCACGAATTTGAAAAACGAAAAGAAAGCTTCGAAAGAGTCAGAAGAATTAATCGAACTATAATGTAGTTTTGTGTATTTTATTGACCCCCATGAATGCTACCGGTAATTCCTTTGGTGTGGATAGAGAAAAGCGTTTTCGATTATCAATAAAACTCTGAGAAATCATCTCGGGAGTTTTTACTTCAAAATAAAAAAGAAGGAAAATTTCTTTCGCTAACATTTTCTAAGTCTCGTGTCATGCAGGTTTGTAAAAAGGATTCAAACATTTCTTTGACTTCCTGTTAATCATTCGGAACCACAAGGAATTTTTGGAAAGAATCCTGATTTAAATAATTATGATATAGCCCGAATAGAAAAATCATATTTTTTTAGCAAATTTCGATAGTATAACATTCGCAAATGTATACGACTGCGTAGCGATGGATGTATTTCATCAGAGTGTTGATGATAATGGTGAGACTTATAGGCGCAATCTAGTTATAAATAGACCATCGATATAGCGAGTGAAGTTCTGGTCTGGGATTTGCCAGAAACGATATACTGAGAATATGCGATTGTACGATATGTGGAGACTTTCCTGTTTCCAGATGGTATATAAAGTCTGAAATGACCTTTCATTGTTCAGTGTGTATTCAATTTGCGATCAGTACAAGCGAGTTGCTTCATCGTCTTGAATATATTCATACGTTTGGTGTCTCTGGGAGAAACACTGCGATATTGAGTTTGGTTTGATTATCTTATAAGACAATGAGAGTCCTTCTTCTCTCAATCCTAATGGCCCTTGTTGGTGCCGCTCTTGCTGAGACTCCATCAGTAAATGAAGCAAACGTAGTTGCACCTATTGGTAAAATCCGTGGTAATTTTATGGACTCTCGTATGGGAAGACGATTCTTTGCTGCGCGTGGTGTGAGGTACGCCGAGCCACCGGTGGGAGAGAATCGTTTTCAGGTGAGCTTTATTCGTGAATCTTGTAGAGTAACTATTCAGACTTTTGCGATGGATTGAAAGAATGTTTCTCGTTCTTATTCGGCACTTTCAGCCACCCATCCCTGCCAAACCTTGGACCACGGTGTTCGATGCGACTCAGGAAGGTCCTTCCTGTCCACAACCTGAAGGAACTCTTCCGTCCGAGGACTGCCTTCGATTGAACGTTTACAGTCCTGAGGTAATTTGTCGAAACTATAAATTGTTGGGTCGATGAAATTTCGAAACTCATTAAAATATCGTAAGTGCGATACATCACCGAGCTGAAATCTCGACTGAAGAATAATTATAGATCATTCGGTTGTATTCTTTATTCAAATTGTTCTACAAAGTCAGAAGACAGCTAGCTAGACCACCGTTATCCTATTACTCATTCTATCGTTATGATACAGTTGCCAAGTGCCGAAAAGCCTAACGTCAAAAAACCAGTCCTGGTATTCTTCCACACCGGAGGATTCTTCGTAGGTTCCGGTCAGAGCATAAGTTTCGGTCCTGAGTACTTGATGGATCAAGATATCGTCCTGGTTACCGTAAACTACCGCCTCATGTCTCTAGGTCAGTAAAAGTTTCCTGATATTTCGAGTATTCCGTCAGGAACTTTGTCTGAGAAGAAGTTGACATTGACTCGTGGGAGTAGCAAAGTCACGCGTGCCAAATCTTCAGGGTTCATAAGCACCGGGGATTCCCTGGCACCGGGAAATCTTGGGCTCAAGGATCAAGTGGAAGCTCTTCGTTGGGTACAGAAGAACATCGAAGCGTTCGGTGGAGACTCGAAGAACGTTACGATATCCGGACAGAGTGCCGGCGGATGGTGCGTCTCCTTACACATGGTGTCACCCATGTCGAAGGGCCTCTTTCATCGCGCGATTGCCATGAGTGGAGCGGCAACCCTTCATGAAGGACTACCAAGGAACCAGACACACCTTGTTAAGAGACAGGCCGAATTATTGGGATGCCCAACGGACACAACCCAAAATATGATCACCTGCTTAAAGACGAAGACCGCGCAAGAGCTTTCCGATTCTGTATCCAGTATGTTCGTAAGTCCTTTCTGATCCATCGTTGCGCGGTTTTCGAACTCTTCGACTTATTCAAATTGGTTATTATCTCATCACAAAGTACTGTAACTTATTCGTTAGGAATGGAACGGAAATCCGATTCCTCTTTGGTCACCAGTCGTCGAACCCGAGGTCCCAGGAGTCGAACGATTCCTCCCAGCTCAGCCCGACGAACTGATCCGCCAGAGAAAGTTTCATCAAGTTCCTTTGATGACGGGAATCACGAAAGATGAATTTGGTGGAATCGTAATTTGTGAGTGACTGCGGTATACTATGTTTCATTGATGGTGCGAGATATCAGTACAACATAAAATACAACATTACATCGGGATTTTCAGACTATCTCGAGAACGCGAATAAAGGAAACAACTCCTGGTTCAACGAGCTAGACACAAGGTGGGAAGAACTTGCACCGATCTTAGCTCACTACGAAACCGGAACTCCACATTCTCAACAAATCACCAGGGAGTTGAGGACACTGTATTTCAAGGATCAACCAATATCTGCGGAAACGGTTAACGGCATTGCTCAGGTACGTCGAAAATCAATGCCAATTGCCGTATGATAATCCTGTGAAGTACATCAAATGACGATGAAGATCAGTCAACATTCTATGACCGATTCAATGCTGCACATCAACGAGTTTACCTTTCTAGACCAATTTTCTGCGTTCATTTATAGCTATACACCGATGGACTCGGATTCTCCGTACATCGGCTTGCAACATTGATTTCCGAGTTTTCCAGCCAGCCCGTTTACTACTACGAGTTCGCTTACCAGGGCCGATACAGTCACAGTGTTTGGAATGACACGGGAAAGCCTTATGGTAAGAAATCAAAATTTTTTCGTTCGAGATGGATGTTTTTGACGATCTATTGAATTTATCTTCATTGATTACCGTAGGTGTTGGCCACATCGATGACTTGCTGTACCTCTTTTACCTGAAGACGAACTTTCCCGAGTTCAAAGTAGAGGACCCTGAATACCAGACGGTCAAGCGAATGACGTCGATGTGGAATTCTTTCGCTAAAACCGGAAACCCGATTCCCACGGACGACAAAATCTTGGAAAATGTTACGTGGGAACCGTTCACAAATACGAACAAGAAGTACTTGAAAATTGATCACACTCTGACGATGAACACCGGACTTAATACCGAGCGGATGAACGAGTGGGAAAGGCTGTTCCTGTCACACCGAGAAACCGCAGTTACTAATGTTAAGCAATGAACGATGATGGTCATGGAACTTTCCTATTCGTTCACTATGTAATCCTGCTTCTAATATGAGTGTATATCTATCTAGACTTGAAACAAGTATTTTGTAAAATTTGACTGCAATAAAATAATGCAATTACATATGGCGGACTTGGTGTTCATTTGCTGCGGATAGGGAATAGCGTTCCTGAAGATCAATAGCAGTCTGGAAAATCAACGGCATGCTCGTAGTCCGCGATTCGCACTATATCGTATCAGTGGCGATTTCTCATCATTTTGTCGTTTCGGGAAAAAATTAAACTTCGCAAATGAGACACTGTGTGTATTTTGCGAATACAGTCAATAAGATGAAAGCTAAATTCGGACTAGTACAGTACCGAGTTCGATTGTTCGGTAAAAATGAAACGACCAAACGGTCAATAAATTCAAATTCCAGATCAAAATTAAATGAAATTTCTGTTTCGTAACTTTCTCGTCAATTTTTTAAAGTAATTAACAGTATTTAGGATAAACCGAAGCCCGAATTTTTAGACCAACAAAATTTAATGTGTATTCAAGACGTAAATTCTGAAAATGTTCAACGATGGTCAGCCAAGATCTTGAAAGAAATTCTAAGCCCATGAAAATCGTAATTTGTTATCCCAACTCCAGAATTCTAACGAAATAGAAGACCCTTTGATAAATTTCTCATGAGTGTTGGAAATAAATAACCGCTCTCCCGCGATGCCGCCTAAGACCGAAAAACCAAAACCCTCTAGGCCTAAAGGAAAAGGAAAAGCAAAAGGAAAATCGAAGTAGGTCCATATTCTTCATTTCTGTAACAAACGTGCAAATACCTCCTTAATCATAGTAAAAAAATTCGATTCTCTCACTCACTACGTCCCTTCATTAAAGCAAGCAAAAAAGGCACAAACTGAACCTGAAGGGATGGCTGAAGACCCCAGCCGATTGGGCCAGATTTAATGCCTGGGCAAAGATAAATGCTTTACCACGAAAGATTCCTGAACCCGAACCAATCGTTAGTGGTATAATTTATGGATTCTGAATACGAACATTGGTCACACATTTCGGCTGATCGGCGGACTTGTTCTAGGTTCGAGAATCCAGGCCTTTGGGTCAGCTGAAGAAAAGATTGCTGATAATATCTCAGCCAGCGCCAAAACCTGACGTCAAATTAGCATGTCGATTAGATTTGAGCGTTTCGAAGGCTGCCTTGAAGGCGAAACCATCGAGGCGAGTGAAAGAGCTGGCTATGTTTGTGTGGAAGGATGAGGAACTTGGGAAGGAAGTTCCGAACCCGATCACCAAGGCTGCTTTGAACTATAAGCCCAGTCCTAGGATCGAGGAAATTGCTAAACCACATTTTCATAAAATCGAAAGCTGTCATGCTTTGGAGATATCGAAGAGTGCTTTGAACCACAAGGCCACGAAACGCGAGAAGAAGATGTCACTTGCGAAAAGAGCGGAAACCTGCCCCAACTCTTTGACCGAAGATGAAATCGCGAGACTTCTTACTCCCGGGGGAATTAAGAAAAGCGCTCTTGCTTACAAGGCTAGTTATTTCGGGGAGTCGGAACTTATCGCAATTTCGAAGGAGACAATTATCGCGATTTAATTATGTTATTATGCGGAATTTAGATCACAGATTGGGTGTCGATTTTGGCGCTCCCATCCTACCGGTTTTTGAAAGATCGTCGAGACCCGGAGGCCAAAGAGATGAAAAAGCTGCTGGAAGAGAGCGAGGACCGAGGAAAAAAGGTTTTGGAAGACCAGAGGAAGAAAGAAGAGGAAAAAGCTGAGAAAGATAAGAAAAAAAAGGGAAAGAAGAAGACGGGTAAAGGTCAGAAGGGTTCTGCGGGAGACGAAAAAAAGGAGAAACCCGGAGAAGAGGAAAATGACGAAGAAGAGAAGAAGAAAGATGACCAAACGACCGAGGAAGAGGAGAGGAAGAAAGAAGAAGAAAAAAAGGCTAAGGAACTGCGTAGGAAATGGAGAACAGAGCCTGGTCCCTGCAAGACCAATTTATCAATATCTAAAGCAGCTCTCAATGCGAAAGGTACCAATTCCCTAATTCTGGCTCGAAAAGTAGAAGATTTCAACTAGAATTACGATAGGCGGATTGATTAGTACGAAATTTGATCTCTCGGGGGTTTTGGCGATGTTCTTTCCGAATTCGAGGGCCAATTAGTCAAATTTGGAATTGCAAAGTCCCAAATGATGGATCAAACATTAAAAATGATTTTTGGCATCGCTGATCACGAATTTCGGATCTCAAAATTGCGAGATCTAAGTTCGCAAGTTTTGAATTTGTCGATTTTGGGGCCCGATCAATAATAACGGAGCCAAAAGCCCCCGAGGAGTGTCTCTCCCAAAATTTTCCCTTCTAAATTCCACCCCAAGGTAAAAGAGGCGAATATTTTGCAAATCGGTTCCATATATTGCAGCTTCGGCGCGTACGGAGGAAATCGCAAAGCCTCATATTCACATCAGCAAATCCTGCCGACCCAACGCTTTCGGTGTGAAAAAAAGCGCCCTCGGAGGATCGGCTTCAGCCCGTGTCTCCGAAATGGCGAAGCCAACGCACCCTTCGGATCCCGTCGAAAGACCTCCACCACGCGAAAAAGACGCTTATGGAGCGCCGATATTTCCGAAGCCAGTGAGTCGCTTGTTATCGATGAGAAAATCCGATAATGATGACGATCAATTTTTTCCTGCCATCATTATTATCGTCTATTCTGAAAAACGCGATTTTTGTACGTGATCAGAAATTTATCCTGTTCGTTGATATTTATGACACGAGAGACATGACGTAGGTAAATTCTAGCTGCTCGACTATCTATTAGGCAATCTTGATGATGCTGTGCGTTAATTAAGTCGGATACGAATGGTATCGGTTCTGTTTAATCCCGTGCCAAATTACATCCGATGATTTATGACTGTAACGATGAACTTTTTGGAGAATACAATTTTTTTATAATTGATCTCGATTGTACTACAGAGATATGGAAAGCGGCTGCCCAAAGTAAAGCCGTACAAAATGGGTGAGTGCAAAGAAAAAGACGAGAAAAAGGCCGAAGGTGAAAAAAGGGAGAAAAAACTTAGCCGAAAGGTAGAGCCTGTTCTACTCTTCCCTAGCATTGACCCTTGCCTCGATCCCATCGGTGCCAGAAGACAGGCAAAGGCTAGAAAAGCTGCCGAAGAGAAGAGGAAGGCTGATATGGAGAGGAAAAAAAATCAGAATAAGAAACAGAGCGAGCAGGGAGGAGAGAAGGGACAGGGGAAGGAATAAAAACTATAATACGTAATTAGTCGTGGGTATTACGATAATTAGTCGGAGTTTTACTGTGCGGGACTAATAAGGCGGTAAAACTGATGTGAACGTCTCGTCTCGTTGAAAAATATTACGAATTATATGTATATCGCAATGAATTTGCGTATGATATGCGTAGATGGAAAAATACAAATAAAAATTGCATAAGGACAAAGCGAATGAATGGGCGATCACTTCCTCGAATATTTAATAATCGTTTTTCTCATTACCAGAGAGAAATGCTTGAACATTGAATGACGTACGAAGCCGGTTCGAATTAGCAGTTCAGCAACGCATGATCTGTTTACAGTTTTGTCGAATCACAAAGCCTTCTTCGCTGTGCGGTTTATCATTCATGCTATATTCGAATGAACCGCGAGCGTAGAGATCACTTCGAATCAATACCCACGTTACGTGTACTGAATTCATTTCATCAGAGCGTTCTTAGTCGTGGTGAGACTCACACAAATATAACAAACGATATACGTCTCGTCCCCGGGGCTTGCCACGGTGCGATACTGAGAATATGGAATATTTCCTTTTGGTAGGCAATTGTGCAGTATATTGCGGGGACTTACCCGTTTCCAGATAGTATATAACGGCCGAAACGACCCTCCGTTTTTCAGTTTGTATTCAACACTCGATCGGTGTGCTGAATATATTCGATCGTTTCGTCTCTCTGCAAGAGAGATTGAGATTTTTGCTCTGGTTAATTAGCTCGTTGAACAATGAGGGTCCTTTTTCTCTCACTTCTGATGGCCCTAGTCGGTGCCGTCCTTAGCGAGACCCTGCTGCTTCAAGCAGACGTAAATCCACCGATTGGAAAAATCCGTGGTGAATTTATGGACTCTCGTATGGGAAGACGATTTTTTGCTGCACGTGGTTTGAGGTACGCCGAGGCACCGGTCGGAGAGCATCGTTTTCAGGTAATTCCCTATCCGATTTCCTAAATCTTGTTGAATAATCAGGATCTAGTCGAATCCCAATTAGAAACGGTTTTTCTTCAGCGTTTTAATCGGCTGGTTTCTTATAGCTGGGCTTCCCGCTGACGTACTAATCGCGCGATTTGTGTGTCGTTGTTATTCTGTTTACGAATTCATTCGCAGCTGATAATGATCGTGTGTGTATTGTATATCTGTAATTAGGAATTAGTCACGGATGCGAATAACTCGCATAGCGAGAGTTCTGAGTCTTGCGATGAACTCGGAAAGTGTTTCATGTTCTTATCTATCACTTTTAGCCACCCATCCCTGCCAAATCTTGGACCACGGTGTTCGATGCGACTCGGGAGGGTCCTTCCTGTTCACAACCTGAAGGAACTCTTCCGTCCGAGGACTGCCTTCGATTGAATGTTTACAGTCCTGAGGTAATTTGTCGAAACTATAAATTGTTGGGTCGATGAAATTTTGAAACTTATTAAAATATCGTACGTGCGATACATCACCGAGCTGAAATCTCGACTGAAGAATAATTATAGATCATTCGGTTGTATTCTTTATTCAAATTGTTCTACAAAGTCAGAAGACAGCTAGCTAGACCACCGTTATCCTATTACTCATTCTATCGTTATGATACAGTTGCCAAGTGCCGAAAAGCCTAACGTCAAAAAACCAGTCCTGGTATTCTTCCACCCTGGAGGATTCTACGTAGGTTCCGGTCAGAGCGTAAGTTTCGGTCCTGAGTACTTAATGGATCAAGATATCGTCCTGGTTGTCGTAAATTACCGTCTCATGTCTCTAGGTCAGTAAAAATTTCCTGATATTTCGAGTATTCCGTCAGGAACTTTGTCTGAGAAGACGTTGACATTGACTCGTGGGAGTAACAAAGTCACGCGTGCCAAATTTTCAGGGTTTATAAGCACCGGGGATTCCCTGGCACCGGGAAATCTTGGGCTCAAGGATCAAGTGGAAGCTCTTCGTTGGGTACAGAAGAACATCGAAGCGTTCGGTGGAGACTCGAAGAACGTTACGATATCCGGACACAGTGCTGGCGGATGGAGTGTCTCCCTACACATGGTTTCCCCCATGTCCAAGGGCCTCTTCCATCGCGCAATTGCCATGAGTGGAGCGGCAACCGCTCATCAACGGCTCCCAGAAAACCAGACACACCTTGCTAAGAGACAAGCCGAGTTATTGAAATGCCCAACGGACACAAACGAAAATATGATCACCTGCTTGAAGACAAAACCAGCGGAAGCGTTTTCAGATTCTTTGGCCAACATGTTCGTAAGTATTTTCACACACTTTAACTTATTCAAATTAGTTATTCGCTAATCACGAAGTCCTGTCATTTTTTCATTAGGAATGGAACTGGAATCCGATTCTCCTTTGGTCACCAGTCGTCGAACCTGAAGTCCCAGGAGTCGAACGATTCCTAACAGCTCAGCCCGAGGACCTCATCCGCCAGGGAAAATTCCACCACGTTCCTTTGATAACAGGAATCACGAAGGATGAATTCGGCGGAAATGTCGTCTGTGAGTGATTGCACTATACTATGTCTCCTTGATTGTGCGAGATATCAGTCTAATATAAAATTCAATATTTCATCGCAACTTTCAGACTGGGTTGAAAGCGCAAGAAGAGGAAACAACTCTCTCTTCAACGACTTGAATACCAAATGGGAAGAACTCGCACCAGTCTTGTTTCTCTACGAACGCGGAACGCCACGTTCCAAAGAAATCAGCAAGGAGCTAAGGTCATACTTTTTCAAGGATCAACCGGTATCTGTGGACACGGTCAACGGCGTTGCCCAGGTGTGTAAAAAACCAATGGCAATTTTCGTATGATATATCTTTTTCAAAAAAAATCCTATCAAAGTGCATCGGATAATTTAATGCTGTTCAAGCACTAGTAGTACATCTTTTTATAACATTTTTTATGTGTTTAATTAAAGCTATACGCTGATGGGGTAATCGGATTCTCTGTACATCGGTTTTCAAAATTGGTTGCTGAGTTTTCCAGCCAGCCCGTTTACTACTACGAGTTCGCTTACCAGGGCCGATACAGTCACCATACTTGGAATGACACGGGAAAGCCTTATGGTAAGAGATAGGAATTTTCATCTGGTTATACGAAGTTGATTGTGATCGATATTTTTGATGATTTATTAAACTCATCATCATTAATCACCGTAGGTGTTGTACATCACGATGATTTGCTGTACCTCTTCTACCTGAAGAGCAACTACCCGTACTTTAAAGTCGACGACCCTGAATACCAGACGGTCAAGCGAATGACGTCGATGTGGACTTCGTTCGCTAAAACTGGAAACCCGATTCCCAAGGACGACAAAACATTCGAAACTGTAACGTGGGAGGCGTTCACACCTACGAACAACAAGTACTTGAAAATTGATAACACTCTCACCATGAACACCGGACTATATGCCGATCGTATGAACGAGTGGGAAAAACTGTTCCCGTTGCATCCAGCAGCCGCAGTTACTAACGTTAAACAATAAGCGATATCGGTCATGGAACTTTCCTATTCGTTCACTATGTATTATAATAATCCTGCTTCTAATACCAGTGTATATCTATCTAGACTTGAAACAAGTATTTTGTAAAATTCGCCTGCAATAAATTCGTTTAATTACGTATGAGGGAATTATTCGTAAATGAACTACAAAGAACTAGAAAAAAAGGTGAATGATAATTGATACCAGACGCACGTCGCAGTGTCTGGGCTTGTCAGCTGCCCTCGTTCACTCATGTATACAGCAATTGATATAATTTTTTTGAATCAACTAACATTTTCCACTGAAACTATATTCATCAAATGCGAACTACACAGCGGTGTGCCTCACGCCTTGTTATAGGCAACCCTACACACGCTTATGTCGCAAGGTAAAGAAAGCCCTTCTTTTTATCATCCGTCGATAAAGAAGGCGCTGTACTCCGTATTTGAAGTCAACACATTTCTAACCCATCCTGGCTTAGTTTTTTTCTGTGAACATCGACACGCGGGTTTTTAGAGGTTAACTTACTCCAAGGTTTCTTGAATATGATTTTTAATAAAATTAACTCACACTAGCTAACGTATAAATGAACGATAATAAATAAGTTCATTGATTTTTTCTATTATTTAATAAATTAAGAAACAATTAAACAGAAAATGACAACAGCGTGCGAAGACAGGTTATCAAACGACGATGACAACGTTTCGAAAACAGAGTTGGAGACAATTTCAAATAAAACTAAAATAAAGAAGGCTAAAAAACGGAAAGCCGAAATACATAACGACGAAATTACTTCTAAAGCAAAAAAAAAATCAACACCCAATGGTATCTGTGAAAAAGAAAATAATTCTACAGAAAGTTTGAAAACTGAACATCGTATTGAAAATGCGGATGGTACGATGATTAAAAAAATTTTATCCATTTTTAGATTTTAGATTTCGAATTCTCAATTTCACTTGTTTCTACAGGTAATTCTGAGTCAGGCGAAGGAGAAGCCGAAAGTTCGCAAAAAATAACAGACAAAGAAGCGAGGCAGATAACCGGAAAGTCTTTGAGAACGAGTTTCAATTCAACCGAAGGCTTGATAACGCTTAAAAAATTTGTTGGGATTTGTAACGACAAAAAGAAGCTGGATTTGGCCGCACAGTATCTTAATGCTGGCGGTAGCGCGCTTGAAATTCTTAAACTTTTAGACACGACGGATAAGAAGAACCTAGGCAACGCTACGACGGTCTTTTCTGCCTTGGAAATTGTTATTATGAAGTAAGTCCCTGGGTACGAGGTGCAGAGGGCTCGAAATCAAATTTGAAAACTGCATATCAGCGGAGAAAGAGTAAAAAGAGGGAATTAACTGAGCCAGAATAATCCCTCATTGTTACGAATCAGTTTCACCCATTTTTTTCTTCTTTTAGAAACAAAGACGATCGTTTGCTGAAAGCATATTGATAAAAAGAAGCCAACTTCTTATCCTTGGTTGAAAAGCCTTGAAAAATGTCCTCAATATTGTGGTGAAAAATAAAAAACAAAGAATGAACTGAACTGTAACAATCTTCCATTCTTGCAGTTCAGTTTTCTGCCATTTTCCAATCTTCCAATACCGTAATGGACTTTTCTTTTAAGTCGAATTGATAAAATGGAGCCAATTTTTGATACTCGGTTTGAAATCCTAGAGAAATCTTTTAAATACAATTTTAAACCTCAGAAACAGAGGATAAACTGAGCTATAACAATTCCTCGAGGTTGCGGTTCAGTTTTCTACCTCTTTAAAAAAATTTTCAACCAAAGCCGACCATTTTTTCCAATACAAATCGATAACACAAATTCAATTTTTCATCCTTGTTTCAGAATCCTTGAAAAATATCCTCAATATCAATCAAGTGCGGCAGAAGCATGCAGACATTTAGTGAACTCGCATTTATCGTCGATACATTCGATGCTGTCTAGTCAGAGTAATGCCAAGCAAAGGAAAGTGGTGTTGCGGTTACTTACCGCAGTTGTATCTCTGGGTGGAAATCTGCCTCGAGAATTGCTGGGGCATCTTTCCCTGCACTCCCAAGTTTTGGACACTCTTTCCAGGCACACAGAGCCTTCAGATCCCCAGAGCGTTAGAACAAGCTTCGTGCATTTCATTCTGTCCTTTTTAGTTGAAGGAAATTTGTCCGTTGTAAGAGCTTTGCTAGACAAACGAGGAGTCATATCATCCATTATTCCTGACTTGATGTATGACTCGCATAATTTAGTCCACCTAGTTTTGAGCACGATAAAAACTTACGTGCTTGAAAATCCGGGGATAAGCAAGACCATAAAACTCCATACTTTCTCAACTCCGGTAGTACAGAATTTAGTATCATTGTACAACTGGAAAGGGCCGAGAAATTGGCCAGGAAAAAACCGCAAAAAGCAAGCAGAAACTGCCGGGCACACAGATCCTGAGAACAAAAAAGTGAGCCTTAAATAAACAAAGAGTTTCTAGATTCCCTCTTAATCATCAAATCATTTATCTTCGTCTTACAGATCGTCGTCGAAATTCTTCATGAATTTCTACTCACCTTACTCACCTCAAATAAATTTGGGATCATCTTCCACGATCGTATGCTGGGCACCTTAGGCCACAAGAACAATCAGCTAGCCGATACAATACTGCAGAGTCTAGACCGGCCTTGGGAATACTCTAAGCCTGCAGATCTAGTTGTAAAGATGTTGGTGGCCTGCCCAGACCTTATCAGACCTCAGCTTTCCTATACAGAATCCTACCTGGAGCCGGCGTCATCGAAGAAATGGATTCTTCTGATGGAATTCTTCCAGCAGGTCTTTATTCGTTACTTAAAGTCGCGGCATAGCTTTAGAAAGAGTGAAAACATGATTATTTTGTTTATTCCAGATCTTTGTCTCCCTGGATCCTGAAATCTGTTTGAAACCATCTTTGCCGGAGCTCAATACTCCGCAATTATTCTCTGTACTAACTAATCTCACCATTCCTATGATAGTATTAAAAAACGCGATCAATCCGTCGATAAATCATGACAGCTTAGTGGTTCGGCATACTTCGGTGGTTTTACTCCAAGTAATGCTCAAGCAATTGAAGAGTTTTGTTGTCACAGTGAAGAATAACTGCTCAGTCCAAGAAGAAATTGTGAAAATCGAAAATCTGGTCACTGATTACGTGCTGAAGGTGAAATTAGTCGACTTTTTCAGCCATACTTCTCCCAAAATTAACAAATCGGATGATTTTAATCCTTTAATTTTTTCTTCAAAGAACGTTCCTAGTCTGGACTCTGTGCTAATTGCTTGGAATAAGGCGCTCTCCCCAGAGGAAGAGAAGGAAGAATCAGTAGAAGGGGTTTCTCTTCCGAGTGGCAAAGAATGTCTGACAACGATTTTGGATCTGCTTTTAATATACCGAGACGTTTGTCCTCAATTATTGGAAATTAGTACCGTGTCGAGTTCTGAGATTGACTCGAGATCCCTTCTGACTGGATTAAACACTCTGGATAATATCGATGAGGAAGAATTGGGGAATATGAAAGTAAAGGCGTTGCAATTCTTGCTGGCTTTAGATTCCTCTGCATTTATACCAGAGAAGGTATTGACACAAATCTGGGACATAAATTCGTTAATTCTGGTAGCAGTTTTAAAACGTTGATGAATTTTTATCCCAGGAATTATTCGGCGAGGCAGTTCCGTTCCTAATATCTCTTATCGATTCTGGTAAAGGATCAACGCCGATAAACTCCCACGCAAGAAGTGCATTAAAAACGCTTTTCGATACTTGTGGGGCCTTCGAAGGCTGCAGTTACCAATCTGATATCTGGATTAGCTGCTGTTTGGATTCAGAGAAAATAAAGGAAAGAGTTGAACTGGCGAATTGGCTCGTTGAAGTCATACGCGAGACTGTAAAACACGCTAATAAATGGGTCGAAGTTGTTACTAACGCTGAGGAGGCGGCCGGAGAGCAACTATACAGTACTACAACAATCGAGGACATATTTACAGGTGGATTGGTTGATTTGAAGCCTGCATTCTGTATGGTTTATCTCTTTTTATGACCTAGAGATTAAAACTTTGGTAATTTTCAGACCTGATGGAGCGTGATTTAACCATTGGGAGAAATAAGACGGCCAAACTTCTGCCTCCGGTTTCTATAAGTCTGCTTCTAGCAGCAGGAATTGACGCCGCGAAGAATGAAGGGAGAAATTTACTGCTGGATTATTTATCACGCGTAACAGTTCACACTCTGCATTGCCAAGTTGCCCCGAACGCGTTAATACGGCTTGTAGAAGACTTCGAAGATTTACCTTCGCGGTATTATATATCTAGCTGGGCGGCAAACGGAGAACATTTTCATTTGAAGAAGCTGTTTGGCTCGAAAATCCCGATCTCTAAACTCAGCAAAGCGCTATTATCAAGCAGTAGAATCGATATAACTAAAATATTCCACGGGGATAGAAAAGTATCTTTTAAAATCCACCAGGAAGAATTTAGTCTTGAGCATTCGATGAATCCCGACGAAGTTCTCGCCTTCTTCAGACTCTCGTTATTCTATTTCGCTCGGCTTGTACAGGAGGGAGAATTCTCTGATGAATTAAACTCGAATTTCGAAGTCGTTATCGCGGCTTTACTTCACGTAGCTAAGGACGTTGAAATACATGCAGATATTTCAAGTCTTTCTGGGGATTGCTGTAGGTGGATTTTTTCGCACCCTTTAATGCTGCAGTATTTTTCTCCTTTTTACAAACGGAAAAATCTCCCTGAGAAATACGCCACAGAAATGATCGCGTTTATTTGCCCAATTGTCTCTGACCTCTTCGGAGAACAGAAGATCTCTGATCTCTTGGTTCCATTCAAAGACAAATTTATGACTAAGCTTCTATCCGCGGTAAATAAACTTCGGGGAGGTGGTAACGTCAAAGATTCTATGCCTGTGGTCAGATTCGTTGAAATATTGCAACTCCATATGAAAGATGTTATAGAGATTCTAACAAACACGATAGAACTGCCCCTGGAAAAGCTCCTTTCCGATGACAAGACTTGTCTATCAATGTGGGGACTGTTAATCCCTAAATTATTGGCCGCTTCGGTAAAACAACATGAGATATTAGGGCGCAGGCAATTTCTCACTCTGAATAAAACTCTGATTGATAAAGTATGTCAATCTATGATTCGACTAAGTCTATCTACCAAGAAGGAAGACTTAGACTTGTGGGTCGAAGGCCTATTCACCCATTTGCAAAGATTCCCGCACAATATTGCTGCGATTGATAAAAGTGGGTGCGATGTATTCGCAAAAATGGAATAAAGTCTCTCGCTTCCTAAGATTGCTCTAAGATCTAATTTGTAATTAATTGAATTTCAGATTTCTTTGTGTCTATAATTAAGGGCAAGACCTTGAGCCCTTGGACGATAAAGCTTGCGTCGTTCCTCATAAGTAGAAATCCGAAGTTCATTTCCGTTTACGTAAAGTATTCTCTGCACAATATCAACGCTTTTAAAGACAAAGAAGCCGTTTTCTCGATTCTATCTAACATGGGAGAGGGCAATGTACAGCCCGAGTTTTTCCTCAAATTATACGACCTCTATAAGGAAGAAGTATCGGGTTGGTTCTCTGACCCTGAGAGCGTTGATCCCTTTGTTAAAAAAAACGTTAAGGCAGCTGTTAGACTAATTGAAAGTGTAATCGGTGAGTATTTTCGTTGATTTAGTAGCTTCTTTTATTCTACTGTCAATAAGACTATGTTTACAGATGCAGAAACGTGCAACACAATATGTGAAATGATATTGTCTAACGGAGACAAACTATTCATGGTTGATGAGAGTTACATCGAGTTATTGAAAACCGTTTTCACAAAGGCAGGGAGAGTCGAGAATGTTGGAGAAACCCGGTTGGTTGATCTCGCCCAGATACTTATTCACATAATTGTATCAGCGCTAAAAAAGGACAGTAAAAATTCCCAGAAGCACAACAGCCTCTGCAAAACTTTACTCGATATTATAAATTTGGTGGAAACTACGAAGAAAAATTCTCCTCGATTACATGAGATAAGGAAAAACCATTCCTGGCCACAGTTTACACGCTTTTCTCTGAAACTTGGGCTTAAAGTATCGAAGGAATGTCAAGTGAAACTACTTAAACCTTTGGTCAAGCTTTGTGACACAGTTTATGAAGACAACGGCGATGATGAATACGTTAAAACTCTTTTCGAAATGACCACTTCGCATTCCGAATTCATAAACGTTATGCTAGACAATTCAAATGCCAAAAGTAAGAAGGAAAGAGAGGTTCTTCTCTTGAAACAAAAATCAAGAGCAATTAAGCGAGTTCCAATTCTGTATTCTGAAATCTGTATTCTTTCATTTACAGGAGACTTGGTAGAGCTGCTTCTAATCTTAGTTAAAAAGAACAACTCTTCAATGGCATCGATACACATCCCGCTTTACCTAGGTGCTTATAACGCGACGCTGAATGAAACCGACCAATTATTATTACAGGTAAAAAACTTTTTCGTCTATCATAGATGCAAATGAATCCAAATCTACAAAAATTATTTCTTTCCAGCTCTTGCAATACTATGAGAGTCATAATGTCAGACTAACAGACTACCGCCCCTATCTTTGGGGCAGTGCCGCTGCCTCGCATTACAGCGTTAAAAGTGGAGCAGACACAGCACTGTGGAGACAGCCTTCGACATCTCAAGTCTTGGACCTGTTTTTACAAGAGACTGTTAATAATACAGTTAAAAATTACCCAGTCAACAGAAAACTGAAGGTAAATCAAAGACGAGGGAATTATAGATGAATTTTGTATGTTAATATGATTTCTTGATGATTTTAGAGCACGGAACTACATACCGCACAGTCCACTTACGACCCAGCATTCTATCTGCCTTTGCTGTCCTACTTACTATCAGACAACAGCGTTGTGGCTTGTCATAAAATAACTCAAAGCGGAGCTCTGGCTCTGGCATTATCGGCTTGCGGAAGCATGGAGAAAGAGACACGTTTAGCTGCCTTTACAGTGATATCAAGATTCTATTATCACTTAGAAGCAACGACGTGAGTTTTGGGGAAATAGCTTTAGTCCAGAAACGATATTCTCGTAAGCTTCTAATTATTTCTGATTTTTTTTGTTCTTTTATCTCCACAGGTCAAAGGAAAAACTACTCTGGATGCATTTCATCGATGTATTCCGCAATGGGATATGTTCTTCAAAACCAGAGCTTGACGATATTCAAATATCCTGTTTAGTATCAACATTTATGGCCCGGACATCGCTGGTAGCAACGCAGCCTTTGAATCCGTTATATTCTCCACTACAAAAATTCTTGATGGCAAAACCCACATTGGATTTAACTACCGTACCAGAATTCTTGCAGCTATTTCACAGCTCTGAAGTAGACCATAAAATACACAGATTATGGATACTAGAGGTCGTTCGTGACGGACTTAAGACCTATGGCGATGCCAAAGTCGCATTTAGAGGCTTTTTGTTCAAAATGCTTTTCACCTTTTATTCCTGCTCATTGGCAGACCGACAATCGAAGGTAAACATCGGGCAAAGAACATCTTTGATATCTCTATATAGTCTTCAGAATCTAAAACCTGATTTCTTATTCCAGAATCTTATCCTCCAAGTCGTAAACTCGGTATCAAAGATTCCAAAAGCCTGTGTACTGCTCGTTACTGGCTACGGATTCCTGGCTTGGCTTCATGAGATCATTTATTCGTCTGAAACTGACGATTTTGATTTTATAACATTATATATAGACGTAACAAGCAACGTGTTTCAATCGCTACAACAATCTAATGAGAAAGGTGAAGACGTGTATTTCATGCTGTTAAGAACGATGATAAATTTGAAAAGGCATTTATCCGTGAAAAATATAGATGTAAAATCGTATGGAAAATACATTGGGACTTTAGGAAAAATAGTTGCGTCGAAAGAAAAAGAATTTTGTAAGATATTATATGAAAAAGATATGACAGAGCTTGTTAAACTATCGAAGAATATTTTAGGAGAGGTAAATGAGTGCGAAGATATATTAGAATTCGGTTCTAAGTTTGCCGAGAAAAGTTCGAGCTCGGTTATTCCTAACGACGATAATATCGTACTTGCTAAAGATGGACTCAAAAAGCTACTGATAATGTGGTCTTCGAATAAGGGAAATTAGAGATATTTATTCTGATAATTATCCCGATATGTAAATATTAGTTTTTATGATAAAATACAATATATTTGTTTTCTACAACCATCAATCGTTTCTTAATCGTATTCACATATTCTGAGAAGATTTATCGTGAACTAAGATCTGGATTAAATGCTTCTGGAATAATCTGAGTCCTGTAAATCTGTGTACTGTAGTTCAATTCGAACATTTGACGCTATTTCATGAATTAAAACCTACTGATCATTGATATTAGTCATTTTGGAATGCAGATGTGGATTTTTAGCCACAATTCTTGCTTTAAGAATACAGTCCCGTTGAATTGTGACACTGAAATTATATAAATTACATATGTTGTGAACATTTTTCCTCGTCCTGTACATAAAATCCTCTTAATTATCCTAAATTATATATTATACGAAATCTAATTCGGTTTTGATGTAGTGTCGACTGCTGAACCTTCGTCTGTCCAACTGGCGTTCTACCAGTTTCTTGATTTCACTGATTATGAACACACTTGATGTTAGTGTTACTAGGAATAGTATATCTGAAAGTAAAACAATGAAGATGAAATGGGTTTATCAAGAATTTTGATCAACAGTCTTAAACTGTTACTCAAAAGATAGAAAAGCGATATTTTTACCTTTGAAGGTCAGAGCTTCAGTTTGAAAAACTTTCTGCAAGGGGGGAAAGTAGATCACCAACATCTGACCAACAACCGAAAGAGAGACAGCAAGTAGAAACATTCTATTGCTAAACAAACCGATAGTGAATATCGATTTAGTCTGTAATATAAGAGATAATATCATTGTATTGAATAGATTTGAAATTTTCAATAAAACTGATGAATAATTCTCAATTTTTCGTTATTCACCTGTGATCTGCAACTCAGAGCATTGAACATATCGAAAAAGACAAAACAAGTGAAGGTCATCGTTGTATCTCTCGCTGTTATACCTCCGGACGTCATCTGCAATGTAACAGATGCATTTCTAGTCAATGTTGCAGTGGATAAATGTTTATCAAGAGCTTGCATACACCTCGGCATCTAATTTTAAGACCTATAGCTGGGAATAATTTGGCTTTGAATTATATTTCCCATTCATTATTTATCTACCAAATGCTGAGTCAAAATGTTGACTCTAAACCCTGAAGGTGCAATAGTTTTTAAGTTATCCTATACAGAGTTCCAAAAAAATGTTTATAAAAGAACATGCTCACAAAAAGGCAAAGAACAATCTAAAAATGAATCTTAAGGTGTATGTGAGCCCACAAAACTGTGGAAATCATTTACCTCCCGATTGTAAACCCACAAAGTACCAAGAATGATAATAGCGGCTGACAATAATACGTTTACGATCAAGTGGCGTGTGATCATGGGTTCTTTTGTATCCCGAGGTTTTTGTTTGAGGACATCTTTGTCCACCGGTTCAACTCCGAGACTATAAACGATTTAAAACAATATTAGAATGAGAAAAAGAGAGAAAATCAGAGTAGTTCCGCATGAATTTGTAGACACCTTTGTGCAGGCGGACCATCCATGATGATATTAATCCATAATATCTGCATAGCATTCAAAGGATTAGGTATTCCCATTAGCGTAGCTAAGGCTATTAGAGACAGCGCTGCGATACTGGTGCTCAATTGAAATCTTACAAAGTTACGAATGTTATAGAAGATTCCTTTCCCTTCCTCAATCGCAGCTCTGCAACAAATTGAATCAAACAAATGTTAAAATGAACGAATCCACTTGAATAAATCGATGAACTGTAGGATTTAGCATCTTACATTATAGTTTGAAAATCATCATCTACTAAGATCATATCTGCAGCTTCCTTGCAGACATCAGTACCGTTCTTTCCCATAGCTATACCTATGTCTGCTTTCTTCAAAGCGACACCATCGTTAACTCCGTCTCCAGTCATTCCAACAATGTTCCCATTCCTTTGCAGTGCCTTTACTATACACAATTTATGTTTTGGTGTAACGCGGTAGAATACGCTTATGTTTCCGATCACTTGCTCCAGCTGGTGCTCGCTCAAAGTGTCTATCTCATCGCCAGACATTAACTGCATGTGAATTGTGTCCAAGCCGATCATGTCGGCTGAAAAAAGGAAGAGAAGTATGCAATGAGCCTCGATTTAAGCTGCTGTGCTCTTGATGGTCGAAGTTTCAAGTCCAATTATCAATTACCAATTGCCGAAGCAGTTTCCCTTGCATCCCCAGTCACCATCTTCACTCTGACGCCGCTGTTCATTAGCGCAGTAATAGATTCTCGAACTTGCGATCGTGGGGGATCACAAATCCCAACTAGTCCAACGTAGACGAGGTCTTGTAGAGAACTTCCGCGGGCCAGGCCCATAACTAGAGGAAAAATAGAAGATCGTTTGATTAGATGATATAATTTCTGTTACAGATTGATCAGAGCTTTCATAAAAGATGTTAGAAAACTACAATCTTTTGAATCTCATAGCCAAGATGTAAATTCGATTGATTTTTGGGAGAATAAAGCTCTGCGCACCTCGCAAGCCTTTTCTTCCTATGTCGTATGCCTCAGCCAGTATTTCTTGTTCTTTTTTTTGATTGAGAGAATAGAGTTGTCCATTAGCCGAGTACTTTGTACATTGTGGTAATATTTTCTCCATGGCACCTTTGACGAAGAATATTTCTTCCTTCTGCTGAAAGATGATATAAATAGAGGTAAATGAGTTATTCACAGAAGGAGAGAGGCTTGTGGCTTTATCTTATTCACTCACCGAGCCGTACTTAGTGGCGCATCTCACGGCCATCATTTTCTGTTCAGATGAAAAAGGGTACTCTTGAAGCCTCAAGTACTTATCTACAACTCCGTACATCCGGTTTTTCATCGCCACAGCTATCAAAGCACCTTCTGTTGGTTGTCCAAGGAGAATATCGTTCTGAATAATCGCATTGTTACACACGCAGCCGACCTGATGAAGAAAATGGATGGAATTGGTGAATACGGAAGAACAGACAAGCAGAGAAAGCTAAAAAATTATCAACGTCCGTGCTAATTCCTCCACCGCTACCTCGAGCATGTTGTAAATAGAGCTACGAGCAAGCTCGATGTTATCGCATTTGTGGATGTTAACTTCTCCATGATCATTGTATCCGGTTCCACTAACGTCAGCCATGTAGCCTTCGGAAGTAAGCAGACTGGTTACGGTCATTTCGTTCTTTGTTATGGTGCCGGTTTTGTCGGAACAAATAACGTTTACGCATCCTAAAGGGCAGAATTTATATCTATGAGTAATATTTCTGTCTTTTCAGATGATCCGGTGTGTGATCAAAAATCTAGTTCCAATTACCAAGGGTTTCCACAGTCGGAAGCTTCTTAACGATTACTTTCCGCTTAGCCATTCTCATAACGCCTAAAGCTAACGTTACTGTGACTACTATGGGCAGACCTTCGGGTATCGCTGCTACAGCAAGGCTTACGCTTATCGTAAACATCTCCAGGATTGGCTTTCCCTGGACCCATCCAATCACCATTATCACACCGATTATACAAAACGAATAACAAGAAAGCTGGGTGCCAAGGATATCCATGCTCCTTTGGAGAGGCGTTTTTGGTGCCTCTTCTGCTTGCATCATGGCAAATACTTCACCGAACTCACTCTTCTCTCCAGTATTGACGACAATGCCCTTGAAAATTGTATTAAGGATAACAAAAGTTGAGAAATTGATTTAAAAAATGGCGGGAATGTATTCATACCTTTCCATTCCCACAGCGAACTAGAGTTCCCATAAAAGCAATGTTTTTCTTCACGCTATGGCCATTTGTTTTCAACAATGGAGCAACATATTTTTGAGCAGGTTCAGTTTCGCCTGTAAAACTGCTCTCATCTATCGCCAAATCTATTGCTTCAAATATTCTAATATCTGCTGGCACTCGATCGCCTATATTTAAATGTACTATATCACCGGGAACTAGATTTCTGGCTAGGAACGATTCCGGATGTCCTTCACGCAGGCTGAAATCATCAAATGCTTACTTTGACAGTACATGGAGTTGCGAATTTCATTTATTATTTATTTGTGTTAGCTAATTTGGCTATGAATTTGAATTCAAAATATATAGAAAACTTGAATTCGTGTATTGATCATCGACGTAACAATGAAAACGATTTCATCAATTACTTAGAGTATCTCAAATCTTTACCAATGGCACGTTGGTGGCACTAATTTGTTCAACTCTTCTAGAGACTTCTCAGAACGGTATTCTTGAACAAATGCTACCGTCACTACTATAACAATGGCCTGAAAAGAACAGAAGATTGTTTGAATAAGCAATTTAACTGGGCTGATGAATACACACAAGTATTATGCGCAATGTGTTTTCCTAAATAGCTTAGGATGTTTTCTAATCAATTAAATAATCTGTAATGGTGAATTTTTGAGATTATTTGAAATGTAGGTGAAGTTCCTTTCTGTGAGATAGTTTGAGGGCTCTCCCATAATTCAATTAATGAATAATGTAGTTTGTAGATTAGTTCTATGTAATAATTGTGAGGAAAATTGATTACTTACCACTGTAATACTAACAGCATCATCATATTGCTTCATACAGACACTGACAAAGGCTGATCCAAGTAGAAGTAATATCAACGGGTTTTTGAACTGTGTGAAAGAATTTTGTCGACTAAACAATTTGTTTTTTAACTAAAATATGGCTCAATATTATTCAGACTAAGTGCAAGTGAAAAGTTACAACCTACTAACTATACATAAGAAAAAAAGGGGAAACAAATAGATTAGCAGGCTTCCTAGATCAAAATTCAGTCTCTTGATCTCCAAAAATAAGATTCCAATCTCTTCACCTGTTCGATATATTTTTTCCATGTAGGTTCTTCCTCTCTAACGACTAATTCGTTATACCCAGTAAGCTGCCTGCGTAATTCTGCCTCTCTCCATCTCAAACCAGTACGAGTATCGACTCTTAATCTAGCGGCGACTTCCTCTGCGCCTAAACTGGCAGCTTCGGCTGTTGTCAGCCACATGCCTGAGTCCAGATCTTCTATCTGAATAAGAAAAAGAGTTCAAGAGACCAAGGAGTATAGATAAATTAAGAAAAATATTAAATTATACACACACATACATACATACACAAATGGTGATAGTATCAAGCAGTTTGAAATATTGACTTTCTGAAGTAATATAATTGAGAAAAATCAGAACGTACCATGCCTAAAGAGTTCCTGATCTCGTTTGTTACAGTTTAAAAAGCGATAGTTATCTGATTATAGCAACAATAGGTTGAGAAGCCTGATTGTAGTTAACGTCATTCACAGACAGCCTAATCTTTCGATCATCAATTCGGATGATAAGATATAGCGAATTGTTATTGAAAAAGAAAAGAAAAACCACAATTAACGTATTATTGGAAATTTTTTTTTCATTTTCTATTTTTCCATTTTTACTGTGTTTCTTGTGTTCTGACTGATAACACATCTTAGCAATGACATAATAACAAATCTGATATATTCTGTGTAATATTTTTTTTTTTCATTTCTTCGTTATGAGTATTGACGATAATTATTATACATAATATGGTTTACCTTAGTTGTCATGATTCTTGGGTTCTTTCAGAGCAGATATAGGTATGTTACTACCGAATCGGGGTATGGCATTACAATATCAGAAGAAAATAAAATAAGAATATGTACATATTGAAAGAAAAACGAAAATTGATAAAGCTTATTAACGATCCATTATTCATTTATTTCTACCTACTAGATTGTTGACTATTAATAATATCTTATTGCAATAAAAAATACTCGGCTTTTATACATGCTTGAATCTCCGCAATAAAATGCGACTGCTTAATAATACAAAGTCATTTGCACAAGTATTTATGTATGTATGTGTAAATATATTGTTTCGACGGAATAGAAAAGTGGGGTATAACTAGTCGGTAGAGAGAGGTAAGGTAACTGTAATTTGACAGATATACATACGAAGCTTGATACGTCATTTGCAAAAGAGAAAAAAAAAAATGAAGACTAATTCCTACCACGTGGCGTTTACAGATGACTGATTCAGAATATTATGACGGGTAGAAGCCGCGGAATAAAAATCGTAATATTGTTAAATAGTTGTCTGTCGTATTGTACTTTCTCCTCCTTCCAGTAATCATAAATTAAATATGATCCTGAAACACACGAATTGTAAAGGTCGAAAATCACATGCTCGGTCTTTCCTCCTCCTGATTATACCGCTCTCTATTTTAACGAAAAGTATTCTTTGTTCAAGCCTCTTATTTACCGAGTTTATAATAGTACGTCATTCCCACAGCATGTGTGGATAGGATACACACACCATCTACTGTCAGTCATAGATTTACTTTAGTCAATATATAGACGAATGTCGGGAATGGGGTCGGGGAAAAAAAAGTAATAAATGTTCATGTCTATAATGCGGTTTGATAAACGTTGTCATACGTAATCGACCGATATGTTATACTACTATGTTGCGGTACAAAAAACAAACAGTGCGATGTATAGAAGAGCCGTAGTGCGTAAGCTAAACAGCTGGAATTGAATATATTCTTAAATACGGTCGATAAGGAAGAGAGCAGAGATGTAAATAAAGGCATAAACTATAGCGTCAAGTCGTAACGGATTTAGTTCAAATTTACTGCGCAAAGGCGCTACGAGGCTTTTCAAACCTTCTAGAAAATTTCAAATTAGAGCGGAAAATGGAGCTTCAAATTTAAAATGACATTTACAGAAGACGATAATTTACAGAAAATAAAGACGCAAGTTTTAGACTACTGCCTATTTTTTATTATTTCATTTTCTTTTCCCGTTATCGAATTAAAAATGTTGAGTTTCATTGATTGATGTATTTTATATTATGGTAAAACTAATGATTTTAAATGATAATGAGCATATTCGTAGTTATTGATAAAATTGGAGGATTTAATTTATATCAGCCACTGCGTCAAAAATTTATTATGCAATCACTGCATGTCATATACAATACACCATAGAAACCAGCGCGAGATAAAAACATTGAATAAATACGTTGTTATTGTAAAACGTAATTGTTCGATTGCTCGATATTATTATGTATACCTATGTGAAACAAGAAGTAATGGAAAGTTGAATGCCATATAAGATAAAGAATGTAATGGAATAAATCGTAAAATATGAAATGCATTTACAGATACTTCTTCATATTCATCATCTTCATTTTCTTTTTCATCTTCTTATCGTTGCTACTATTTCCGTTTTACATATAACTTTATATTTATTCATATCGATATATTACCGCACATATACATATACCTATATGTATATATATATATACTTTCAGTAAATATCAGTTAAGAGCTATAAGAAATATACAAATTGTAACAAATATATATAGATATTATACAACATATAATATGTATATAATATGTATCATAATTTATACACTATAAATAATAATTATAAACTTTGTAACAAGTAAATAAGTAAATCTACACGATTGGAGTCACTTTTCCTTCCTTCTTTAGTTCCTTCTCTCTACTTCTTTACATCTTAATAAATGTCAGCCCCTGTTATTCTGTATACCATATCTTACGTTTTCCTTTGTACCCAAAGTAGTTAAAACCGACCCTATAAAATATCAGGAATGACTTTTTGTTTCAAAGTTTTTGTTCTCTTTTTTTTGGATAACATTTATTAAATTATCTATTATTTAATTAAAAAAAAAAAATTACTTATTTACAGACGGCTTTGAAACTTCACACACGTTAATATGCTCTAGTGTACCTTTTTGTTCATACAATCCGTTCATCTGTTTCTATTACTATTATTTTATTTGATTTGATGAAAAATAACGGTATAAGAGAAAATGGAGCAAATAAAAAGAATATTTTCATCTCACATATAACAGTAATCAAGAGACTGAATCACATTTATTATTGTTATTGAAAAAATAAAATAAACTATATATCTATACACTATAAACGAAAACCAATAATCCAAATCATATATCATGTCTTATATCGATCTGTACAAAAGTGCTCCATTCATATTATTATATTCCCGTAATACCTATTTTCCATTTGTGCCCTTTATTTATTTAATTATTCATTTATTTGTTAGTTAATTTATGTGTACTTTATTTATCCCCTCAGAAAAACAATATCTATATCTATATATATATATATATATATATACTATATACTCTATATATATATATAGGTATGTAGTATATACTGAACCGAAACGCAAATCTCTTTAGTTATCACACAATTGATATACATATACATACATACATACATGCATATACATTTTTGAATTATAATATTGTATATATATGTTCAAATGAAGAAAAGAAAAAAAAATTATCGAGTTTTTATCACAATTAAATACAAAAAAAAGAAGTTGAAAGGTTAAAAATCAACAAGTTTTGATCCTTATTATTATTTTATACATTATAGATTTTGCACACTATAAGCATAATCATTAATAACACGCATAGCTCTCCTTGTTGATTGAGAATAGAATTTAATTGAATAATCAATATTTGTTTTTCTTCTCCTTTCTATTCTTTTTCCCTTTTGTTTATCGTTTCCTTCCTGCTCATATAAATAAGTAGACTAACGGTAGGATACACTAACGATGACTCGATGTCATATAGTATACGTATGCTATACATAGATATATTATATCAGTTTCGATTTGACGGAACGTGTTTTTAATTCTGAGAACCCATCATTGGTCATATCTTTTTTTTGTACAGCAAGTAGGTATTACACGTCAAGCTATAATATCTCTAATATACTTTACAGATACGGTTTTTTTCTCTTTTTCATTTCACGTTCTCATATATATCTTTCGTCTAAAAATCATCAGTTCAATATTTGAAATTACAATTTGCAGGGACCCGGGGAATTAAAAACGTAATCAAACTTGGCTTCGCTCAGGGTAAGAACACAAATTTTTTATTTCTACTAATGCTGAGAAATTTAGCCTCTGATTTTCTAATCAAAAGTAAATGTTTTATGTCAATAAATTGGATTGTAAAAAAAAGAATCTAATCGTTAAAGTTATACATTCTATGAAGAATTCAGTCGAGTGAGTATTTTGTCCATGAATACATCATTTCTAGCTTTTTCTCGGGCATTATTAATCCTGGAATTTTTCGATTACGCCCCCGTTGCATCGAGTCCCTTAAAAATGCTTATACCTACATTCGCCTATACAGCTTAAGAATTCTCGTTGGCCATGACTGTAAACATGACTGTTGTATTTCACGAAGAGCTAATAAACAATCATTTTATCACCTAAATGGCATCATACATAATATTATAAGTACGTTTTAATAAAAATTTATAATATTCGTTGTTATCAATTAAATGTTACCTTCTTCAAATACGCGTCTTAACATTCTGTAAAGTTTAAAATCTCAATAACTAACTATTATATCATTATGTATTTAAAAGATAAAAGTAATTTAATAGTAACTAGATATTCATATTACGGATTGTATTGACGTGCCTTGAGTTGAAATCCAGATCTCTACAGCAATAAAAAAAAAAAAAACTCTTTTCAATAAAAGTAAAAAATTTCACCCAAACCCAGGTAATTATATAAAAGAAACAAAGAGTTTCAGGTCAAAGTTTATACTCCTAATCCTTAAACTTATTCAGGCTGGCGCATCTTCCGGCATACCTTCTTCCTGCTCTAATCTCGACGAACCACACACTCTGCACTTGCAACACACTATACAAGGCGCAGCTAATAAGAGCAACGGCGATGCGACCAGCAAAAGAAGTCCAAATCCCGCAAATATTCCAATTACTTGAGTCCGGTGCCAAATTACTGAGGCCCGTGAATGGCCTAGTTTGTTTTTGCACGGTCCCTTATCGTAGTGGCGGAGAAGAAAGTCATCCTATAGCATCAATTTCACATTGATTTAATAAATACAAAAAACCTGTTGTTTAGATACTAGAGGCCCATAAACGTGAAGATGTATTGGATTAAGGAAATAGAACAGTTTTTTATCACTACGCGAACAGAGTATCCCATTTCCAGCTGAAACGTCATCCCTTTATCTCTAATAATTGGATTTTGTATATCGTGGTAATTTCCAGGCGTGACATTGAGCCTGGGATTTTGTTCTAGAAGCCTTATTATAATCTGTCAGGATATAGCTATCATAAAACAACCAGGAGTGACCCAAATATCCATTAAAAAAATTATTTTTTGTTGAATAAGATATTTTCGGTATACAAAGAGAGCAGATTTTGATTCTTAAACTTCTATAATTCAAAATATTATTGACTTACATCCAGCGAGGCCAAGCAGTACCAACAGAAGACGTGTTTGCATCGCTTGCACATCATCTGGGCACATCCCTCGTCTTTTTCAATAGGTACAGAACACATTGGGCAGCATTTTATACGTTCGTTGTCTATCGGAATGCCCGAAGGTACTTCAGGACAGGCACCGTTATGCCATGGCTCACGGCAGAGGGAACAAAATTCTGTTGAACAGCTCGGGCAGTGAACAGGACCATGCGGAACAGAGCTACCTTCTTCACTGGCAATAGAACACACAGTTTCACATCCTGGACTTGGACACCAGGCTCTTCCTTTGTCCACGGATACGTCTGCAGAATAATTAACGATTTGCAAAGACACGTTGTTTGTAGTTTTCAAATATAATACAGTTTTGGCTCTTTTTTAGAGATCGCTAAATTATTATTAGACCTTCTGCTAAAGTATGTTGCAGCCTGAGTAAGAGAGGCCATCTGTTCACACAAAAATATTGTCTGTCAACAAGAAGTGCGTTACCAATGCTAATATGTATCAATATCAATTATTTGTACAGTAAAGTTCGTATAATATTATGTTTTCAAATAAACGTGTTGTTTTTTTTTGTCACTTGTTCCTATAGTATTTCCTTAATTGATGTACTACAATTGTAGTGGCTTCTAGTGAGCTTTAGAATTCTTCTTCTCTGCTTATAAAATGAATAAATCTTTAAGCTGTTAATGTATCAGCGTCAGAATACCAAATCCGCTTGGTATTAATTAATAATATGAGCATTTTGATCTTATGTATGTATGTAATCTTTATTCCTCTGACCTCTATTCAGACGAAACCTGTGATATTTTTCCAATAATTCTGGCGTAACAAGATCTTTGATCTCCTGCGACGAGAGAATTCCACCTTGCTCGCATTTTGCATCGGGACAACTGATCTCGTAAGCGCCTTCGTTTATCTCAAACTCCGTGTACCCCTGCATGCACTGAAAATGAAGAAGATAATTTTTGTTTAGTCAATCAATGATGAGAATAAATCGAGAAAAATAGGGTCAGATTTATTTCAGGGAAATTCTAATCCCATGATCGGATTGTTTTCGTGCATTTTAGTTCAAAACAATTTTTTGCAGTTGAGTTTAGTGCGATCCTACCACAAATTAAAACGGCAAGAAGTGGTCGGACCAAAACATTCTCTCAGACTAATTTAATACCGTGTATATATCCCTATGAATTTGGATCGTTAATTCAAGTTTATGGTGAAGAGATGTGCATAAATTTCAAATAATAGAAACATCAAACTCTTCTCACTGATTTTAAGCTCAAGAACTGCTGACTAACGATAAATGAATGATTAAATAAGCAGATGAATGGAATAATCAGTTTAAATTCTATTTTGCCACATTGGAATCAGGATTTTCTGTGCTTCATCAAAAGTCCCAGACTTGGAGAGAGGAATATTACTTAAAAAGAGTAAGAATCAAAAGGATCGACTACCGGAATAGTTATTTTGGCAACAGTCTGTTGACTATGTATGATACAGGAAAAGACTGAAAGTTTTAAGGTCAAATTTTAGCGCTACAAGCGGGAAATAATAACGATAAAGAAATATTGCTTTTATGTCTGGATGTTTGCTTTAGATCAGCCGTTTGTTTAGAATCATTTACATACACGGCGCGCACACGTGTTAAGAATACGGAAGCTGTTAGAGCGGTATATGTATAATTAATCATAATTCAGGATATTACTACTATTCTCCAAGCTTTTCATGATTATGGACAAAATGAACAGAATACTAGATAGGAAGAAGAATCTCTCGATCTAATTACTCTTTCAACGAAGTTTCTTCCAAGAAAATACGTCTTTGAAGACCGTGTTTTTACAAGTTTTTAGATTCAGTTTGAAGTTTCAACATCTGTTTAACGATGTTTTGTATTCTTGCTTTCTAATTCTAAAAGGGGATATAAGAGATACAATACTGTGTTTTAGCAGTCACCAAGCAAACAAAGATCGTGTTTTTCTCAAAGATTCATTTCGTGTTATCTAAAGAATTATTTTCTCAAAGATAATCATCTTGTATGAATCAGCTTCATCTTTCATCTGACAAAGATCATGTCTCATGAGTTGAGTTTATCTGTCAACCTTATCAACACAAAGCTCTTCTTTATCTTTATCTTTTCACGACTATAATAAATGAATAAAAAAAAGGAGCAGACTTTACAGAGTAGAAAATTATTTCGTAAAAACTTCCAAAACACAAGACTTTGTCAATTCATTAATCATATTATGACCCCCTTCCTCCCCTGGACAAGAACTGAATGCAATTGATTGTATTCACGTTTTGCATGATATAATAATGTTCATTATCTTTTACAACTTTCTCTCTTTACGGCCACGAAAGCCTGGAATAGATAATCTGAGCAAAACGGTAAAAAAACCATAAGCAAGAGGTTGAAATTCTTCATCCTTGAATCCTTGATACCTGGAGAAACCAATTTGGAGTATCTTCACCTGTAAAAATGTAAAAATAACTTTGAAACCCCCAACCCCGACTCACATCTTTGCAGAAAGAACATCCGCAGCTTTTAATCTGCGATGTATTACTAACTGGGACGTCAGTGATGCAAACTTTACATTTCATTCGTCCAGCAATCGACTGTGAAGAAGCAGGCACGAAATTACCAGCAGCCAAACTGTACCTAGAGCTTGAAGCGAGAGATAACAAGCTAGAGCATCTTGAACAAACTCTGCTTCTGTTAACAGGCCGTCCTTCAAGAGCGAGAGTACTTAGTCCAACGGCAGTTTCGCATTTCCTTAGAACTCCAGGTCCTAAACTGACCCAACTAGCCCCTTGGGCTTCAAGACTAGCGCAGCTTTCAGGTCTAAGAAGTTTGCCATTCGTTCCTCTAGGAAGTAACGGTTTTTCGGCCGGATTAAGACTCAGAGAACTTGGCTCTTGATTATTTCGCAAAAGCGGAGATCTGATACCAGAAAATTTGTCAACTTTGTCAATAGATTTCTTATGATCTGGAATATTCTTCAATGGCGTTATTGAAGTCACGGAACTTGTCGCTGCTCCCATCTCTATTTGAGGGGCTCGTCGTACGACGAGTGATCTAAGACTAGGCATTTCAATTTTTAATAAAAATTATACCGCTTCTCCTCCTTCGTCAGTCTTTCAATATTCAATTCCATATGCCACGTTTTTATCTTTTGAAATATCTTCTTTTTATTATTATTATTATTATTATTATTTGTTAGATTTTAGCAGCATATGTGTATTTTACGCTTATCTCGATTTTTGCATATCAATTGTAACACAGGCGGTGTCGTAAGCAACAATGACAACAAGAAGAATAACAAGACGGTCAAGATTCAGTTTTCTGATTATTGTGCCTTTTTTCTGCGTACTTTTGAGAACGATAACAAACCGATCATTATTGTTAATATTATTATGATTATGATTATTATTATTATTATTATTATTATTTAATCGAAATGATATATACGATTAAATAGAATGCGAAATAAGTATAAATGGGGGAAAAAATGAAAATAAAAAATTATAATTCCAACGTAACGGAAAATATCGTTAAGAATGTAGTTTTATATATTAATTATTATAGTTACTACTACTACCGTAACTAACACCAACACGAAAATCTAATACGGGATTTGTTAATAAACATGAAACGTAACTGCTGTTGTTGCTGACTTTGGATAATACTAAGGAAAAATGCTTTCAATATTTGTTTTCAGGTTTATAATCCTTCATTCTTCTTATTTTGATGATTTTATTCGCATTCAACAACAATTCGTTTTTACTCTCAATTATTATTTAGGTATATTTAATGATGATGATAATAATATTCACAAAAATCCGAAATTCGGTTAGCTCGATCTCATACTAGATCGAATTATTATTCTGATCGCCATTATCATTGGCTTAAAGTAACGATATGGAAAAATTATTTGATCGTTGATCATAACAACTCGACTGTGTTTATTATATACCATGTTTTAAACGCACTTTCAAAGATAGGCAGTTTTATTTCGACCACCATAATGAAACAAAAAAAAAATCGAAAAAACAAGAAAGAATATTAACAATGACAAAACGAACGAAAACTTTCACTGTTGTTTTTGTTTCCTTTTATTTTTATTATTATTTTTCTTTTAATCAACTGCAGGAAAACTTCGAATCACTCTATCGATCACTCCGCAAACAGGTATAATATTTAACATTGATATATTGGCTGTGTTCCAATTGGTAAGTGTGCACACTCGTACCCTCGTACTCTCGTGCCCTCGTACACTCGTACACTCGCGCACTTGCTTTTCTACCATGTGGTTCGGATTTTTCATGGTAGAGGGCACTCTCCTAAACCGTAGGTATACGGCAATATAAAGGTGCCTTTTCACTACGTCGCGCGTCGCTCATCGCTCCGATTCAGCGACAAATGGGTAACGTGAGGGTAGTAAATATCGCCACGATAAATTTGATCCATGGCTGGGTGGATTTCACGAACACAATCCAGTCTTTTCGTATCAAGTCGGATACTCCTCGTGCTACTAGCGAAGTGAACGAACTGTTTTATGAAGTATAAAAATAACAAAAGAATCTGGCGTAAAAAACGAGTTGTTAGTGCAAGTTGTACAAGTGTAAATCGGGAAAAGCGTGGTATATCATGATTACTGACGAATTGCGTATAGCTGTCTGGATGGTTACAAATCGTATATTCCAAAGGAATCTGGAAATGGAAAGGAGACACGCAGCTAGAACACACATGTATTGTTCGCTGCTGTTGCGATTATTGCAGCAAAATCATGAAGAGGTGAGGTTATAATACGTACTAAGAATCACTAGACTGAGTAAAGTCACGTTACCTAAGCTAACTGAGGCTTGTTTTCACGATGCAGTTTAATGCAGAATCATTTTCCTAAAATTTCCAGAGAACCTTGTATTGTCAGGCGATTGTTGGGTACAACGAACGACTGTTAGGAGCTCTACTGAGGGGCGATCGAAACCCAACTAAGGAGCATTTAAGAGTTACGCCGCAGAGCGTTTACAGACTTGCTGAATTGTGTAGGCGGGATCACAAGCGGTCCGGTTGGTGTATCGAACTCGAAGTGAGTATTGTATTTGTTTGAATATGATTTGATTACACCTGCTTATTCATATGAGTGAACAATTTGTTCAAACAGACATGAAATAGTCACTCATTACTTTTTTTTTTGTTATTTTCTAGACAATCACCTTCCTGTTTTGGCTAGCTTGTGGTACATCGTACAGAGTTGTTTCCTTCAGCTTCGATATCCCACGGTCAACTGTTTTTCGCATAGTCCATAAATTTTTGGACTTAGTTATTGCCATTTTACCCGAAGTTGTGCGACTACCATCCGAAGAAAGACTGCCAAATATCGGTGAAGCATTTGGTAGGAAAGCAAACAGCGCTGTATTCAGGCAGTGTGTTGGAGCCATCGACGGGTGCCACGTTCGCATCCTTTGTCCTATCAATTTGCATGATCAATATTACAACCGCAAACAGTTCTACTCTATAAATTTACAAGGCGTAGTTGACGATTCGGGGTTGTTTATAGATATTGTAAGCGGATTCCCTGGCTCTGTTCATGATAGTCGAGTTTTTAGGAACAGCGCATTATTTCAGAATAGTCTGTATCCTCCAGAAGGGTACTTCATAATAGGTGATAGTGGCTATCCGTGTAGACGACACCCTGTAAGCATCATTACACCTTACAAAGCACCTCTCACTGCAGAGAAGAGAGCATTCAATCGTGCGCTCAGCAGAGCAAGGATAGTAGTTGAAAAAGCGTTCGGTCTCCTGAAGGTACGATGGCGAATAATATTTACAAAAGCTCTGGAAGTGAAAATCGAAACTGCGATCAAAGTTATAGCAGCTTGCATAGTAATGCACAATATTTGTATTACACAAGGTGACATTATTCGAATCAACGAAGATCACCTATTAGAACCACTTCCTCCACGACGTGTTCCCCGCGAAGAACAGCACGGGAACGACTTACGTGACTTATTCCTACGACTATTTACAATTGAACAAGCACAAATGTTTCAATAATCGACGTTTCCATTATGGGGTGCTGTCTAATACACTGGAATTGGTATTGTTTCGCTATACTCAAATACTGCCATTTGATTTTGAATAATTTCTGTGATCAACCTAAACTGTGAAATAATGACTAATGTGGCTACTGAGACACATCGTATGCGTTTTTACTTATTAAATAAACTGGGTTTTTTATGCCGCAAGGCTTTTTCCCAAAATTGAAGTCTCATTCATTCACCTGAAATCCATCTTAACCACTATAATCTTAAAGCTAGAATGAAACTAGATCCCCGAGCCGCCTAGGGCGACGGAATCCCACAAAACATTGTAATAAAAAGAAGTACTTTGAAAAAAACTATATTTATGTATTAATATTATATTCTTCTACAACTAGTTTCACACGATATCACAAGAACTGTCCCAAAAAGTAATAAATTAACTAGCAAAGCTCGCTAGTAGGGTCTTAGTAGCTAGGATCTTAGTAGCGAGCGTCGCAAGTTAGGATCTTATTCTGAGGAGCGATCAACGCACGTAGTACAGTAATGTTCATTAATGGGTTCGCGGTGACTAACTGTTTTTTTCGGACTTTTCGGGATACGATCAAATAAAATAGTATTATATAATTTTTATAAGGGGTCATGATTATTATTATTATAATTTTGGCCATCGGCACATGAAATACGACTAGAATGGAGTTTCGTTTCCGAGAAAGTCAGAAAAAAAAGTTAGCCACCGCGAACCCATTAATGAACATTACTGTACAATGTCAATTATCACATCTATATTGCATTTCAATACATAATAGAATCACTGGCTTATAAGTTAAACATGGTTGAATATATTACACTTTTATTTCTTTGAGAGAAATTCTCGCAGAACCTCTAAGAGGTCTTCTTCAATTTTTCGGGCCTGTTTTCGATCGCGGTCCTGTTTACCGAGATCTTCGGTAACTATTTTCATCAGGTCTGTAATGGCATCTGTGTTTTTTGAAGCAGGACGCCTTCTTTTCTTACTTGATTCTGGGTGGTCAACGCATGATAAGTAAGGTACCGAGGAAGATGTAGGTTGGGGTGAATAGGAAGAAGACTGTTGGGGAGAGTAAGAAGGAGATGGACGGGGAGAGTAGGATGGTGATGGCAGGGAAGAGCAGGAAGGTGATGGCTGAGGGGAGTAGGAAGTAGATGGCTGAGGAGAGTAGGAAGGAGATGGCTGAGGGGAGTAGGAAGGAGATGGCCGAGGGGAGTAGGATGTAGATGGCTGGGGAGAGTAGGGAAACGGAAATGAAGAAGGTGATGGAGCCGAAGATGAAGACGGCCCGGAAAGCATTGCACCCTCAGAAGATAGCAGATCTTCCGGCAAAGTACGATCACACATGGAGCGATCAGACACTGAAGTTAGTCGAGTTTGATTAGGTGATGCCGCAGTTTGAGTTGGAGTAAACGACTGTATCAACAAGAGAGGGTTCATTGTGTGTCGGCTTGACATGAACTTGTTCATTAGGGCAAAATAGGGCCAGTTATGGGCTCCATGCGACCGTTCTTCCAACCCACTTCCTGTTGGAGGAACCATTATTTTTTTATATTTTATCTGCAGATTTTCCCATTTTTTTTTACACTGGAGCGCACTAGCACCGCATCTTAATTGGGTCGCCACGATTTCCCAACCACTACTACTGGACCCACGCTTACCGGTGAATAAATGGTTCAACGATGACCTTGTTTTTATTAAACCAATAACGTCGTCAGGTTTCCCTGGAAAATGAAAAAAATGATCACAGACTTTTGAGGATATCCTGTAATCCCGCGATTTTCGGGTACATATAGGGGTAATTCTCGGTCAAGTATCATAGATTCATAAATTTGAGTATATAAGATTTATAGGCAGCGAGATTCACTAATAGGTGTGTACACGTGTCTGTGCCGATACTATCACCATACGTCCCCCTAGAATACCCTCACGAAAATGTTCCGAAATTTTAACACGTTCCAGTAATATTTCAGAATGTGAAGAACATCATCGATTCTCTAGATTGAGTTCATTTATTCGAAAGGGAGAAGAACGTAATCGATTTCCAGGTTTTGTCAGAATTATTCACAGATGTGTAATGCAAATTTATTAGAAAATATAATCACAATCACTCTTTTCTTTACCCTGGCCACGGTGACATACGAGTTACTTTGAAAAAAATGTATTTGTATGAGAATTGATACGTGCCTTACCCAAATATTTCTTTACGGCTGTTTGTCGAACATGCTGACATGAGCATATTAGAATGGTTCAGAATAAATGTAAAAGTCAACTGTACTTACAGACATATATTGGTACGTCATGTTCATTCATATCCATTGTTTAGATGGTTGATTTCTTCTTCCTTTTTGTTACCTTAAATGTTTCGTTCACTAGTAGCACGAGGAGTATCCGACTTGATACGAAAAGACTGAATTGTGTTCGTGAAATCCACCCAGCCATGGATCAAATTTATCGTGGCGATATTTACTACCCTCACGTTACCCATTTGTCGCTGAATCGGAGCGATGAGCGACGCGCGACGTAGTGAAAAGGCACCTTTATATTGCCGTATACCTACGGTTTAGGAGAGTGCCCTCTACCATGAAAAATCCGAACCACATGGTAGAAAAGCAAGTGCGCGAGTGTACGAGTGTACGAGGGCACGAGAGTACGAGGGTACGAGTGTGCACACTTACCAATTGGAACACAGCCTTTAATCCTCAGGAGTGTTTCGCCTTTCCGTGTTTGTTTTTTTAGTGTGGATCTTGTTTTTTTTTTTTTTTTTTCTTGTTTTCTTGATTCGTTTTATTGCGTTTCTTTTCTTCTACTTCTGCTTCTTCTAGTGGCCTTTGGCAAAATCACGCCCAACTAGCGACAACCTTTTATCGCACTACGACACTTCCGTTTCACTTTTGGGAATCACTAAAATCATCTGACTTTCCCTAGTTTATTATTGTCATCATCATTCCAGGAATAGATTTTGAGGATCAAGTTTTGTTTTTGTATTAAGCGAGTTATTTAAACCCTTCTTCACTCCTTACACTTCCTTCTTCGATGTATGTATGCATTCAACTGATGTGAGTCAGGCATACATACATCACGCTGTGTGTATTCTAAATACGTGGAAATACGATATCACTAAAGATACACAACATACACTAATATACGATTATTAAAATACATACCGAGCGAGGAGGAATAATATTCTTCAACCGATGAACTTGAACCTCTGTAGATAAAAACCGCAAGGCATATTATCGCATAATACATATATCTTCTTTGAATCCAGTTCCCATTTTGGACGTAAATCCAAACACAGCGCTAGCGTCGATACAAGCATACCAGCCCCTAGGGAATTTAGTTTTTCAAATCTGTCAAAAAAAATTTCCGTTTAATTTATACATATGATACAAACATAAGTTTTTCGGATCACCTGTTGGTCTTCTTTTTTATAATTTTCATTTCTCTTTTTACAAGAGATTATTTTGCCAAAGAATAGATCAAAGAGAGGCGATAATGATTCTTTAAATAGTATATTATAGTATGTATAATAGCAGTATAATAATGATAAATAATAACGGGGATCCGTTCTCTTTGCGCGTTTGTGATCAATGTCAAAGTGACAGTCCCTAGGGGGTCGTCTTGTCTTCCTACACGGGTTGATCGCCTTATTTATCAAATTCGTAGTCGAGGACGTGCCTTATTTATTTTTAGATAGAACGATATTATGTATATACTACGTTAGTTAGTTAGTTAGTAAGCATATGATGGTATCTTATCTACCCCGTTTACTCGTTATCTAGCGGATTGGTATTTGAGACATGATATTGTTAAGTTTTTAGCTCTCCATTAATAAAACGGTGAGTATCTCTTCGCGAAGAAAAAGAAGAGAAAAAACTGTGAGATATATACTTTTTTATTTTGTTATTATTTTTTTTTCAGACATAAGTAGATAAATCCTTGAAGAATGTTTAACAACGTGATAAAACAGAGCTTAAGAACCGTAAAACAAAAAACAAATTATTAGTCGGTATGCTGTTTTTTATCCTTATCAATTTACTTTCAGGTGATTCAGCGCTTCGCCTTGTCGTTCTTATTGCGACAATTCTGATCAGGAGTTCTGGGGTTTACTGGAATTTTTTGGAGAATAATATGCAACAGATTTCGGACGAAATGACGGTGAAAAATATGCAGGAGGAGATCTTGAAGATTGTAGGTTTATGCCGAAATAGGTTTACGCCTTTAGGGCTTTCAAGAAACCGGAAAATCTTCATTCACTATATAATTAGACTCAGAAGAGATCCTAATATCTTATTCACCTGATTCTTCTCTTCAGAAAGGTCAAAAGTTTGGAAGAAGACAACATTTCACAGGTCTTCAGTTTTGAAAAAAGGAGATGAGCTTATAGAAACTTGTTGTTAGTCATTTGAAAGCCACAAAATTCTTCATTAACAGCATTATTACGCTTAGACATGTTCAAATTATGTTATTTTCCTGATTATTTTCTCGAAAAACGTCAAAACTTTGGAAAAAACCAACATTTTGAAGGTCAAGTTTCCAGAAAAACAAATTATCTTGCTTAAACTCGTTAGTCTTTTAACATCTATGGAATTCTTGACTTACTTCATTATCAATGCCTAAAAATGTTCATAACACGTTATTCCTCTCATTAAGTTCTTAAAAACCGTTAAAACTTCATACAAAAACAATATTTTCTTACTTTATCCACAATTTTTACAGACGTGATCAACACCGAACGAAGAGGAATCAGAAATTCAGATTAATGGACGATAAGAAATGTGTGCGAAGCACTTTTGCCCACATGCCATCTCCAGGAATTAGACTAGATTCTTCCACAGAGAATAAATACATATCAAAGAAGGCGAAACAGTGGTCTTCGCACGACAGAAAATGCCGAGGAGATATTGTATACGTGCAAAATCCGCTATTCAAAAACGTAGCCTTACGTTTAAAAGATAATTCCAAGGGCTGCGAAGTTGTTCAGATAAATTGCGAACAGAATAACAGCAGGAACAACTATTTCCATAGACTATTTTCCCCCAATCACATAATTCACAGCTCACAAATTCTAAATGAGAATAACAACAAAAAAAGTCGTAAAGATGGAATGAAAGCGAGAGCTGAAACTAGACGGAGGGATGTATTGACCGACGGAAGCTCGGACGAAGATTACTCCTCGATAAATTCATCGAGTGATTTAAAACCACCAATTAATAGCCGTAAGAGCTCTTCGAACATGGACGATGCTTACAACAGAAGAAGCCGTTCGGCAAGAACAGAAAGATACTTTCGTCGATTATCTAGGGATGATAATTTCTATGAGTACGATTCCAGTGCAGCTAATTGCAGGATAAGTGAACCCAAAAGATTCCAGGATGGGCAATTTCCCCTCGGGAAATACGACACTCAACCATTTGCTCATCCTGAGAGAAATAATCAAGGAGATAGAAGCCCGAATTCGATGTTCTTCAGCCAGGATAATGCATTTTTGAACAATCCTATTTACAGGACTTCTAAAGCTGATGCAGGGATTTCTTACAATAAAGATAGCCGGAAAGAGATGACCGAGAATCGAGCTTACAGCGCAAGTATCGACTACAATAAAACGCGAAGATCTGATCCTGGCAGTTCAGCCATTCTTGCTTATAAGAATAACAAATTGCCGCGAGCTCTTGACCGCGTGCAATATATCGAGCCAAAAATATTCAACTATCAACAACCACAGCAGATTTTTCAGCAAAGCAAACCCTCCGCTGATCCCAAAAGACACGTGAGAAGGTCGTATTCGTTTCAAAGCGAAATCCCTAAGGAATATGAAACCAAGAATAACGCTTCTCTACCAATTCGCAAAATGCCAATAGCACAGGTCTCTAAGTTGGGAAATAACCATCCTAGAAATGAACGCAAGGAAATCGACTTCATTCTGCCTCCGGTTTTGCCACTGCCTGATGCTAGCCGGGGAGATTTTCAGCGCAGAAAATTATATCTGCCAAAAGAAAGGCTCGAACTTAAAGCTGGGGATAAAAATGATTCTAGCTCTCAGATTATCTCAGCTATTGTTAAGGACGATAAAATACCCACCCCAAAAAGAAGCTCCAGAGATTTGGGCAAGGAATTATCAGAGCTGGAAAAAATGTACACTAGCCTGAGACTGAGCGATGATAACTTACTAGAGAGAGCCGAAGAACGTTGCGTTGAAGAATTCAGCCTTAAGGGCCAGTTGCAAGCCTCAAAAAATGAATTGTCTAAATATCTCTCAAGCAGTTCATCAACAGAATCCATCCCAGGTGATGGTTTAAAAAGAACAGGAGAAAAGTACCTGCAGCAATCTAGCGAGGCACATGTTATAAACGACGATATGGCTTACAGGAAAATGCAGCCTAAGAAAATGCCGGCTTTATCGGAGACGCAGAATTCCCTCTCTCAGATAAGCTATTTGCTTTCATCTTCGGCCTTAATTCTTGGGGAGACCGAACAGCCCGATATTACGCGAAAAGTAGCCAAAGACGAACCAAATATAACTAAAGACGACATGGTTTATCGCAATTTACATTACACTAACAATGTTCTCAGGGTCATAGAACCTCAACCGCCATTCGGAATCCCCCTCAGACCTGCTACCCCATCAACTAATAGCAACTATCTTTGCTCCTCACCAGTAGCTGTGAAAAGTCCTCCGTTAAAGTATGTCCCTGAAAGTGAACCGAATCTGGTAACGGATGATCTAGCATTTAGGAATCTTAGGAAAGACGCTCCTAAAACACCACCAATTTTGTCCGATGATAATAGGCACGAAGTTAATGCTTTTTCTTTCAAAATTGAATTCGACAAGCCGTTAGAAGAGGAGAAATTTTTTAAAAAGAAAAGAAAGGCTGTAAGATCACTATCCGCTAATTTATACGGGTTAATAAAGGAAGTTAAGGATTTAGATTTAGATTTTAAGTAAATATGTAGAAAAACGGATTTTCTATAATCTCTGTATTATTTATGAAAGAAAGTTAGCAGCTTTTAGCGTGAAAATTTATTTATCTTACATTTTTAATGTCGTGTATTTAGAAATTAAAAGATGAAAAAAAAAAGAGAATGAAAAATTATATTTCGCATGACAAAATGAAATTATTTATTTTTACTATACCAGAACGAGACTATTAGCCAAAGAGAAAAATTTAAGAATTATGTTTCGGAGATAATAAAATTGATTTAATTTATTTATATTATATTATATTATATACATAAATCGCTCAAATTTCTGACGAGTCTTTGCTTTTGAAGGATATATTAATGTGTTATGCAATATATCATTCAAGATAAGACATAATCTCAAGGTCTCGAAAAAGAAGAAGAAGAAGAAAGAGATTTGAAGTTATAACAATATGAAGTTTTAAAGTATATATTTTTGACTATGCTATATATCGTTAAATATATTTTATAATCTATGCAAATGGTTGATGATAATTATGAATAAACTGTTAATTAATTAATATACAACGTTATATTGTCTGTCCCGATTATTTACCCCTCATTTATCCCCTGTTCATTTTTATGGGCTTCTTTTTTCCAAGACCATCTCTTTTGCTTAATAAAACCAACTTGTCTCTGTATTCAAAATTATCAAGCATAGTATACATAATTTAAATTTCTGAAGCCAAAGGATAATTGAAATCATGAAAAAGTCACCTAACAAGCGTTCGGGCCCGGGATCTACGAGAGGAATTGATTTGAAAAAGCCGTTTGGTTTTTGCTGCGATGTGAAGAACCAAGACCCAGACACTCGTTACAACAGGAAAGATCCTCCATTCAAATCCTCAATGGATAATATATTCTTAAACGGAGGTGGCCCAGACTTGAAATTCCGTATACAAGATCTAGGCAAGCCTCTGCACCCAATTCGTAGAGAAGGAGGACGCAGAATTGTCAACACTTCGCTGGGCGAGTGTAATAGGTGTAGAGGACCATTAAAATGGTATTTAGAGGATGAAATATCCCTTGCAAGAAACATGCTAGCTTACGATAAACAAGCAAAATACAATTCTGATGCTGAAAAGCACGTGAATACTGCTATTAAAAAGGGTGAAACTTCAGCTATTTGTAAACGATGATAGGATGAGAAAATTGCTCTGTCTTCAGCCCGAAAAATAATCAATTTCCACATTTTTTCCTTCTTTAGCGAAGAAGCGGAGGGAACGAATGAGGGAAGAGAAGCTATTGAAAAAGCGCTGACGTTTGAGGATTGATGATATGAATTCCCGGAATATTTCTGTACAAGGAGCAAAAAAAAGAACCCCTTAAGAATCATCTTATTTTGAACGAGAGTAATTTATTCTCGATGTACAATTAAGAAAAAAATAAAAATAAAAATATAACAGAACATGTAATCACATTATTTTCCGTATTCGCAAGTATAAATGATAGTAATAATCATATTATAGTTAAAGATGCCTTGCAATGATAATAATAATTGTTTGGGTATTTGATAATTATATCTGAACCGTTTCCTATTGTAAATGAAAATATAAACTGCTCGAAAGCTTGATACAGTTGACTAAGCATTTCTCGATAATAAATAAAGAAAAAAAGAAAAAAAAAAAGATATAGTCAAGGTCATTAACGTGTTTGAAAATAAAATTAATAAAAGTATTAATTGTAGTATTGACCAAATTCGTCATGGCTATACAGAGGAACATTAAATAATCTACACATCACGCAATAATAAGTCTAGAGCCACGGAATTATTTAGTGGTTGTTTTTTCATTAGTTTATTCCGTCAACACTGCCTCAGCTCCTAAGTAAACAAATACTTTTGTGCGAGCTGTAGATGCGATACGATTGTAATTAAATTTTTGTTTTTTGAATATTTAGAAAGAAAAACAAAGGGACAAGAATTTCTAAAACTGAGTATCGTCAAGATTTTAAATTTCGAATAAAGAATCTTTTGGCACAATGCTAATTACTCAAACTCGCTTCTAGTATTTATCAACTCTAGTTATACAATAAGGCACAAAGTATCGTAAAAAAAAAAAATTTATAAAGATGATAGAATAAGGAAAGAAAGAATAAAAAGTAACAGTAATAACGTTAAATTCATACTTGAGAAGAGTTACTTAAGCCTGACTTTAAGTTTAATCATACCCGTCATTTAGCGGATTGATTAACTATTATTAATATACTAAGATAAAGTATATATATATATATTATATATCATATAATACTAACAATGGCATATAAAAATTTTTTTTCCCCTTTTAAATATCAATATTTTTATACTATAAAACAAAGTTATCCAATAATCGCAATATAAAAAGAAAGAAAAACAATAATGATAACAATAATGGAAGTAATTTAACATAAGTCTTTGTTGTTTTTATATAATAATAATAAATAGAAATTTCACCGATACCCAAAAACTAAATTTTCTTCAAAATATAGATGATAAATTTCCACTATCACTTAATAATACAAAAAAAAGGCAAATTAATCAATAACATTTAAACAATGAATTAGTATTCTCAATTATGAAATAAAACGTCAAAGCTAGGTATTTTCAATTACGTGAACAAACATCATTGTTATAGTTATAGCGTTATAATTAAATAAGTAGTTAGCTTAATAGTTATAAATCTTTTCGGGCGTTACTGGTTAGAAGATCATTAATTAGCGAAAAGAAGTAAATCTTTGGTAACTTTTGCAGAGGCTTTAAGCTACCCGAACGTTTCATGTTATGTAACAAACAGAATCTAAGTAGAAGTCGAATATGTATAAGTATATAAGTATATAAGTTACTCTTAAAACTCTGACTTATTTATTTATTCTTTTCTTTTATTTAATTTAATCTAACTCTCGCGCTCCTTCATATCAATATATATCCCTTCTTCATTTCCATTTTTTTATATATCCTCATTACATAAAATAATTGGTAATAACATAAACTACGCCGATCCATTCTCAGGAATGTTGTTTTCGACCTCAACAGTAAGTATCTCATCTTGCTCTTCAAATTCTGACAAAGTTTCCTGCAAGTTAACTACACCAGCAAGCAGTTTCTCTGAATGAGGAGTTTTCGGTGTTGAAGGTCTGTTCAATTCAACCGTCGGAGATTCTCCCCTAGAAATACTTCCAGGTAATATTTTTTCCTCCCTATGAATCTTTGCGGGAGTCTTGAAAGTGGCAATGCTAGCCTCCTCTTTGTCCTCAGCGTTTTCAGGAGCAGAAATTTCTGTAGGTGAAACTAGATCAACTATTTCAGCCTCCGTCAGATCATTCCCCTTGTTTATTCCTCCAGGAACAATTCTCTCCTCCGAACAGCTCGACCTACGTCTCCCGAGCAGGTTCATTGTCAATGGAATATCTTCCTCCATTGATCCTCTAGAAATGCTTCCAGGAACAATCTTATCAATTTTAGGTGTTCTCTGCGGCGTACTAATCTCCAAATCTCTTATTCCCTCCTGCACAGGTTCCTCAGTCTTCTCTGACTCGCCAGCGATAGTTTGGTCCAGATTCTCCTCTTTGGGAATTTCTTCTTCTATCTTCGCCGTATCCGCGCCATCAACAAGTGCGACTTTCACCATGTTTCCGACGATATCGTCGACTGTTAGTTCCGCTAATTCCTCAGGTTCTTTCTTAACTTCTACAGGAACGTCTTCTTCTTTGATTGCCGCGACTGTTTCAGGTTTTTCTTCTTCGGTTTCAACTTTAGGCAGGATTACTACAGGAATATTCACTGCAGGCTCTCCTAGCTCCACTTTTTCCCCAGTTTCACAGAGCTCGGATATTTTCTCAGTTATTTCTATGTTGGGTACTAATTTATCATCAAATGAAGCCTCTACCTTCTCTGCTTTAATAACAACGTCTAAAATATCAGTCGAAGTCTGTGCAGTTTCGCTAATTTGAACCTTCTCTACTTCGGCTTCTTTAATTTCGCTTTGTTGATCCGGGTCATTAACTGGCACTTCTCCTTCTTCTGCAACATCCGAATTAACAGTCTGAGGCTTCTCAACTTCGCCCGAAAGATTAATCCCAGAATTTTCTGTCTCCCTAACATCAGCTTCTTGAAGAGTCTCATCAATCTTTGATTCCTTTTGATCTTCTACAGCTTCATCGACTAGCTGGCTCTCTGAAGTCTCAGCAATCTCTTCCTTGATCTCTCCCTTCGAATTCTTCAGTTTGCAGAGTGGTTTAAGTAAATCTACGACGTCTGTGCTTTCAAGTTGCAGAGCGATAAGTGTAGGATCATTCTTGTCGAGTATTTCAAATTGAAACATAGTAGCTCCGTCCGCAACAATTTCATTGAATTTTGCAGCAGCTTCTTCAGACCACGACTCAACATCGTCCGGCATTAAAAGTCTGCATCTCATAGCCAAGCTGGGAATATTCGCCACATCCTCGGGCAGAATCCTCAGTTCTGTAGCCAGAGCGGAGCTCCCATAATCGAAGTATAATACATTAGTTCCAGCCTCATCGTGAGCCAGAATTCTTGCTCTGTACCAGGCCTCATCCTCGGGAAATTTAGCAGCACATATAGTTCCCTGTTCGAAAGTATTTAAAGGTAACAAGCTCTGGGCGTCTATGAGTCTGCTAGCCATAGTCTCCAATTCACTGATGCTACTCTCTGCCTGAGTCCAAAATTCCGCGGGTGAATTAACGTGGCTGACAACAATGTAGGGAGAGTTTTCTTCCCCTAAAGGCGGCAGTCGCTCGTCAATCACAGGCAATGAGTCGCAAAGTTTAGCGAGCTGATCTGCGACGTTGACGCCGTCTAAATTGAGACTAACAACCGAAGTTTCTCCTTCCTTTATCACGTCGAGTAAGAATATCGTCGCGCCGTCCGCTGCCAGGTCGATAAATTTGTCGCAGGCTTTATCTGACCAGTCTTTAACTCCCGGTGGTAATTCCAGGCAGCATTTACGCGACAATGGAGCAACTGCAGCTAAATCTTCGGGAATTGTTCTGACCTCTGTTGATACAGCCGAATTCCCATAGTCTATATAGAGTACCTGAGTCCCTGATGAACTATGCGATTTAACGCGAGCTCTGTACCACTGATCGTCGTCTGGAAATTTAGCCACGCATAAAGTTCCCTCTACTATTTCTTCCAGCTTTGGGAACATCTCTACGACTATAAACCGGTCGGTCATCATCTCGAGATCCGAGACAGACTTTTCCTCCTGAACCCAGAATTCCGATGGTGAATTAACGTGACTAACAAAAGCAGATCTAGGATCCAACTCCAAGTCTATTATCTCGTCTACCAGATCTTCTGCGTTGTGAACCATTATGGCATGACCTTCCTTGACCAGAGAGTCTCCGACGCTATTTTCTCCTTCCACAAACAGTTCGACCCGCCTGGGAATACTATCCGCAATAATGAGCGCAGTTATTGGATCTGTCGAGGCAGTGGCCAGCTTTTCGAACATCTCACAGCTGGCAGAGCTCCAGTCTTCGGCCCCAGTTGGAATGAGATCTAGCCTGGATTTCAGCCCGTATCTTTTGACGCCTTTCCAGCTCTGCGGCAAGTCTTTTATGCTCGTCGAATTGCTGTCTACAATGTCCGTGTTGCCGTAGTCGATGAATCTCACTGTTGTTATGTCCTCGTCGGCATCGAGCACTTCTGCTCTGTACCACATACTATCAGCTGAGTAGAGGGCTGCACAGAGGGTTCCTTCTTCAGGTATTCCTTCCAGCGGCGGGAAATCCGGAGCCAATATTTGCAGATTTGCTTGCATTTCTTCTATAGAGTCAATCTCCTCGCTTCTTTGCAACCAGAATTGAGCTGGTGAGTCTGAGTGCGATAAATATACCTTGTATCTATTGCCTACTATCATTTCTGCGATTTCCTGTCGTTTTTGGGGCTCCTTTTCCTCGAATTCAGCCACTAGGTTCAACTCTGCGAATCTCTCGCTCATCTTTTTGTCCTTTTCGCTGAGTTCGACGAGCCACTTGTTATTGACGTTGTGAAAAGTCGCTGTTAACTCTTTGTCGCTTAAGTTTTCCTGCAGTACTGTTCTCTGCTCCTCGTCAGTTCCTTGCAGACTAACTGGCAAAGATACTCTAAGTGCCATTTGATACGGGGTATGAAATCGCTCTTCTAATGTCTTTATTGTGACTGTTGGAACTTCCTCAGAGTTTCCATAGTCGATAAATCGGACCGTGGCAGTTTCTGACTCTTTTAAAGTCTCAATCGTTGCTCGGTACCAATTCTTGTCATTGGATTCAGCTACACAAAGTTTTCCCACTTCGAGGGATAACGGCGTACCTGATACAGAGTAATATTCATATAAGGAGCTCAACAGATCAGCAATGTTTTCCGAATCTGATGATCGCTGTAGCCAGATGTTCTCAGCATTTTCTATGTGCGTTATCCACACTTTAGTTGTCGCGGCAGATACTGGCAGCGGACATAGCGGGGAAACTATAATGTCTGGGTCCGATTCAACTAATTTTACATTCTTGCCAGCCACATCGTATAGATCCACTGCCAATCTGTGAAGATGGAAAGAAGTTAGCAAAATGAAGAAGAAAATTCAGAAAAGGATACTCTGGCGAGCTAAAAAAAAATGTGAGAATTTATAATCTAGTGAGAGAATACTGAAAATACATAGAACCGTGAAAAATTTTGAAACAAGTTTACAAGTCCGTACCTACAAAGAAAACTTTATTTCAGTGAGTTTGGAGATTTGATAACTGAGTCAATCGAACCATGAAATTTTCAAACAGGATCACAAACGAAGAATTTCTATCACTTTGTAAATCTTTTTTTGAAACATTTTTCATAATTATTTGTATTTTTAGGATTCTATCGCTGGGTTATAAGTCTTTATATTTTTTTGCCTCGCAAGAGTCTCTTTTCCTTCATATTGAACACTTATTTTTCTCAATAACATCATCAGATATTTATAGAGCTAAAGTTTCTTCCTAACTTATTTTTTATTAATTGGAATAAAAGATAACCCTGCATGAAGTAGAACCATTTCTATTAAAAGCTTGGATTTCTTTCTCCTGTCATCTCAAATTCTGTTTAACTTCGTTTACCTCTGATTTTTCACATCTTTTATATCAACGATCGCGTCTTTTCCTTCCATAGTTTTTCTCAGTGTCTCATCTATCTGCGTCGTGGGAGTTACATTGGAGAGATAACACTCGACGAGATATTCCTGTACAGCAGTGCTAGAATTCTGTGAATTAGACGTTAAATGTTCAAAATTTTTTCTAATCATTATCATTTCACAAGTTATACAGCCATGAAGTAGAATAAACGAAACTATATATGTGTATTTAAGTGAGCTTAAAAGAAGACAGTAGTTTTTGAGACCCGATAAAAACTCTTAAAAAATCTCTTTTCCCATAATCTTAAATCGCTCCCGCGAACCTCGAGGTTTTCTACCTTCTCTGAATCCATTGGTAATCGAATGTGGAACTTTCCGGCACCCTGAACGTTGCTAACTATTGTTCTGATCATCTGCCCATTCCACAGCGTGAGATCCTGCTTTTCAACGTCTTCAGAAGCCTGATTTTGCTCTGCTGCTATAACTGTGCAAGAGAAGTAAATTGTTAGTTGCAGATTTGTAAAAACTCTGCTCAAAGTTGAAGGAAACTGGCTCCCACCTTTATTAACGATTACTTCCTTCTTAATTTCAGGATTAGCAGCAAGCCCTGCACGGATCATATCTTCGCCGATATCTTTTCCTTTACTGCTGAGTGATATAAGATACTTCCCATCTTTAGTACCGTGAAAAGTACAGAGATATTTATCGGCGTCAAAGTATTTATCAATTTCGTGTTTGTTAGCGTTAGACCAATTGACGCCAGTGGCTGGGGATACGTTTCTGAGCGAACAGTGCATCGCCTGTTTAGGAAGAACTGTGAATCTTTTTTCAACAGGATATATTTTGCAGGGATCGACCATAGCACAGTTTCCAAAATCAACGTACTGCACTATGTGCCCTCTGAGCTTGTTCAACTCCTTGATTTCTGCTCTATACAAAGCCCCATCGTCTGAGAAAAAGGCTATCACCGGATCGCCGACCTAATAAAATCGAAAGCGGATTTAGAATCTTTATGAAGAATTAAAGGGGAATAGAAGCAAAGTTTAAAGAACAGATATACACCTGCAATGTATTTCTTATCGGCAATTGTTCCCCGTAACATTCCTGAATGTTGTTCATCATGGTCCTGAACTCTGATTGCTTGTTGAGTATCTGGCAGTAAAAGTTATTTGGATTAACGAACCAAGTGACGACAACGTCAACCTGAAAACCTGGTGAAAAAACTTCATCGCTCCACTTCTCTCCTGCTGGAATGCATTGCAGTATTTGGCGGGTCTTCTTGCCACCGCCTCTTGCTTTGTTCTTAAGATCTCTCTTTGCTTGTACTAAATCGGTGTTACCACAGAATAATTTGTTCACGTAACCATTTTCGGAAGCATTGTCTGCTACCGGTTTGAGCAGAACTTCGTAAGCGCCGTTATCTTGCGAGAGGAACTCAGCCTCTAGTGAAATCCCTTCTGCAGCTTGAGCAAACTCGTCTATCTCTTTGTCTGACCAGCTGGACTTTGTCGCCGCAAAAAGCTTGCAGTGGACAGCCTGTGCAGACAGTTTTGCAAACTCTGGTTGAAGCTCCTTGATTTTATCGTGTCCGACTGTCTCTGTGTTTCCATAGTCTATAAAATGGACGCTAGCACTGTCTCCGTTATTTGTCTTGATTATTGCTCGGTACCAAGTTGAATCGAACGAGTACTGAGCTATGCAAGGAGTTCCTGGCTGGATTTCAGACTTTCTGATAATTGTACCACCATTGCTGTACTTTTGTGATATCTTTTCCATCAGCGTGTCCAGCTCCAAGTTGTCAGGACATAACTGAACGTAAAAATCGGTCGGACTAACTGTGTAGATTACTTCTGAAAGTTTAACAGCTCCTACTGTTATGTTTGGCGGAGGAATCCGAAGCTTTTGTGATCGGGGCGTTTCTTTCACTGGAGATGTTGGCGACATTGAGTTCCAAGTGCCTGTCTTTGTCGGCTGCATCTATAAGATACAAAGAATTTAATAAACTACCAGAATAAATTAAAAAGCATTCGTTTAACAGTCTAGATCAATTACGAAAATGTAGAAAATGTAGTTTTTATACACAACAAAGGCCCAGAAATTGCTGTCAAGTCTATTTATCGAATGATTTGACTCTCTCGGCTGCTTTCTCTACATTGCAGTACAACTACTTTGTATAAATATGTTTTTTACACACATTGAAGTCCCAGAAATCTATACAAATCAATTTCATTAATTGCCTTTGCTCTCACCTTAGAATTTTTCCAAGATGGATTGGAAGAGCTTCTCTCCTTTGATCTGAATCCCGTACTTTGATTACCTGTTTAAAAAAAGTGTATAAAATTATAATCTACATTAATTCAGACTATTGAATAATTCTCTAGATAAAGAAACTATCCTAACAAACTAGAGCAGAGCTGGTAAAAAAGTATTTCAGCTAAACTCATCGACATCTAATCTTTTTTGAAAATTTTCAAGCAAATATCAAATCAAAATCTTGAAACTGACTTTTCTGGCTACTTCGATCGCTTTCCCCGTCGCTCCATTTCCCAGAATTAGTTCTCCTGTCTCCCCCTCTGCGCCCGCCTCTATCAGTCCTTCCCTTGATCCCCCGAGGTCCCTTGCTGCCTCGTTTCCCGCTGCTCCTCGAAGAGGTGTCTGAATCTCTATCACTCCAGTTGTCGTCCTTGTTTATATTTTTGTCGAACCTATTATCCTCCCTGGAAATTCTACCGCCAGATCCGAACCTGTTTCCTCTGGCTCTCCTCGAGCCTGTGTCTTCGTTTCTTTCAAATCTATTACCGCCGTTATCATTCCTATTAAAATGATTATTACGGGTTTCTTTCTGGTGCAAACGGTCCTCTCCATCGTGCCGATTAATCTCTCTTTGTTTCTGCTCGTTTTCAACGTCTTTTACAATCTTGGTTCTAGATTTTTCGTCGAACTGTTCCTTTCCCTCGTGATTGTTACTCCTTGCTCTCGGGTTCCAGTCTCCAGCCCTAGACTCCTGGCCCCAAGTATTTGGTTTGCTATTTCTCCCCCATTTGCTGTTTCGGTCTTCGCTGTAACAAAATTTTCGACAATTCTATACCCTCTTAATTTCGCAGTGCATCAAAATTGATCTTCAAGACTTTTAAACTCACCCTGGATGATGTTTGCTGTCCGGACTCCTCAAAGAGTTCGAAACCTGTTCTTCTTCTTTCTGTGAATTGATCGATGAGTTCAGCGAACCTCCGCCTTTCGTTGCAGGATGAGAAATTTGCAGTTTTGAGGCGATGTTTACCATGGGAACAACGCCGCAATCAAAAAGCTCGACTATCGAGGCTTGAGGAAGGGCGTCGACTACCTCCATGGCTAGTTTTTTCTCGAGTACAATTAGCTCGAACTGGTTAGCTATTTCTTGATTGAATTGTGAGGCCTGAAATCCGTTTAGTGCGCATTTTATCGCCTGAGATCTGAGGTTTGTTACCAAGTTACTGTGGATTTGACGTAGCGCGGATGCACCCACGGTCTCTTCGTTGCCATAATCAACGTAAAGCACAGTCACCTGATCCCCTTTGATACTCAATATCTGAGCTCGGTACCTAGGAGAGGAAAAAAACAATGAAAAGTAATCATTTTTACGATAAACGCACAAATATTGTTTTGCCAATCGATAGACAAGGAATAAAGAATACAAACCACTGTTTATCCTCTCCATAAGAAGCGCAGCACGGCCAACCGACCTGTAAGCATTTTTCGTCGAGTTGAGGAGCGCCTTTAGCATATTCTGCCAAGCATGCCATGACGGAGTTTAAAGATTTGATACCACTGTCCAACTGAACAAAAAACTTAGCGCAAGATTCAACGAAAGATACATGAACAATCTCCTTGGTTCCTCTCTTGAGCTTCAAGGGTTCTTGATAAAATACCGCGCCTGAATTAGCGACGGAATTTTCTCTCAAAAGATCCCTGATGTTAATTCTATTCTCGTACAAATCCCCGTATTGTATAAGCGGCGGACCTTCGGGGGGTCTGACCTGCAAGACCAGCGGCTTTCCTGTGACTATTTTCTTGAAATATTCTTTCGTCTCTTCTGTGATGAGCATGTCCTTAAGACCGCTCAATGTGAACCTAATAGAAAGAACTCTTGGGTTGATGTACTGCGGTGGGAGCTGAAAGATATCAGAATACGAAAGTACTTCGGTGTGCCCAAAGTCAACGTAGTAAAGCTTGCACTTGTGTTCCATCACTGCCATAACCACCGCCCTGCAGAGGACTTTGTCCTGTGAGTATCTGCCCAAACAAACCGACCCGGGCAAAGGAGGTTCTTGCAGTGGTGCTGTGGGATAGTTGTTTATCTCATTCATAAGTTGCTTGAGTATCTCGCTAGTGCTTTGGACCTGAATAGCGAACTTCAAAGGCCCGTCTTCGACGTAAGAGACAAAAACATCGTGAACAGATCCTACGTCGAGTACTCTAGTCTTAAATACAAGGGCCTCGGGCACATGAGGAGGCGGTTGTCTCTGTTGTGAATTTCTCCAGTCTTCTTGTACACCGACGGAGTTATTATGAGCCTGATTAACTCTCGGCGAAGAATAGCTGGCTAAGTTATCTCTAGGGTATTGCTGCTGTTGTATCTGTGGTCTAGTTTGTTGCGGGGCTTGTCTCCTGGAAGAAAACATATCCTGAAGTGATACACTCACCGCAAGATTCTTGCTGACCAAAAGATCGCCGAAGTCTTCGTTGTTATAGCAGAGTTTTAACATTCTATGAGATCCAATAACGGAATGAAGCATTCCTTTCAGATCGGCGTATCGCAAGGATTGTTTGATCGATTCTATCGTTTCGTTTTCCCAAATTCCACCCACGGGCAGAATGTTGGCTAAAATAAAATCCAGCGCTAGAGGGGGCAGGCTGTGCAGAGATACCGCGCTAGGGATGTTGTCTAACAGTCTGATCGCCGTCGGTGGTAATATCTCGAAATTTCCGTAATCTATAAAATGGACTAAGACGTTGCCGGTCGGTTGTATGGCGCATATTTTAGCCCTGTAGTATCCCTCGTTTTGGAAACGAGCACAACATATCATGTTCAATGGTAGCGGAAAACTCGGATTCGGAAGGCCTAGACCTTGTGTAAATTTTTCGCTCAGAGGTAAGATCATCCGCTCTACACACGTGGCCGCGTTTCGGTCTATTTGACCCCATATCTTAAGCAATGGTCCGTCGGTTTCAACGTGAGTTATGAAGAGCATTAGCTCAGAGTTCTGCGCCATTGCTGTCATTTTTACTTCTATTGTATTTCTATCGCAATATTTTCGGGTATTTTATTTCTTCGTCTTTGTACAGTTTTCCTCTTCCTTTCTTTCGCGTTTTTTTTTTTTTTTCCTTTTACTCCATCACTCCCGTTATTTATCTGTCTCTTCATACACCATATATGTATATATATAGAGATGCATCACATTTTTTAACCCACCGGATTTTCACCCAGCGATTTTAATCTTCACCCGTAATTATTATTATATCACCGGAATTTTTACATACGAAAAGTTGAGTCGCGCACAGCTACGAAGGAGACTTTCGAAGCTGTGTTGTGTTGTATTTTTCGCAAAACCCGTTGCGTAGAGGTTCATCAATGTGTTAGTGAAGCGAACAACCAATCGCGAATAAACCAAGAGCGAATTTTATTCGAATTTTGTACCAAGTGTGCCGTTGGATATTTTAGAGAAAGTTTAACAAACGTTGAGGCATGATTATTTATTTATCGCTTTCTTTAGATGTAGACACTTTTTATTCGCTACGTGAGCACGTGCTGCAAAATTCTTTTTATTTCAAGCGCTCGATTTCGTTCTTTCGACGATAGAAAGTTTTCAACGGAGAGATATATTTGTCCATGTTTTGTCCGGATATACAAGATAGGTGATGGTAAACTCTACGAAAACCATGAGAATAATCAAACAACAACTTAGCCAACCGTTGAAAACAGATTCTCGGCTTGTAGGAGAGGATTAAGACTAAAATTTTCAAGAAAAATTCACTCAAATGATATTTTTAGCCTATAAATGTTGTGTCGGTCCGTAAATCAGTACAAATTCTTAAATTTGTATCAAAATTGAGGCATCTTTGTTTGTTTCGCGCGAAAATTTGACTGAAAACTCGTCAAGCTGGCAACTAACTCGACCTTGCCAAATAGACGCTAATCAGGAGGTGGCGCCTCCGCTACTCGATGATAAATTGGCGAACTATTTAGGCGATTGCGTACTTGTGCATGTGCTGCCGAAAGTAAGGTCGTCTGCTAGTAAACAGGGAATAAAAGTGAATAGAAAAACGGTATTTCGATGATTTAAATCACTAATAAATAATTATTCCGTGTTTAGTAAGACGGATGAGTGTTCGAGCTTTGAGAATAACTAAAAGTATGAAAAATCCTACGCTCTTCATCAATCCGACAAAAATCGCGTCTTATTTATAGGTTATATTTACGTTCTTATTTCGTCTTGAAAACGGTCTAATAAATAAGTAAAAAATTATCTTCCCACCGTAAAAAATCCCAACGCCTGTTTATTACAGACACCTCCAAGACGGACTCGGTATAATGCTTTGAATGAATGAATGGCTTGAGATAAACAAAACTCCGCGAAAGTCCGACCCACGTTTTGTCCCGCATCCTCATTCATCAAATCAACGTTACAACGTCCATGGGATTTATTCAAGATGAATTGCAAGAGGTGTCAAAACTCTGTCATAATGTCGTCGAAGGTAGCCGCCTCGTTTCTTGCGTTCAGACCATGGTTCGCGTGGAAATAACGTAAGAGTATAAAAATTGATATTCAGATTTAGCTTTATTCTAAGATGAGATTTCAACTCCTCGACATCGTTACGCAGATCTACTACTAATTTTATTACAGAAAAACTCTGTTCAAAAAAATCGTCGTTTGTGCTCAATTTCCAAAAGACTATCCAAAAACTCCTCTGCTTGTTGAGTTGAAGAGCAAAACACTGTCCGATAATCTGCTGTCGGGTTTGACCAACGTTTGCGAACAGGAGTGTAAAAAGATCTTGGGAAAGGCTCAGGTAATTCTTTTCTTCAAGGATAAATGGAAAACTGCTGTTCATATTAATTTACGAATGATATTCTCACTTAAGATAATAAATAAACTTGTTTTAGGTATTGCCAGTCTTAAAATTTATCAGAAATTTCATCCATGAAAATTCTCTCTGTTGTTGTTACGACGAAATATCGAAGCTTAAAAAGTTATTGGATGAATGCGACAAGCTTCAATTAAAACAGAAGAGTTCTAGCATCAATTTAAAAGCTTATCAAGGGCTGTATTATTTTAAAACAAAGATATTAGTGCCTGATGATTACCCGGAAAATGCCGTGAGGTAATTTTAACAATGAATAAAAACTCTAATAACAATCGAATACTGATCAATTGTGGAAACTATCATCTTATCTTTGTCTTTTGATCATTTGCAGCCTAGAAGACATCGATACTAACTTTCCACCTGTTTTCACACGTCATTTAGTTGGCCAAGGTAAAGAAATTGGTAGAAGATGCGTCGAACCACCCCTTAAAAAAATACCTAATCAATTGCCGTTCAAACCTTCTCCTTCGTTGTGTGCAGTAGCATCTTTTCTTGTAAGGTGAGAATTTTTGTGCTCAATTTCAATCCTGAATTCTCATCTTTACAGCAAATGGAGAATTCCTATTTATCTAAATATCCTCCTGTTTTTCATACATTTAATAGGTCGGTGAAAACTCTTCCAAATCAGCATTGTCAGCTCTGCAGGGATCTGTGCCTGCCCACGAATCCTGAGGATGCGGTGACCGACGAAAATGCAGACTTGCATGTAGAGAGACTCTACTGCAGTCATCTGTTCCATCAGCAATGTCTCATAACGTACATGAAAACTCCTCCGTTTCATGGTATATGATATAAATACTAAGAAAAGAGATTGAAGTAGTTTTTCCATCTATGACGATATTACAAAAATTATTTCATTCAATTTTGGGTAAAGACTTTAAGTTCTGTATTCGCTTTCTTTGATAAATTCAACAAAACTAATCCCGATTGTTTGAAATCTATAAAATAATTTTTTTATAGGAGGAAAGAAGTGTCCTGGTTGCGGACAGAGAGTTTACCACGACAAATGGGCGGTCAGCGAACGTTTAGCCGAAGATCGTTGGGCCCACGAACAGGCCCGAGTTCGTGAGTTAGCGGAAGTAGCAGATTTCTTCGAATAATTGTTTTTGTAGGATAAGGTATTCTTCCCAAATTTTATTAATTTTGAAAAAAAAAGTAGCAGAAATTTTTGTTTGCCAATCTCTGAAAAGCACAAAGATATATTTCTGTATAAACTAAATTTTGATTAGCTTCTATAACAATAATTGACTCGCTGATTAATTACTAACGATAATCACAAGCTTATTATCAAATTGCGTGTATATTCAATATATTAAAACTTCACATTAATTTTTCTTGTTAACAATGATTGAAATTTTATAATAGACTAGAAATATTAAACATTATATAATATCGCTCAAAGATAATACATAACTATTATTCTTACAGTTGGAGAAAAAAAATCGAAGTAAAAATAAATAGAGTTTCTAAAATCGTTAAAGATGTTGAGAATCATCCCTTTATAATTTGTATCAAATTTCAAATTCGCACTCTAGATTATGTATATAAATTTATGCAAATTCTATTTAATATACGTTTCCTAATACTAGGAAATACTTGTAACAGAGAAAAGGAGATAATAAGGAAAAATATTATTGTACAAAACTCAATAATGAATTGAATATAACAAACAGACTGATTATTCTTTTAACGGTATAAATATACGGTTTATTTTTTTATCGTTATAATAATAATACATGACGTAATAAATAAATAAATGAAACTAATCAATTAATTGATTATAATTGTAATTGAATTATTATTCCTATAAATAATTGGGATACATGATTTATTGTATGCATGTGTGTATGCAGATATTTGATAATGAGAGCGTGTACATTATATAGTGAAGTACGAATTCTGTGTAGTGTTTAGTAAGTATTGATCTCCGCCGCCCTCCCCGCCTCTTTGTTCAACTCATCTACTTCCCTAGCTTTCCCTCTTCTCTATCCCTCAAGCTTTTCCCCGCTCCTCTTTCTCCTCTTCTTATTCTTCTCCACGATCCTCAGCTACGTAATACTTGCTCATGGTAAGTATTACTATTAATGTATCCATTTTCATATCTACGCGCATTACGTGATACATACATTCACGTGTCTAGAGTATATCCGTATAAATCTACCCAGTCTACACACACGCTGCTGTGTTCGGTAAGAATTACTCTCTAAAAAAAAAAAAAAAGAAAAAAAACTAAGAGTCTATGTCTACCCCACTATCTCGCGAAGACTAATTCGACTATACGTATATAGTATTCATAAAATGCGAGTTGCACGCGATGCAGACCACGAGGCGCCGCAAAGACGAAATACTACGACTCATTGATTTTTCACGTTTGTAAGCGCAGTGACCGCCTCTCTTTCTCTCTATCTATCTGTCCCTCTCATTTTTCCTTTTCTTTTTCACCTACTGGTATATACGTATAAGTACAATATCCAGACTAACTGAATGAAGTAATTCATGAATGCATGTGTTACGATATGTCCGCACGTATTAACACTCGTGTCTAACAAATACGTGCGTATAAACCCCAATATACGAGTGAGTCATTTATCGGCTGACCACAACGGACTTATACTACTTAAATGTGTGCATACCGCGTGCGTCTACGCGGCGTGGACGAGGACCCGTAAGGCTGTATGTCTGTCTGTCTGTCTGAGAGGAATAAGTTACCCCTAGAGGCTCAAGAGGGTGCCAAGATAATTGGTCAGCCGGAAACGGGACGATACCCATATACTATATGGGATAGGTAATTTTTATTTTCTTCGTATTGTTATATTATGGGCGTGCATTATGTATATTATTGGTACTGCTATACTGAGATGCGAAATTATATATCGCGTGCGGTTAACAGCCCAATAATTATTATACCTTGTACTGTAATATCTAGGTATACTGCGAATTGAACAACTTTAGCAGAGACCAAACAGATGATTATATATCATGCTATGAGTGTTCGGAATTCTGATTGTATAAATTAAACGGAATTTTGATTTTTCTCTTTTTTCTTTTATATAGGATATTAAAAGTGAATGTGAAATGAAAATGAAAATAGAATAAATAAATAAATGATATAACGTGTTTTGCGATGTTGTAATCGTATAATATATCGTTGAATGAATCTGTGCCATCAGGTTGAGAAAAGATTATATAATGAAAGTAGACATTGATTCGCTGTGAACGTAAAGCCGGCAGTTATATAAAAGTTCAATGATCCATTAGGTAAAGTGCGTGCCAAACCGCAAGGGAGAAAATTCTATAGTTAAAGGATACATACATCTATACATTTTTTCTCTGTGAATAGAGAATCTTAATTTACATTGAAGAAAAAAAGAAGAGACCGAAAGAGTGAATAGAAATCGATGATTTGAATTAAATAATCTTCGCGCATGTAAGCACGTGACTCTAATTTACCGACCGCGTATGGTAAGTGGAGAAAAGGTTTCGCATAGTTGTTTATCATTCAAGATTGGCAATTGTCAGGCGGTCCGCCTTGCCGTGATTATTTTCCCGCTCAAAACACACCACAGCGTTCTCTCGACCCGGCGTTTACACACTGTTTAAGGTTAGATACGAGAGTGTTGTTCAGTGAACCGTTAACTCATTAAATTTCTCCCTCATCTTTTACCCCGTTATTTATACACCTATAAACATTTAGAAGAAACTAACTAAGTGCATGCCCCTAAAGTTACGTTATGTTATCTTGTGTCATGTTATGTTTGCCGACAATTAAACGTGGAATACTTAACTCAGCAAACAATTGCCCGGCTACGAATAATGGGGCTAGCCGCTAGTCAATATCAGGGAGGTTAAACATTCAGCGAATCGTTTAGCTTTTCAAATTTCACCTTTTCATCCTAAACTGCAACACCTGGAGCGTAGTGCAGGTATCGATGGGTTGTGTAGTTTCTGTGCGCGTGTGAGTGAATACGAACGGATTCATTTCGGCAAATATTTAAATGGGAAATAAAGGTGCAAGACGATCGGAAATATTTGGATTATTGGAGTCATTCGAAGGCCTGCTGGAGATTCTACAATGGTAAATGATCATATATAATAGAATAAACGATATAGATAGTCATATAATAGATGTGAATACGAATTAGGAGAAAAGCTGATAAAATTCTTCTTATTTAATGCGCAATTAATTATGTAATATACTTATACGTGTTCTCATCCCTCGGCTCGGCATTTACTTAGTTACATATAGTACCGAGTAAATACCCGATGGACGAGCAACGAAGGTATATTTAAAGCCTGTAGTATAAGTATATCGCGAACGGAATAAAGAAAGGAAGAACCCCCTTATTTAGTTAAGGTGGTGAGTCGTTTGGACAGAAGCGAGCAGCTCCCGAAGTAAACTAGGCGAAACGATCTCCGCCCTTTTCTCCCTCCTATAGGTATAACTCGACTCTCTTGCGTCGCCTTATGGCAGAACGTTGCTTCTTTCTACTGTATACGGGCGCATCTTTTCTTTCGTAAATCTAAATTACGCAATTTCGTTTCATCTAAATAAGAAGGACAAGACGTGGCGGGACATTTCTTTCCGAAGAGGATGTTAGCGAAATGGATAAAGCCGTCGGTGGGGGGAATCGATCGTTGACCGGAAGAAGTTTAGGGATAACTGCGACTGCGAGACTCGTGTGTCTGCCGTCTCGCCGCTCTCACAGCTCTCACGTGGTTTTATGACTGACTTTGAGACGTGATAATAACGGGGGAATTAAAGCTCGAAACAGTCTGGCTTGGATATCGACATTTCAGGAATACCTAGGTATCTATATACACATGGTAACATATATACCTATACTACATACATGCTACTGGGAAACGTACCGATTTCGTGACTGAACTGCATTAGGGATTGCCTTAGCGCTTGCCTACGTATAGTATATTCTCTATAGACTAGCTAAAAATACACCAGACAGATTCGTTACGATATTGTAACTACGTGCGGTATTGCCTTATCCACAATTAAATATTATGAAAAAGTACGATGATTATTATTTCATTTTTTTCGTTTGATACCTGCGGGATAATAATAATAATAATAATGATAATAATAATAAGAGCAAGTTGAACGAGGGCGAGCGAGTGACATCGAGCCGGGGGGTAGTAGGTATCTTTTCTCGGAAATAAATGCCCCTCTTTCAAGTTCAAAGCCGTTCGTGATTTCGCTCAGCACGCAGTTCTTTTGTCCTTTTGTTAGATTTTCTTGTTGTTCTTGTTCTTCTTCTTCTTATTCTTCTTCTTGTTGTTGTTGTTTTTTCTTTCGTTTATTTGTGTTTCGAAGCTTTAACAGAGGTACACGGTACTATTGTATCCTTCGAACGACGAAGAGTAAGTAGTAATTATTGACGAGGCTTTCAACGTCGGTATAATACGCATATAGGTATAGTTATATATATATATATATATATGCATAATATACGTCTGCCTCTATACCCTGCAGCTCCGCTCTTGATCTCTTTTCACTCTTATCTGCATATTTCATACGCGAATTGCAGCGGGATGAATATTTTTATTTTCTCTTTCAAATGTTAATGTAAAGATGAGACATTCGCGTTATTAATAACAACAATAACAATCATAAAGTACCTAATTTATATTCTTTAATTATTTCGAAACGTATTTTCTTCGAAATTATTAGACGGTGAGATAGTTTTTAATTTTATATCATTATTTCTCCCGCGCGTGCCACGCTTCTTGAAATTCTAGTTTTTGCTCACGACCTGCACCACGTGCCGGGCACCGCACCGTACCTCGTAGCAGCACGCGCGATATGAATCGCTCCTTTGCTTTGGTCATCGAGCCGTAAAGTGGCAAAAAGCAACCAACAGCAGAAGCAGCAGGAGCCAGACGGCATAAGGCATATAAGGCAAATTAGTTAAGAGGCGAGAGTTAAGAGGCTATAAAGAGTATAAAATCGGCTGAATATTACGTGATGGAGTTTATAAAGTTTATTTAAATCTTTTATAGTATTTGAACAAGTTGATCGATTATCTTCGGTTATAAAAAAATCGACATTTTTCGTTCCACCGTATGACAATATTGGCGAAACTTATACCCGCAAAGAGCCAATTAATTCAACATTATATACCTAACATAGAAAACTTTGACGGTTAACGTATTCAACGTTAATAATTACCCATATTAGAATTTGAAAGGCACGCTTCCCTCGCGGTCCAGAAATGCTTTCATTTCTGAATTAATCTCCCATATATATCTATATAGCTATGTGCGGGGTGGTGGCTGGTGTTCAGAGAGCGAGAGAGAGAGAGAGAGAGAGAGAGAAAGGGGTGGAGTGGGGTACTGGTAGACCCCGAAATCCAATCTCGTCCAATAAATTAATCTTGTATAATTAATTGCGTCTAGATATTGGAATAGTTTCTCCTTTCAGTCGAATATTTCTCTATTATCTATACGTATATAGAGAGTTTGAGAGAGCTGCTGAGGCGAGCACCACCACCACCAGTTATGTTATATGTAGGGGTTTAGTATGTAATAGTAGCAGACCAGCTACAGAGGAATCTGCGGTTATGCCTGGCTTCCACTCATAACCCTATATTATATTATATTATATTATATTATATTATATTATATTTTAGGTATATGCATCTAACAGATAACCGCTAATATCTATACTACAAATTACGTATACATATATACATACGTAGGTATATCGATATCAGAGACTCGTAAGTCTGAGTGATCCCTCCCAGATCCTGCATCATCGTATTAAGTCAATCCCAGAGGGATAATGTAACGCGTGCCTCGTTCTTTAAGACATATATAAGATAGATATGCTCCGTTCTATCGCACGCCTAGGATAATAATTACTATCTTCGTATTATTATCGTAGTTTTTTTTTTTTTTTTTTTTTTCTTTTTCATTTCGCTTTTCATCATTATTACTCGTTTCTTTTCCTCATTTCAGTTTTCTCAGTCTTTCAAACTCGCTATTTTGATTCACCTCCCTTTTATACATATATTCTTGTATATTATACATAAATATATGTATCCGTCCATGTATATGTTTATGTAGAACCACCTGGCGCCCACACGAACTTTTCCCCGATCCGATCCGATCCGATGCGACGCGATGCCCAGGTGCACAAAAACCCCACCTTGACAGTCAGTCGCTTACCTCCTGCGTCTCGCCGCCTACTACATGCTACGCTAGTCCCTCGCTTTCTTCTACCGCCTTCATATATTACGACGATAATTATTTAGTCACGCGTCTTATGCTTTCGGTTTCGTTTCATCGTTTTCTCATTTGTTTTACGAAAATTAAAAATATGCTTTTTTCTGCGATTTATATATATGTATATGTACATACATAAGCAGTTTCTTTTCACTTTTTATCATATTAATTCCGCTCTCATACACCAGATCTACATTTATACGTTACGTATTTTTCCGCGCTGTATACGATATCTCGGGATCAATCATCGTATATATTTAAACGAGACGCGTAACATTGCGTTTTTATTTTTATTTTTCTTCTTGAGGATACAGAGTCCATACACATTATACGTATGCATTTAGTAACGCACTTATTGTCGCCAGTGGCGTTTAAGGACGATAACATTTCCGGTTTTAATCATAAAAATTACACGATATTACATTGAAGTTTCGTCACTGGTACAAATTCCATATACACTCACGTAGTACATATACTCGGTTATTTTCATTATCATTATCAATGTATTACTATTATTAAACATTATTATATATCTCTCAGCGAGTTATTTCTGCTAATTTCTAAAGATACATTATTATATCTAATCTATATATACACACACATACATATATTTATAATATATCTGACTCATTTCATAAAAAACAAGATTCCTATACTTTTCTCAATTAACATTAATCCTCTTTTCTTCAAGAATATCATTATTCTTATTCTCCATATCTTTTTCCTTCTTTAACCTGATAAATAAGTAATTTAACCATTAATTATATATATATACATATACATATTGTATTATCTTGAGGAAAATTTCATCAAACTTTCATACCCGTATTATATTTTAATTATATCATAATATTTAGATGAAAATAAAATAACGAAATAGTCTATATAATCAGAACAAGTTTTCTCTTAAAGTTTTATTTGCACCCTTTCCTTTTTATTTATTTATTTTTTCTAAATTACTTTAAATTCAATTATAACAATTAATTTATTATTATTATTATTATTATTATTATTATTATTACTATAATAATAATAATCGTTCGGTTGTTGCGTCCGTGATATTCTTTCGAGGATTTGAGACGACGACGTCGAGCATCCATCGATTGCTCGAGTCTGGTTGTATGGCAGTATAGAGAGAAAGAGAGAGAGAGGAAGAGAGCGAGAGAGAGAGGGGTCGGTTCGTCGTCGTCATCGGGGACATCGTCGTCGTCGTTGGTCGTCGTCGTCGCCGTCGGTCGTCGGTCGTCGGTATCGTCGGCGCGGCGCTTGCTGCGCGTTGTAAAACCCCGCTATATTATAATATATATATATATATATACATATATATACGAAAAATGCACATATACAGAGATAGACGCACACACACATCTATAACTATATTTAATACATATAGTATACAGGCAGTGGTAGATGAGGAACCCTGTGTGTGCAGAAGCGCGCGCGCCACAGAGAAATTTAACACCATCATACATATACTCGTGTATATATATATTTATATATATATATATATACATATATATATATATATATATACACATATATATGTATATGTATAGTATATGTATCTATATACATATAAACACGTACACACATTTAACGGACGACGACTTTGGCTAGCGAACCTGCGACTACTGAGTCGACAGCCAGTCTCCGATGAGCTCCCCAACAAACAGCCCATGCAAGTTACGGGCTGGTTGCCGCTCCGGGATCAGAAACACCCCTTTCGAATAATAAAATATATTTAAAGGAAAAGATAAGAGAAAATATAAGAAAATAAAAGAATAGAGAATTAGTATATAATCAAAAAATTAAATTGAAATTAAATTATAAATATTTAACCGAGAAAAAAAACAAAAAAAAAAACAAAAAACAAAAAGAAAGAAAAAAGAGAAAACAACAAAATATACGAGAAATTATAAATATTTGTAATAAAACGAAGAAGAAAAAAAAAATAAAAATAAGATACAAAAAAAAAAACAAAAGAACCAATAGAGAGCGGTAATTATTGTAATTAAATAATTAGCATCGTTATATCTACACACGCGGTTTATAATATATAGAATTATTTTACACGGAGTAAAAAGAGTATAAAGAAGAAAAAACCGCGGGGGGGGGAAGCCAAACGTCGAATTGTTGATACGGTATTCAAAGATTATCGAATAATATATATTTAATACTTGAGCGATTTTCTTATAGAGGTTTTTTTTCTGATTTTTTTTTTTCTTCACTTTTCATCTCAAACACACACACACACATTCTCTCTCTCTCTCTCTCTCTCTCTCTCTCTCTCTCTCTCTCTCTCTGTCTCTCTTTTTATTTTTCTTATTTCTTTTCTATCTGCATATGTATACGTATATCCAGATCGCGAAAAACGGTAAACTACATACGATAGTATACGCGGTGATTGAGCGGAGATCTATACAGAGAGAGATTAAATCGTTTTATTTTCCTTATCCATCAATGATTAACAGTTATAAATGGTATTGTTAATTTTAACAAAAAAAAAAGCAAAAAATAACAAGATAATAATAAAATAAGACTATATACGTGTGTAATCGAGTGAGTGAATACACGTCGTCGATATTTATAGAAGAATAATAAGAATTGGAAGAAGAAGTTGAGAAAAAGGAAAGAAAAAAAAAGAAGAAAAATACACACACGTACACGGAAGAATAATTAAATAAAAATATTTTGTGGTGTGAAGTTTTTTGTTTTTTTTTTAAATTTATTTTTTGTTTTTTTTTTTTAGCCTTTTTTTTTTTGCCTCTATCAATCAATCGATCGGCCGATATCTATCGATGTGATATGAATAAATAAAACAATATTGCGTGTGAGAATAGAAAATGAAAAAAAAATCTTAATTATAATAATAATAAAACTAATAAGAATAAGAATCATAATCATGTTTCTAACTGGCATAATCTCCGTATTGAAAAGGTAAAGGTGGAGGTGGAAGTAGGAAGGTATAGATAGAGGAGCGGCGGAAACCTTTTCTGCGATATAACGATCGACAGACACAGATTATTTAACGAATATTATAAATATGTAAATTACGTACCGCATCTATATTCGACAAGTAAAATACGTAATAATTGAAAATTTGTTACATCGAAGAACGAAGTTGATATACGCGAAAAAAAAAAAAAAAAAAAGAGAATATAAAACTTCACGTGTTCCTCGTTTCCTTGTTACCGTTTAAACCTTGCATATTTCCGTGATAAGAAATAACTACGATATACATATACATCGCGAAAATCTCCGCAGGCATTCAACGTCGATATACCGCTGTTATACTTAAATCATAGAAAAAGAAAAGAAGGAAAATAAAAAAAATAAAAAAATAAAAATAAAAATAAACCTGCGAAACAGTGACGAGTAACGAGAACAGCGTCAAAAAAAAAAAAACCAGCAGCGGCACAGGGTACGAAAGGCTCGATAAAGTTTCATCGACTATAGTGGTGTACGTGTCTCTCGGATTTGTGGTGTTTAAAAATAAATTGTTCTGTGCGGTTCGGACGTTTATAGACCCTTGGACGGTTTCAATCATCAAGGTTATCCACCTAGAACGTGGCTGCTATATTAACGCGAGTTTAAACGAGGATAAATAGTAGAAGGAACGTCGGTAGAATAATGAGAGTATAATATAAAGCATATCGGTCAAAAAAAGGATCACCCCCAATAAATAATCGAATCGCCGAACAAGATATATACGATCCCTCTCCTCTCCTCTCCTCTCCCCCCCCCCCTCCTCCCTCCCCAAACAAAAAAAAAAAGAGAAAAAAAAAAATCCAAACCAATAAGGCGGCGTGTCTTCGTATATAAAGTGTAATGCCGCGGTGGTCGCCGTCGGTGGCTGCAGGAATAGACGTAATAGGTCGTGTTGATCTAAGACGCTGACCTGAGGAGCCCACGCTGGCCGATACCCGGGCCATGAACGGGCCCCATGCCCGGGCCCGAACCCGCCTGGAAAATTGTCGCCGTTTTATTGGCAAAAGTCAATCTAAGACGTCGTCGACGACGACGACGACGACGACGACGACGACGACGCGGCTAGATCAGTGTCGTAGTTTTAATAATAATAACAATAATAATAATAATAATATTAATAATATTGATAATAATGATGATGACGATGATAATAATAATAATGAATGTAAAAATCTGCAGTGGGATGGTAGATCGTTGAATGATTATTATAAGGATAATAATGATTGTTGGATTGATTATGTTGGAGTTGCGGATGTTTATGCAGTTTCAAATAATCGGTGCAACCAACAAGGTAAAGAGATATTAATTAATGACGAGTCAAACTCGTTAAGAGACTGTAAAACTGAATGTAATATCGGCGAGTCCTCGTCCAGAGGATTATTAGTACGTGGCCGAGACAGGCGAAGACACAAATATGATCGTCAAGGATACGAGGAGGATTCGAGAAGAACGTTTATCGCTAAGAGGACGAGGAGAAACCGGCGTTTATCGATCGATGTATTTTTCGTTATCGTCGCTGCTGCGGCTCTTTCTATTATCACCTGCTCATATCAAGGTAGGAAATAGTTTTTGTTTCATTTTCAGGACGCGATGTGTATTTTTTTTTTTTTTTTTTGGATGATAGATATAATATACGGGATTATTGTTGTATACATCAGATGCGAAAAGTTAGTTTAATGTAAGGTACTGTAAATTTTGTCTACATAGGAATAGTACCTGCCCTAAACGACGAGGAATCTAACGATAAAGAATCCTCTTCCATCGCTCTATAAGCTCATCCTTTCTATACACCGGACTTATAACAAACGCACGGCATAGTCCTGCGAGTGTAACAAATGCGTTTTCTGATCGTAAGATATTATTCGTAGAGCCGGGCCGGGGGATACAGGGAAAAATAAGGGACATAAGGGAGGGGGTAGGGTCAGGACGGCATGTGCGTTGCTGCTTTTCACCCCAAGCAAGCAAGGAAGCAAGGCAGGCAGGCAGGCAGGCAGGCAGGCAGGCAGGCAGGCAAGCAAAGGCACGATATTCGTACCAAGCATACACCGCACGCACGAGACTCGTGAAAACACCTTGTTCAATTCCCACGGTGTTGCCTGCTGCTATACGCTAAGCTATACGCTACGAACCCCGAAATATCTAATTCTCCGCTTCCCCGAATCGGTTATTAAGATTTCACCTTAATTTTCTTTTTTTTTTCTTTCTATCCTCTGAAAATATCGTTCGATTTATTAGCTCAGAGTTTTTTTTTCGAAAAAAGTCGTTCGAAAAAAAAAGGAGTGGAGGGGGGGGGGGGTCTTCGTTTCATAACCAGATACATAGCATTATATCTATACTCTTCTGGCAGGATGATTTGTGAATTGGTTATGATTGTGGGAAGTACACAGTAAAGGTATGGATATTAATCTATATTTATAAAGCTGTGTTAGTAGGTACTTATACTTAGAAGTAAAGTAGGTACCGGCATGACAGCTGGTGTCACGGGCAGTGAGTATGATGCGATGTACTGTACTTCGTTGCGCTACGTACTGTGGCTGCAGGGCTTGTGCTCAGGGATATATATACTAGGTATATATCCCTGCAGTGTGCCGGGTTGGCCATGTGCTCGACTCTCGACGCTTCATTCCACTCGCTTTCATATCTCGCACCACGTTTAAGACCACATTTTAAACCGTAGCCTCTATCCCCGTTTAATTGACAGCCGATAATCATCACCTACGTTTACACCTACCCTTGGGATTTAAAGGAAAAAAAAAAGAAATATTTTACATACATAGTACGTATGTGTGCGTGGAGATATTCAACGGCGACTATTATTATTATTATTATTATTATTATTACGAAGATCACACGTCACAGAAATTCATATAGATGTGTTTTTCTTGTTTTTTTTTGTATAATATCGTTGTGATAAAAATTAAATAAATTAGGGAATCGAATATTATAGCAGTTTGAGGTATCTTTAAATAGAGTTGGATCGAAACTGTACGTAGGTATAGGTATAATATATTACGATTCTTGCTCCGATACGGAGAAGAATATAGATTGATAGATTAGACGCGAATCGATTACTATTTACGGATTATATATATATACCTGTAAACGACCATACTACGTTACTTTCTCTCAATAGTCAATCTAGTAATGGGGATGATATTACCTATAGTTTGTAAGGTATTGACTCGGTTATCTGCAGTTTAACCAAAGATTTACGATCCCCTAATACCAATCACTTCTTTTTATTCGAGAGATGGATGAGATCCGCCTTTTTCTATGCGCTTTTTACAATATTTTCATTTCAATTTATTTATTAGAATAATTCGCATTTCAAAAATGTATTTCTTAGATTCTTTTTTCTTTTCGTTCTGTTCTTTCAAACTAGTATATACCTGAAGCTATACTTACCTACTTACCTATATTATATACCTCGTATATAGATACCTATGTACTATGTGTATGCAGGCTTCCCACGTGTCGTACTATCCGTGGCGCCAGGGTCTGTCACGAGACTATATTAGGTATATATGTTTATGTAGATATAACACAGTCCGCATCAGCGAATTAAACAACCGACTCTGCGATAAGAGGCTAAAAAGAAATACGAAATATAAAATAGCTTGAATATAACAGAAGTTATGTGTATATATTTGTTTTTTAATTTCCATAATTGTCCCAAGAATTCAAATTCATATTTTCACGGAATTAATTCACTGAGAAGGCGGCGGATTCATCGCTCGTTTTACAACCTCCGGGGTTTATTATAGTTCACGTTATACGGTATATCCTAGAATGGTTTTTTTTCATCGCTCAATTTAGGAATACGAGGACTAAAAATAGGAGAATATTTTACGAGCTATCAAACATCGTATTAAAATATAATATACAGGGTGAATCAGGTTGAACGCGTCATATTTTTAGGGTAGATTCCCAGTGAAAATCTAAGACTAAATTTCCTTTACCGAAAATTCGTAGGACCCATACTTTCCGAGCTACGCAAGATCTTAGTTTACCAAACCCGCAGCGTATAGATCTCGCATAGCCGGGGCACCGCTCGACTTCCACTCATTGCCGGCCCTGGCCGTGTCACCTATAAGTTCCGCGCTCGGTCGACTAAGATCTTCCGTATCTCGGAAACTATCAATCCCTCGAATTTTTGGCAAAGGAAATTTAGTCTTAGAATTTCGCGAGAAATCTACCCTCAAAATTTGGTCCACTCAACGTGAATTATCACGAATAACGTCTATGCTACACATAAATCGCATATCTATACATGTATATCTACAATCTACATACTCTGCTTAAACACGGTTCAGTTAATGGGACAAATAAGTATGTAGTATGTATATTATCGCGAGGGCGCGGCGCGGCGACCGGGTTGATGTGCGTGGTTGCATAACGCTGCTGCAGCAGCACGTGGGTGTTGCGGGGTTGGAGTTCGTTTGTCCGTTCGTTGGTGCGAATACTCGTTCCTCCTGCTCGGACAATTCGCATACATGGACATGGGTATAAATTTTATATATAGATATTTGTGTAAAATGTACACATTTATGTATACATATATATTTTACATATATATATATATATATATATATACGTAATCAGCTCCTGCGCGAGTAATTCTTCAACGACGACGACGACGACGTCGATGGGTGTCGCAGGTTAGTGAGCGCACGAACGAACGAGGGCGTTGACTTTAACGTACCTACATACATAAACTGTTAAACTCTGTTTGAACTCTTTTATTTTTCAACCCCTTATTACTGTAGGGTGGTATTTTTTTTTTATTCTTTTATTATTCGTTCACCCTTATATAGTCTATGATCGTCGTCGTCGTCGTCGTCGTTCTCGTCATCATCTTTTTATTAATTTACGAGACTATTATAACAACGATTAAATATTTGTCTTTCGATAATATATACCCCTCTGGTATAAATGAGTTTATATATTCTATACGTATGTACATACATATGTATATGGTATATGAGAATGTATATAACTAACTAAGTGCAAATAGCTACCGTTTGACTTACAAACCTTTATACACACATCTATATAATATGTATGCATCGATATATACCATATTCCACTTCGTAATGCACCCTAATCTACTTACTTGCTCGAGAACAACATGTAATCATTATATACCTACCTATAGGAATTAATATATGTACATCGCGCACGATACCATTATAATTCATTTCTGATCGATTGTCTCAATCATTCAATATCGCCAACTGATCGAAAACCGTTTTACCCCAAATCCAATAGAAAAAAATAAAAATACAAAATTCTACCCCTATATTTTTTATTTTATTTTTTTTTTTTCTATACACTTTCAATTCCTTCAACTTATATTTTATTTACTCTTCGTATCCAGTGGATATAAATATATTATAGATATTCTAGGTATGATACCCGAAGTATAAGAAATTTATCAATTTCGTAAGTAGGTCTGGGTGGCCCCTGGAGGCCCAGGGACGGTACGAAAGAGGGAAAAGAGGAGGAAATGGGAGTTGAGGGGTCGGTGGGGGTCGGGGGTTCATCGATCGGCCCCAATCACCCTCGAACTCCCACCAACAGGATCTCGACGAACCCCCGAAGGCCGTACACGCCGGCCTCTTATCCTCCGTTCTTATACTCGCGTATCTGTTTAAATAGAGACTAGATGTATACCTGTACGTTCGCGGTTTAGACAGATATACAGATATACCCTCCTACCCTCTACATTTCGTGCATCAGATTTTTTCCTTTGATTTTACATTTTTTTTGTTTTTTCATTATTTTAAAAATTTCCAAAAATTTAAAACGCGCGCCAAATTCATCGCGGATTTTTTATTTTATCAAGGGCATATAAGATCGTTCTAAATTTGAATTTGAAAAAGAGAAAAAAGATAAAAAATAATAATTCGAGAGCCATTCAGCATAGATAATGTAACGTGTGTTATACCCAGATCCCCAAGATTCATAATCATCGAAATAATTCGAATTTTTGATGAGAAAGTGTTCCATTTTTTTCATCTTCTTCTTTTTTGTTTCTTTTAAGTTAGGTCAGGATTGGTCAGAGTCCAACTGATTCTATTATTATCAATAACATGAGGTTCAGAGTCTGCAGACACATAAATTCTCGGCTATTATATACCAATACCCGCGCAACCGATGTAATTCTTTTCAATTTTTCATACTTTATTCATGTATATAAATGATTTTATAGGTATAATTTTTATTCAATCAATTATTCACAAATATATATACATGATACAATTCAGTCATATCATAAAGATAATCACATCGATGAAAAATTATCATTCTTTCGCAAGCAATATATTAAATTATATAATTACGACATAAAATACATATATCTTAATATTTCTAATAAATCCGTAGATAGCTCTTATATATATACTATCTGGATATGTAGGTACATCGGTGTATATAGATAAAATAGGAATTGAGACCGATGAGAAAAATAATAAGAAAAAAGAAAAAAGAAAAAAGAAAAAGTTCTCTCGCATTCGAAGAGCGAGAGAGAGAGAGAGAGAGAGAGAGAGAGAGAGAGAGAGAGAGAGAGAGAGAGAGAGAGAGAGAGAGCGAGATAGGAGGGCGCAAGACACCGAAATAGGCCGCAACCGTTGTCGAGTATTTCTGTTTCGCGTCCGGCACTCGCCGCGGTCCAGCAGCAGCTCACGCTCGACGGACGGGGAGTGACGCGCGCGAGTCGCGACTAACATCAGCGAGGGATACTGCTAGCTGCGTGCGTGAGTCGAGGTGGCGGATACTAACAACTACCCACTGGTGTATATCTCTTCATTTCGTCACCACGCTCGCCTCTACCTCTCTACTCCTATCCTCCTCGTGTCGCCGGCTCGTCGCGTCGCCAACTTGTCGCGGTCGTCTCGCCGGTCGACTATAACACCTAGTCCAACAAAAATGAGCAATTTTACTTATTTTTTTCTTTTATTTCAAGTCGATTTTTAGGTTTTTTTAGTTTTTGTTTTTTTTGTTTTTTTTTTTCTTTTTCTACAAAAAATATCTAATATTGAATAGAAAAAAATTGTATGAATTATTCTTTAGGTGTAAGAGACTTTACATAGATCTATATACATAAGGATGATAGATATACTATCTATCCAGGTATGCGTATGATGTGGGGTGCGATCAACTGACAGAGTTCGAATAATTATCGAAACCCAATACTTGGACTACCGTCCTGTAACGTAGGTAGCCGGCTGGCTGGCAGGGTGGTTGCCTTGTACCTTATATACAATATATATATATATATATATATATACGTCGTACAAACGCGATGAAGCCTCAATAGAACGAATCGATTCTTGTCCGAGTGAGTTTCGAGTTGATTAATATTATAATAGGCGCATGTATATATTATATAATTTTCGAGAAAAAATTTAGGAAGCTAAAAGAAAAAGACAAAAAACGGAGAAACAAAAAGAAAAAATCGGAACCGAAGTTCGAAATTTATTCCTTTTATTTTTTGCGAAAATTTTACTTTCGAAACGTTTGCAGGAATTCGCTATATTCGCCGAAGGGATATAAGAAGATTCAGTCCATTAGTTAATTTGTCAATTAATTACTTAATTAATTAATCCATTCATTGACACTTGATATATTATACCTCGTGCCCGTCAAATGGTAAATAAAAAGTGTTTCACGGTTTACTCATCTTTCCTTTCTTTTTTCTATCGTTGTTCGAAACCGTCTCGAATTACTTACTGGGCTAGGAGAGGGGCCCACCTTACGGAAACAGATATAATATCTACCTAGACCGACACTGTACATATATACATGTAGTTTTACGTATATATACGTATATAATAAAATATGAAATCTAATTTTCTAATTTTCCTTTCTATTTATCCTTCGTTAAAAATTTTGAATCTAAAATTCAATTTTTGGCATCATCGTTACGAAAGGTTCGTACCTACCTATTTAGTACGTTTGTATGGATAATGACGAAAAATATAAGTGAGGAGCAATTTTATCCTCCGCTACGTTTAGCCGGTTGAAATCTCCTCTGCTGGTGCTGAAGAATTAGTAAATAAACGAAATCGAAATCACGTGCGGGATGCGAAAGATTCGAGATATATACGGTTGGCGGACGAACTGGAGAGAGGCGAGACATCTGCGTTTGCCCGCTACTAACGAGAAAAGAAGTGAGAAATTAACGGAGAAAAAGTAACAAAAAAAAAAAAGAAAAGAAAAAAGAAAAAGAATCGAAAAAAAGGCGAAAGAACCGCGCGACTCGTTTATTATAGCTCTACGAGTATAGTTTCAATTCCAGCAGAGTCAGGACGCTTTCGTTGTACACGCTTCGTTTATCTCTATCTCAGTTCTCTATAGACCGTAATTCTTTTCTTAGTCTCCAGAGATTTCTTACTTTTCTCTTATTTCGTACCGGCGCGTCAGTCCGCCTCTATTACTTTTCATCGGCTTTATTCAACGAGCTAAAACTATCGATTCTCGTATAGTAAAATGCCTTCTCCTGATTTCTTCGATCCTAAATCAGATCCTGAAAATAGATCGAAAGAGATTCAATCTTCGCTCTCTCTTTCTTCCCGATCGGAAATTTGTCATCACGGTTTCATCGCGTATATATGCGATGGATGAACGAATAACAAGAAAAAGAAGCTATGGCGAGGAGCGATTCGTGACAGAAACCGTCACCTAGATTATAAGACACACCTGGGACTGGCTGGTAGTGGTACTGCTGCTGCTGCTGCTGACTCCTCTCATCTCTCAGATCTCTTAGATCTCTGGATCTCTTGGCCCATGAAATGCTAAGAATATCCCGAACATAGCCAGGCCGCATTCTGTCACTCGTCTTTCAATGGCTTGCAAGCTCTTCATCCTTTCCCTTGCCGATTGGTTATAATTTATATACCTGTACGTATCGCATATATATATATATATATATATATATATATATATATATATATATATATATAGGTATCGGTGTATATTAATTCAATCCAATTAGTGATTAAACTGGAACTTGATTAATTTATCCAATTAGAAAATAATGCGATTAATTATTCAACAATTACGTCGCAGAGAACCTCGCGAGGCTATTTTTACAGTCGTTTTATATATTTCCAAGTTCGGCACGAGATGGTTAAATTTAGTCCTTCTATCCTAGTAGAAATGAAGTCAGACGGATAGATAGACGGGATATTAAACTGTCGTCGAAACGCGGTGTGAAAAAAATAAGATATAAATGAAAATCCTCGATCGTGGCGCGAAGGAAAATCTCTATATCAGTATCTAACGATTATTGCGCGCGTTTGTATCTAGGAGAAATTTTGGCAAATTCTTCAAATTTCATTTTATTCTTATTTTTGTTCGCAAATATTATTCGGGTATAGGGTTCAAAAACTTCAACAACAAGACGCATTTCTCTGAAATAGTTTTTCTCCTTCTGTTTTCCCCCATTTTTTCTTTCTTATCGTATTACATCGCTGCGCAATTCTGTAATAGAAAATCCTGATTGGATTGATCCAAGCGAATGCGCACATCACCCTCTTCAAAGACCGATTTCGAATTTCAGCGATACGAGGTAAACCGTGGATATCCATATACCTATGTATATGCATACGTCTGGCCTGCAGTCTCGCCGTCTTTATTTATATTATGTTATATTATCGTCTCCTGAATTCATATAAATATACCATCTCTCTTTCTCTCTCTCTCTCTCTGGTCACAGCGTTTCGCAGAATTCTATATATTTCTTTAATAAATCGCGTCTGGCAAGAGAAACGCACGTACGAAATTGTACGAAATTGTCTCTCGTAGATTTCACTAGCTAACTTATACGTCTACATAGATCTATACTCGTTACCTACATACGTATAACACGTCTAGTAATACCCCGTATCCTATATATCCATAATTTATAATACCTATATACCTACGTAAAGAAGAAAAATAATAATCTAGGTATAAGAATAAGAAGTTGGAAACTTTTCAGACGATCTAAGTACGCTGTAATAAACGTAACTCACATCAGTTCGCACAGATTTCTAACGTGCTTTTTTCTCTGTACGAGTATACGAGATTATAAATTTGAAATATGATTTTTTTTTCCCCGATTGCAGACGATAACTGAAACCGAGTGGATATAGGTACTTACGTAAATCAACGTGGATATAGCGAGCCATACGGTTGTGATACGTTTTCGAACGACTCGTTTATTACACCCCATACAGATAATAAGTCGAGGAAATAATATGGGAATAAAGGGAGTAAAATTTCTATGGTTGGGGGAGGGGGAGGGAGTTGGATAATATTTTCTCAAATTTTCATCACTCCAGCATGCGGCACGGGTTTAATAATAACAATAATATGTTTGCATGGAAATGCTGCAGCAGCGTTGCTGTCAAAGAACCTAACTTCCTTTTTTCTTTTCTTTTCTGTTTTTTTTTTTTTTTTTTTTTCTTTTTTTTTTGTTTAAGCTTATTTTTTATTTTTCTTTCACAGGTTTGTTAAGATATTTGCGCGAGATGAAATCCCTGCATCTATATATCTTACTACTTGACGACGACGACGACGACGACGACGACGACGACTACGACCCCTGGATCTATGCCAGAATTTAAAGTCGCGGCTGCAGACATTGTCTGTCTTGAGTCTGTCCCCGTCTGTCTGTCTGTCTCTTTGCATCTGCATCATCCCACGACTAGGTACTAGATTCACGTAGCCATAACATTGGCTGCCACCAGGAACTGTATACCCCCCACGCACTACTTCGCTTTTTGACTAACTTCTGATTTTTTTTTTTTTTGTTAAATATTTTGCTGTTTTTCGATATTTTTATCGTTACACTGAACTTCGATTTTCCTTTTTCTTCTGGCTTTTGATATACTTATAAGTTTATATAGAAATCGGCATGTCCGGGGGTAATACCCCATGAATTGTCAAAGTTCCGAATTCTCATATTACCGATTCACAGTTTTCTGGAAACGGTATTTCCCCTTTCCTTTCGGAAACCGAAGTTCCAAAATCCTATCAATTATTCAAGACGTCGCGAAGTTATTGATCGAAGTAGATAAAATGGGTTTCCGTAAAGAGGGTCTCGACCAGAATGACATATGAATGATCAGAATGATATTCTGAAAATTGGAAATCGCCTCAAACGGGTTTCGGACTTTATATTAAACCGTACCGAGATTTCTAAAATTCGGAACTTGAACCCGGGCCCAAAAATATATTCCGGAGTCATTATTTCACGACGAACAAACATACCCAGAACGAAGAGGGTTCATATTTTCTCGTTAATCCTTGTATAGTATATACTGTCCATAAATAACTTGGCCGAGAAAATACGTCGGAATGTTTTCAATCCAAACATTATCCTACGTCAGTAAGTAAGCCAACTAGTGAGTGAGTGAGAGTGATATAGGAAAGCGAGCAGCTCCTCCATCAATAATTATTACAGAAAAATATAATTCAAACGAAGGAGAGAAAAAGTCGAGAGAAAGGAAAGAAATTAATTAATAACGCGGGGGGGGGGGGGGGGGGGGAAATTATCATTAAAGAACGAAGAAGCCTGTATCCATGCATGATCGTAAAGACACGTGGTTGTTCTTTGATTAAATGACCACCCAGAAACGGTGACCGAGACTTACGACGACTAACTCGGGTATCTCTTATTCTCTCGAGGCGTTTGCCCGAGTGCCGCGGGTTTGGCTACTTTCCAGAAAACCCAGCTATCAAACAGTGTCTACCCACTGTGTCATAATCATGGTATTTTATTACCGGTCATAAAACAAGGTTGGGATTTTTCAATTTACAACATGTGTGCGAAGCACACGGTCCGATTCATAGAATTTTTGGTAAATCCAGACTAATTGATAATTATAGATAACGCGGTGGAAGTGTCACCGTTTATTATATTTGACAATGATTAAATTCCGCGAATAAAAACTATCGAAATAAGAAGCGAAAATGCGGTAACATCTTCTTCTTCTTCTTCTTCTTCTTTTTTTTTTTTTATTTTTTTATTTTTTTTTTGTTTTTTGCGGAATCAGCTGTGTCTCGTCATATACTGTATACCGGGGGCAATAATTTTCATTTTTATTTTATATCGTAAATCGAGCGATAAAAACCGCCACGACGCAGACGTCGCGACGTTACACTGGCGTCTGGTGGGTCATAATATGAAAATTGTCGAAAAATCGGAGTTCAAGAAGATAGCTGGTGTCCGTTCCCTGCAGCAGATGAAACGATTTCGCGTACCGCAGCTCGCGCTCGAGTTAGAGAAATTCATGAAACGTTTTACCACCTCAAAGACAAAGATTTTCTTTCCCTTCCTTTTTTCAGACTCTTTAACGACCTTTTTTCCTTCAGTCATACTTCAGAAGTCCAGACTCTATATACACCTACACCCTGAAGTTTATACAGAGACAACCTAAGCCTCGTCTCGGTTCCTTGATCGCTTGTAAATCTTTCCCTGGCAAGTTTTCCACGACTCGTTTAAACCCGAAAGCGAGAATTTAAATTCTCTCCATTTTCACTCCTCGGAAAAAAAAAAAACAAAGAAAATTATAACGAGTTGATTGAAACCAAAAACGGTATTTTCTTCCATTGATCATCCCGGCTTCTTTCTACCCATTTTTAACACCTTACGGAAAAAATACAAGAAAGAAGGAAAGAGACACTTCGAAGCTTAGTGATCCGTGTAAGTCTCCAGGTTCTGCCGGAAGTGCAAGGTTAAAAGGATGGTCGATGGGTTTTAAATTACCTGTCTACCTCGGGTATATGGCTTTAGTTTATTATTGATGATGGCTTTCATCGTTGTCCAAAACTTTGATCTGACCATGGCCGTTTGTATAGCTATATATCCACCGTATATAGACTTCCTTCACCCCGTCTAACAACTCGAGTGTAAATAACTAACTAACGACCACTAACACGAGATCAAAAGAGTATAATATACGCACGCGACGAGAAAGGAAAGAGAAAAGAGGGAAAAGAGAAAGAAAGAAAGAGTGAAAAAAAAAGTGCCGTATAATTAGAGTATAAAGTTACATCCATGCTCGTTACAGGGCTAATTTCATCATATTGTATTTCTCTTTTGGTCAACGTTACGGACATTGACGATGATGAGGAAACGGCACGTGCTCATCGCCTCAGTTCGGTATAAGATCCCTTGAACGTTTTCAGAAAATTATATTACCTATCAAGAAGCTTTAGAGCTACTCTGCAGTCAATGAAGCGTTTTCCCCTTTTTTAGAAAGCGGACTTTTCTGACAACTCTGGATGGCTCGGAGTAGTGGACAACCCTTCTGCATCTGGGTCGTTAAAAATTGTGTAAACGTCCGAGGATTGGTTCGACCGAGGGTGCAGTCCGGCGGGAATCGATATAAAACGACAATCAAATTGACCCAAATCCATTATTCCTCTCGTTTTTACCGTTTCCAATGGTACTAGGTATAAACGGCGATCACCATATGCACCGAGCGATAGATAGATAGGGAATTTAACGACCGCATCGAGGGACGGGGATTTCGGACAATGATACTGCCGCAGTTATCCCGATTCCTCGTAGCCACGTATAGAATCTCTAAAAATAAAACAAGGACGGATATATATACGTGGTCGGAAATATGCTGACAGTTTGAAACTCCGAAAAAAAAAAAATTGCGAAGACAAAAAATAGTTCATCCTGATCGAAACCCTCTTTACGGGAATCCATTTTATGTCTACTTCGATCGATGACTTTATGACGTCGTGAATAATTGATAGGATTTTGAAACTTGACTTTCCAAAAAGTGCATCTCGAGACGATTAATTTGACCCCTAATTGGTTCCGATACGATCGATACAGCCCGAGTTATTAAACGCTGAATGAATAGATGCGTGAAATTCAAGTTTTGGAGGTTATGGTCTTCCGGATCTTTAGCTTTCGGGGAAATAGCCTTTCTAGAAACAGATCTATAACATATCGATGGTGTATCCTTTTTCACGTTTTTAACATCATGGACTTGGAAGGCACATCGTTCTCTGCTAAAATCAGAGCACTGAATATATGAGGACGAGGAGGCCAGCCTAGTTCGTTCGTGTTGCAGTGGTAACTCGCGTAGGCGTTTAACTAGGTCGTATTACGTATAGCTGAAATTTTTCACTCTTTTATATTTTTTCTATTTTCTCTCTTCTCTTCACTTCCGACTCTCTTCCACAACAGATAATCCCATACGTGTCAGTGTGCGATTTTATAGCCGAGGGAATCCTCCCTCATTCCACTTCTTCCATCGTTCAACGACTAGCTGGCTGCACCTAGTGCACCAGGAATTTAATTGAACACGCTGCTAGAATTCGTTACTATGTATACCACATAAAACCTCCTACTTCAAACCGTTTCATCATTTCATTAGCATTCCGCTTCCCTGGAGAAAAAGCTTCACCGAATGCGTATAAAAATCGTGGAACCATCTCATCTCATCTACCATTCTACCTCCATCTACAATTTCAGGAAAAAGAATCGACAAAACCATATCGAAATCGATTCTATCTCCCAATACCGCACGGGTATCAATAGCCAATTAAAAAACCACCATGATTACACCATATGGACACCTGCCCCTGTATTTATTGAAGTAAAGCCGAGGATCTGGCCTGCAGAAAAGAAGTACTCTGCCAGTGGCCATATGACGCGAGTCAAGAATCGTCGAAGTGGAAAACACCGGGTTTGGAAAGGCCTCGAGCACTCGCCAGACTGCGTATACGCATCAGGGTAGTCACAGTGCTTACCTCCACGATGTGAGTATGTGCGGGCATAATACGCCTACCCATGGCACCTATCTGTACAAGAGTCTAGAGTATCGTTTCGGTTTCGGTGGTGAGGCCGTTTCGAAGGGATGGAGGGGTTTTGGTGGGTAGTTGGGGTTGCGCAGGTGCAGGGGACGTACGCACTATTCACAGCACCTGCGTACACGCACCGACCACCGACCATAACTGACTATTAGATATGTAGTACAACCATAAAGCATTTTTGATGGAAAAATTTGAATGGAAAAGATCGGGAAGAATCATCTAGGAAAGTTCCGATCTTCGTAAATCTTTTTTTTTTCCTTTTCTTGTTTACTCCTTTATCCTTGATCTTTATATTTCTACTAATAATAGCCAAGTCCGGAGTTGAACCACTGCACACATACGTTAAGAGATATGTTGTTAGTTTAACGTGTAATAAACGCTAAACAAGACGTTGGTTTATGGATCGTTAAACTGAGAGTTAATTCCGGAGTTCTCTTGTGCATATATATGTACTCAAGAGTAAACTAAAAACGTGATGGATGGGGTGAAGTACAAGAGCTGGTCTTCTTCGTATCACTTTATAGATCGGATTGAGTCCAGAAATGAACGAAGGGAATTCGAGTTCGAATTTAAAAGAAAGAGTTTTGCGATCATGGGATTTTTTTTAAAGGTCATCAACCGATCTCTGGATGGTTATATTATAGCCTGAGATATGGATGTTGGTTGCGATTAAATGTCTCGTGGAAAGGAACGCTCCTCTTTAAGCCAAGAAGAAAATCAATTTGCTGCCGGTAGAATGGACGACGTGGTGCAGGGGTCGGGTCTCGAGCCCCGTTGGTTCTGGTTCGAGACTCGCCTAGTAAGGGAAGAAAAGTAAGGAGAAAAATGAAGATGAAGATGAAGAAGAAGAAGAATGAAGAGGAAATCGAGAAGGAGGGTGAAGCGGAAAGCGGGAAAGCCAAATAATAGGAAAAAGAGATTAGGATACGAACTAGTCTCTTCGTTGACCAACGAGTCGGAGGAAAGACTGAAGACTGGACTGGGACTGAAGACCTACAACAACTAAATGCTCAGACGTTGCCTAGCCAGCTCCACAAACTACAACTGAAACTACAAGTTGTAAGAGTAAATTGAAGCTCGTTTGTAAAATAAGTTTTTTTCTCAAAAACGATACATGCGTTTGTACGCATAAAAATATTCGAATAAAAGCTGCAGCGATGAAATGTTTTGTCGTTTGTGTTTTCATTCTTGACGGCAATTAGAGTAGAATGAGACGAAGAGAGAAAGAGAGAATAACAGGGGCACAAAAGGGTATACCCCGTACAATAGTAGTTCTAGAGGCAGCGAAATGCACAATTCTCTTTCACAATTGTACTGCAGAGAGTGATTCTGGATCTCCCCTGTTGGGAGCCTGCAGACTAAGGGTTTGGCTAATTAAGAGGATCAATTCTAATTGCTGCAGTTCGGTTATTTACCCTCGAGATTCTAGAGGGCTGTGACAAAACTGCGGTTAATTATCATCCGCGGATTAATAGCGGGTTAAAAAATTGTCTGGGATCGTAGATATGTGCAACCGCTGATCGGCAATCGGATGGTAATTACGAGGAATGGAAGAGGGACTCGAAAATGAAGGTCTTATTAAAATCCTGGAGCTTGTGAGAGGAGATCTCGAAAGCACGAAGCAGTAAGAATGAGACGAAGAAGAAGGGGGGAGGAAAGGAAGAAGAAGTGGAAATGGTACATTTACCTTGGAATTGTAGGATGGTAGTTAGCTGGTAATATACAAACTCGTCGAGGGTTGGGGATGGATGGAGTTGGGGTTGGAGTTCGAGTTGGAGCCGGGGTTGGTTCTCCGAGTTCACTGGCGCAATGCGGGGTGGCCAGACAATATGGCGGCCCCGACTTCTCTGTCACGGTCTACAGACAGATTTCCACATCCCGGAGTATAATTTCTTCTTCTTCTTCTTCTTCTTCTTCTTCTTGTGAAAAAAAAAAGCTAAAATATTGTACAAAAGCTTGCGGCAGCTGTAATTTTGGTTGAATCTAAGAAAGCCGAAAATTTGATCTCTCTGAGGAAAATTCTTCCCTCGTAGAAGACACAGACAGCGAGTATTGATTCATGTACCTTCCATCAGTGAAAAGTATTGATTTCCATTTCATACTTCCATGCAAGATGTGTGATGATGAATCGTGCACACTTTGAAGCCTCCAAGTCCGATTGACCTGCCTCAATAAAAAATCGGATTGAAAGTAACCAGCGATGAAAAGAACTGATGAAACGTTCGGAAAAACCGGAGGAGCCGGTATTCTCGAGCTTGCGAAAACAAGCTTAATCGCTGGTAGACAGAAAAAGTAACCGTATCGTTCTGCAGAGCGAAGAAACAGACACCCTGGCAGATCCTGGGACATTGGATAACGCAATCATGAAGAAAGAAGCTAAACGACGAAAGGTATTACAGACTTTAGCAGTTTGTACTACCACTCTTCATTTATACCGCGGGAGAATCCCTCGTCCTTAGTTTTATGGATTTGGATGGTAGAAGAGGCGTCATTCTTTCCACAAACGTGGTAAATCCTGACTTTAATAAACCCGCAGTGGTTCGAGCTGTGCCAGATTGGCCAACGCGTCTATACCTACCGCAATACGTCCGCACGATCGACCTTTGCCAATGTTTGAACTCAAGGTTCGAATCTCCTCTTTCCACTATCGCAAAATCATGGGTCTTTAAAACTGCCCGGGATAGTGGAATACTTCCGGTCTGGCAGGGGCAACGAGTCATTGAATAATAATGATCCGTACCTACTTCGGTTCACATCAATTACCAGGCCTTGGCCTGAAAGTTAAAGTTCCCTTACAAGACAGAGGCGGCACTATACGCGTTAAATATTCAGGTCCAAGTAGAGCTTAAAACATTTCGAGCACGTGCCACTTATCGTTAGTCAAGCACCTCGCAAAGTGTTGGCCTTACTTCTCTCGTCACCTCGTCATGCACTCGCTCATTATATCCTCGGAATTTGCTCGCTGATTTGAGCCCCATAGAGCGATCGAGAGACCATGGGGCACCATGGATCATACGAAGGGATGAATTATTCTCTGTTTTCTTTATCGCAAAAAATTACACCGTGTATTCCAAAGAGAGAGAATGGAGAGAAAAGAAAAAACCGCTCACCGTCATTTGATGATGTGTAACGACGACATGGTATCAACAATTTTCTCAGATGACGGATAATGCGATTGTTTTGATGATCATTGTCCCGGTGTACCCACCGCTGTGCTGATAGTAAGGATCTTTAATCCTGAAGGACGGGATAACCTCGGGAGATAATAATCCCAGTGGAAATACCGCAGGCCGGTATACTGGCCAGTGAAAAGGACGTAGACAACCGTTAAGAAAGTATTGAACGGTCGAAGGGTGTGTTCCCTCAACTCTCAACTTCCGGTCGGTTGGTAGGCTGTGCCTGTGCCTGGCACCCAACAACCTCATGTTACATCATGACCATTCCCGAAAATATACGCTTACAATTTCGACAATTTCAAAGGAAATAAATAACCATTTATTCAATCATCCAGGTTTTTAAAAACTAAGACAAAAACACACGGAAGTAACGAGAAAAGCGATCAGTTCTTTGTCCTAATGGTGTCCATGCCCGTGTCCATGATCGTTTCCATTACTGTTATGAACAACCGCGTGGAATCCGCTCTTATCAGCGTGGTATTTCACGGTTCTAACATTGCCGCCTGGTTCGTGAAGGGAGTATTCACCAGCGACGTTCTTTCCGTCACGGTGTTCCTTCTGTCCGTGGAAATCCTTCGTGTGATGATCCTCGACGCCGTAGGCAAACTCGTACTTGGGATGAGCCACGTAGTCGACGTGGTGATGACCGTGTTTGTCTTTCCAGGCGACTTCCTGGGCTGGGCCTTCGACTGGGCCGTGGAAATGCTGATAAGAATGAGCCTTGTGTCCTTCGACACCGAGCCGCATCACTCCGAGGAAAGCAACTGCTGCGATTAAAACGATCTAAAAGAAACGAGAAGGCGATTTCAGGACTCGAAATATCGGGACATTTCGCAAAGAAGGAACACTCACCTTCGCCGACGTCATTTTTAAGGACAGTGTTTCTGCGCTGGGAGCCTTTGGTTCGAATTGAATGATCTGGCCGCGGGATAGGCGCTTATATAGTCCAGATCGTTGGGCAAACTATTGGGAATTAAGAGTTACGTATATTTTTCTAGCTGGGGGTATTCGGAGTGCGAAACATGTCACCACCACCAGGCGGTAGATTTTTAATTAGAAAAAGTTTTGATCAACGTGAAACTGCTGCAAAACTGATCGCCGAAGCGTGACCGTTTAGAATAGAGTCTGGCGGGTTGCCCCACGTATTTCATCTCAAGGCTTGGAAATTATTCGGATCTCTCGGATCACCGTTCGCGATAGGATTTACCGAACTTTACACAGATACCTACTTATGACGTAATCCGATTTATAATCTTAGCCGAAGCACACGATTTACATAAATCCATTGTAGTTAGCTAATGGTTTCCCCCGTCGTTACGCGGCACAGGTGAAAAAGCGGAGTAAACGTTGACCAAGAAACGGACGGCTCTTGACAAACCGAACTGACGGTTTCGGGAGTGTAACTAATCAGCTAACAGCGAAACAGATTGGTAAGAGAAGGTAAAATTGAGAAACCGCACAGGGCCACTCGCGAGCGGGTTTAGATCGCAACGTTGAAATCCTCCTTTCCGCATAATTGCCCGAGAAGATCCTGAGACCATTTTCCTCGAATATACGAAGGCGGCGGATAGAACTGCAGTCGGACAAAAGACTGGGAAATTGTTCATTGATTCCTCGTTTGGTGAGATGGAAGGAATTCCCCGACAGGATATTGCTTCGAGATCTTCGAAGTCGAGGAAGAGAATAAGACGAAGAAGAATGAGGAGGGTGATGAGGTGGAGTATGATGGAAGGGAATCGCAAGGGGCTTTTGTTGACTCTAAGAGAAAATCAGCAGCCTTTACCCCATTTATTCTTACTCATCGTACCGAGTCATGGTCCAAATCGCAATGCCAGAACGAGTTCATTGTCTCCTAATCCATTTCACCCGATCTAATGATCTGGCAAAATGAAGAATGAACGGGAATTGATATCGCGAGGGAGAATTGCCCGCATTTTTCTCATACCGAACCAAATACGTGACAAAGTTCTGCAATTAGTGCACCCATCCCTCTGCGATCACGCCTATACATACAAGGGTGTGCAGTTCAGTGCACTGTGCAGAGCGATCGAATCTCTCTTGCACCAATTTATTTTAATACCTGTGATAGTTATTGGCGGTTGTGTTTGATCCAAGGGACGATCCGCAGGACGATCCTAAACTAACTCTTATATTCCCTACGGGTATAAATCCCCTCGTCTATAGCTGCATTATTTACTCATACCGTAGCAGTGATTCATCCCTAAATTTATCACCGATTCCTGCAGGACCGTTATATTGTGTTATTCTATAGGAGGTAGAGGCTGCTATGCAACACCGATGCAGGGAGTATACAATGAAACGGAATGACCGTTTTTCTCTCCGATTTACTTACTCCTATTCCATGTTTCTGGGAAGCCTGATTTCCACCGAGATTTATAGGTCTGTTAAAAGGGAAAAGGTAAACGGGATCATCGGCTCCATATATCCTACGATCCGTAACACAAAGCCTTACAACGATATCGCGTACTACTGCTTCTGGCAGGTTGTTATGGATCGTAGATGAGAAGGTCTTGCGTATGACAGAAGGGTTATAACCTCGTGACGAAGTGGTCGTGGTCGTGGTCGTGGTCGTTGGGTTCACCAAACCGTACACAAGAATTTTTTTTTTTTTCCTCTTTGGAGTAAAATACCGATTTAAAAAATTCTTTGTCAAATTCAGCGATGAGAAATACTGGGAAAAAAATATACCAAACGGTGGATATTCTCTGGACTGATAAAACCCCACCTCGAAGATACATAGGAAACAGCTGTATAATATTCTGGAGTAAAATAGCCGGCGTATACGGTTCGCTCCATTATTATCGGATGCTGGCGTCTCGGCGCCTAGCCATAGCCCTAAGGCGGCGCCGTCATCTCCTGTACAGTCTAACGGGAAGAGAAGGGATGAAAATAAGGAAGGAAGGAAGAAGGGGATCTTTTTCCTTCCTTCCTTCCTTCCTCCCTTCTTTTTCTTCCTCTTCTTCTTCTTCTTCTTCTTCTTCTTCTCCTCCTTCTTCTTTCGCGGAAAGGAATGATAAAAAGCGTAAGAATAAGGGTAGTATACACGTAAGTATATATCCTGCGGTATGTACCACGTAGACAACGATAGATACGTGTACATATGTGTGTATGTTTCCACTTGAGGTAGTAAAGAATATCAAGTTATATGGGGACCGTGCAGAATAATGGCACCCTTGATGATGCAATCGGCGTCGCGACGCCAGGCTGAATAGCCGGATGGAAGTGAGCCTGGAGACATAAGTAACGGGGCGAATTCGTTTTCAACGCAATTTTGCCAAATGTGAATATCTGTTCCATCCTGACAGAATCGCTAACGGGATTAACCCTCAGCGGATGTGTCTCTCTTTCGGGTATCGCTTTCCAGAATTCTTTAAATCAAATTTGACCAAAATTGACGATCAGAATTATACAGGATTTGATACAGAAGGATTTCGAGCTCTGATCCACTGATTGACGTCCTTATTTCGCATCGTTATTCGTCATTTCGTGTATCAGACGTCGTTACACCAGTTCGAAGAGAAAAATCGTCGTATCTCGGTATACAGAATCCAAATAATAAGGCTTTTTTCTCTCCCCTTTTCTCGAGCGAATTAATTCCAGCAGCGAATTTTATTGGCATCATTCGAAAACGATACCTACATCTCCTTACGTAAGAACCTGTCTTACTTTTGAGGTCAGAGCACTTTACCTGCCGAACCGAATTATCCTGATTTAGGTATAAAATGCGAGTAAATAAATAAATGACTCAGGTAAATAACGACACAGATGGTTCCAGCCTTCTCTCATCGACTACGCTCTTGTTTTCCTCATTTTTCTTTACCTTTTCTCCGATATTTTCACCGGGACAAGAATTTACGGCTGCGTAGTGACAGGCGTTTATTTTTTCGCTAGGGGAATATTCCCGAAGCCCCATTTACCATTATGCATTGTCAGAATCGATGGAGGGGATCGGGGTCGGTAGTCCTTTTTCCGTTCGGTGTTAGATGCGAAGTTAATGATAGCTGCCGAATCATGAATGCGTCTTCATCCATTTTTTCTCTATTTCTCTATGATTCTGCAATTATTTTTCTGCTCTAGCCAGATCCCGTGTTTACTTCTCTTTAAAATCACGGCCGTGATATATATATATATATACGGGCAAGAATAGATACATAATTGCGCTGGAGCCGTCCAGGTGATCGAGGAAATCAATCGAGCGTCAAATGACTAGAGATTCGAGGATCTGATCAGCCCGAACATTCCACCTTCCAAAAAGTCTCTTTTTCTGTATAAACAAGATAAAGAAGCCGCGTTTATCGATGCCAAATAAAAAAAGAAAAAGAGGAAATTCCCCATTCTTCCTGTTTTCTTAGCCCGATATAGTCGGCCTCACAAGATCGCCTCGAGATAAAGACTGCAGCCTTGAGACTCGGTTAGAAAGATTTTCAAAATCGAAAATCTGGATTCTAAATTTCATATTTATGTGTTTTATTATTTTTTTTTACTTTTTCGGAATTAAAAATTCTACTTTTCTCCTTCCATTTCTCGTCACGTGACTTTACCCCGACTTTCTTAAGCCTGAGAGAGTATGGGGTCGGGGTTGGGGACCTGGAGACCCAGAGAGAGACTTTACGAGCTGTGGTATAAGAGCCGACACGCAAAAGCTTCCAAACAATTATTAACTTTTGTAAAACTTTGAATTTCTCAGCCTGCGATACGAAAACTGGAATCGAAAGTCAGGGTCGTTCGCGATAATTGCAGTAATACGAATTTAAACTTTCGTTCCTGCGACGCTCTCCATTCTTTCAAGGGAAATTTTCTTCCTCCCCTGTTTTCTGAAAATCGTTGGGAATTCAATCGCACGAGAATTTTTAGTTCAAACAAATTTTTTTTCTTCACTCGGGACTAAAGAAGGAAACGAAAAAAGTCCAAGAATCTCCACCTGTATGTGAAAGCATGTGGGCCATGGGCACACCACACACACGAGACGACAATACAATCTAATCTAAACCAAACAAAATTTTTAGGAGTCTAAAATAACCGACGAAGACCAATATTTGGTCAAAATATTAACACCCCTGTTGCTGTACTCAATGATATCGTACTCTACCCAGATATATACGGATGTATTTGTCCTCCGTGTCAACTCGGCCCATAGGAATGCAGGGATTTATATTTCGAGGACACGGATTCATTTTTCCCACTCCTACTTTTCTGGTTTTTACTAAAAATACGAGAGAACTTCAGTTTTTTACTTTGAGATAAAAATAACGATCGTTTCGTTTTCGAATTACATATTTCTCTCCTGTTACGACCAAGGACTAGAATTTTAGACACAATTTAACAGGAACTACAGGGTATTCCACTTTCTGTAAATGTCATGTTATGTGGGCCGGTTAAAATGCCACCTATTCTTCTTACATGAACTCATTTATATTTATGGCACCTACGTATACCCTACCCTATCACCTTATTTATGCTCGTAGCCTACATACTCTTAACCGTCTTCGCTAATTGCGTGAGGGTGTAGAGATACGTACTACATCCCACCCTTGGCGAGCGAAAAAGCGACCTTTTCTTACATTTATTTATGAGAAATTAATGTAAGGCAGGAAATTGCTGTTCCGAAATATTTCCATATGCAGAGAAAATATCTAAAAAAATGGAAAAACCGAAGGAAGAAGTCCAGCCGTTTTTAAAGTCTCTGTGAAATTGTCTACCTCGGTACAATCAGTCCTAATTATCGTTAGTCTCAAGTGAAATATGAATAACCGCAGTTGATTGGCAAAGCGGAAGGATTTTTTCTGCAAGGAAGTATTAAGTGAGGATGACAAGGGGCGAGGGTTTCGCGGGGTAGTTATACCGGGATTTTTCAAGTCTTCTTCTCAGATCGTTCGTCTCTCTCTACTTCGTTTCGTTCCGCTACAAAATTTCGCGAATATGAAAAATGAGATGAGAATAAAATTTGTCTTCTATCCAAATATAAACAAAATTAAACTACAAACTCATACACATGTATAGGTATATAGCGGGTTCAAAGAACCACGGAATTAAATCGCAATCGGTTATAAACTATTTTGCAAACCTTTGCGAAATTCTATCAGGCGCATAGTTCCGGCCTATCGCTGCAGTAAGTATATAACTGTGAATTGTCTCTCACGGTGATCAGGTATCAAAAAGCGTATTTCAATGACTGGGCATAAATTCGCGTTCCTCAATTCTGTGGGAACGTGACTTGGATAAAAAAAAAAAAATCAAGTATAAATGAAGTGAGTATTAAGAACCGAAATCTAAGTACCTGCGTACCTAGGTATATGTACTACGTATACATAATATACAGCACGTGGCGTTTGCTTACTTAGAATAAAATAACGCGGTCACCGTATGAACACAATAATTTATACTTACCTGTTCAACTTATTTAGAATCAAATTTCTCACCGCTATGCAATAGTCGTTTTAATATTAATTATAATATAATATAATATCGTATTCATTCATGAACTGATTCCTTTCTACCGCTGATTCCGTTCATTAGTTGAACTTAGACCGTTATTACTTATACTTTTACCGCGGGTGATGAAGCTGACAATTTACTACAAACTTATCATTTTCATTCCGCAATTGGCCTCTATTGCCATGCTGAAACTACGAGGATACAATCCGATAGATAAAGGCGTGGCGCGACGAGATTTTCTTTCGGAATCATATAATTCGACGATAAGTTTCAGTGAGTCTTTATTTTATCTTCGTCTTTGTAATTATATTTTCTTCATTTGAAATTTACGTTCTATTAAAATCGAGTGATTATCGCTGTAAGAGTGATTGAAAATCGTGTCGTTTTAGTGATTCCGACGATTTATTTTTTATTTTCATTTTTATTTTTATTTTTTATTTTTTCGAGAAAGAAGAACAAGTGGGTTTAATTATATCGTTCGTTTCCCGGTGAACGTTGATGTTCGATCCGTTTCCCGAGTGTGTATAGAGAAGAAGAGAAAAAAAATATATAAAAAAAATGGAAAACAAAGGAAAAGTAGAAGAAAAAAAAAAACAAAAAAAAAAAAAGAAAAGAAAAGAAAAGAAAAGGGAACGTGTTTTGTGGATTGCGCAAAGCCTAGGCAGCAGCTCGAGAGGGGCTGGTGGTCCGACTGCGGCATGTTTTCATATTGATTCTGAGTTACGTAATAAAAGTTTTATTCGAGGCGGTAGGCACCTATACCAGCTATAGTTACAAATATTTGGAACGGTGACTTTAACATACATAATAAAAAATAAAAAAAAATAAAAAATAAATAAATAAAAACTATACGTTACCGTAGTAACACTTATAGAGAGAATCAGAGACGAAGAAACAGAAGAAGATAAAAAAAATAATAATTTTTAGGTAAAATTTTTACGCGAATAATAGAAAGAAAAAAAAAAAAAGAGTTCGATTCCCTTTTCTTTTCGACTTTTTCAAAATTTTCATATTTCTTTAGCTTCTTTCTCTCATATTGCGCACATCGATACGTACTTTCGAAATGTGAAGTATAGATTATAGTAATTATCGAGGAGATCTAGACCGCGTAACGTTACTTCACGTTACTTTACGTTACGTTACGTTACGTTACGTTACGTTACGTTAAAACCATCGTTCGATAGCGGCGTCGCGACGCCCGGCTGTCTGCCACCTAGCCCGACGTCTGGCCCTCTTCTCCGACGCCCTATATATAGAGTGAGACCAATTTAGTGACTGACGCATTTAGACGCAGAGTGGTCCGATCTTTTCATCGCCAATACCTAGATACTTCTTTTAAACGGTTCGATTTATAACCCGCGAATTCACACACGTGCCGCCAGAAGAGTAAAGAAAAAAAATAAAAAAAATAAAAAAAATTTAGAAAAAACAGATCCCTGTGCAAAATAAAAAAAAATATATATAGCGAATCACAGGTTTCACAAAGTTGAATAATCCTAGAAGAAAATGAAAAGAACGTTTTTTTTTTTTCTTTCATATGAACTCCCATAAGCGAAATCGATCTGATTATTATTATATCAGCCAATAATCGATACATCGGTTCGTCGAATTATTACAACGGCCTATGAGATACATAATGGAGTAGCTGTTTACCTCTAATTATACCTAAAAGGCCAAGGACTTTTCCTCCTGCGTCAGAAACCTAGCGCTAATGTGCGGTGGTTTTAGTTCCTATGGAAACTGACCAACCATCAATCGTCTATAGCCCATATATACAATTTACACGCTTACTTAGTAACCGTGGAAAACCAATATTTTGCATTCCTCATTTTTCCCCGGGCAAGCTAAGGCGGAGCCAGCTAGCTCTCGTTTAAGTCAGTCTAGGATTAATCGCTTACGATGAAAAATTGTTGTTAATCATTCACCATCAAGTTCTTTGGTATAATTTTACCCTTATTTATTTGCGAACTAAGTTTCTTAAATATAACAATTTTGTGTTACAGTTTCGGCAGCGTCGTCCAGCGAGGCGACGGTCACATCGTCGTCGAGTCTTGGCCTCCTTTCAACGAGGTCTGGATTATACCCGAACAGGGGAATTGTTTCAACCCCGGATATTGCGGGAGCGATAAACGGCGGCAGCATAGATTTACTCACAGCTTTGCAATTGCACAATACTACGCGGCAAGGAGTCAGTCGGGTTCAAGGATTGATCAAGATTAAACCGGCCTACTATTTGCAAGGTGAGTCGAGCCGAAAATTAGCTGAAAAAATAAATTTCAGGGAATCAGTGCAGAGAAAGCATTTATTTTTAATTTTTTTTATTCAATATAAAACCGATTTTCTTCGATCTTTTTGCACTCTTTCCGTCAAATTTATCATAAAGGTACGATAATAGCGTGTGGAGTGAGAGGGAGGAGAGGTCTGCTCGAATTCTAGGAATGCGAAAAATAAATGAGGAAAAATAAGTGAAAAGGTAAAAGCGAAACGCCCGTGTAATAATTAATAGCGTATACGTTCGTGAGACACGTTATTTGCGGTGAGGGATGGAGAGTTACGAGGGAAGGTCAATGTCCTTCTAAGCTTCTTTGACGTTTGTAGTTAGAAACAAACATGTTAAAATTTTAACGACAGAATAACGAAGAGAAAATGAAAAGACAATTAGAAACCGGCGAGACGATAGTCGGAAACTTCACCGAAACGTATAGCACAGTTCATTACTTCGTTCCCTTTTTTAATTTCCTGGATAAAAATAGGGAGAAAAAAGTATTCAAGGAAAGGGAATTTCCAATCTTGAAATAAATTCGTCTCGATTTATAATTGCAGCTATTAATCACCGCAATTGATGAATGCCAGTTTGTCTGGAACGTCGCTACGTATAAAACTAAAAAGGGCAAAGTAGAATTGATTTAATCTTCATTTATGGCTCACGAAGAGGCATGAAAGAGCTTTTTTTAGTTCTAACTCGGCAGTTGAGTGCGCTAAGTACTCCTACATGAAAACTAATCAATGATTTAACGCCTACGATAGATAATGAACGTAAAAGTCTTCTTCCCCTTTGTTTCATTTCTCTGATCTGTATCGTTTTCGGTTTATACTCGCGGAAATTTCGTACTTAACTTAATTTCGTTATTTGTTATCCCGTAATCTGGCCCGGATCTCTACCACCTGATACAATCTATACGTAACACTTATCGTGACTAATTTACTTCCGGCCTCATACTGCGCGATTATTAGATGCTGTAGTGAGTTTCCTCGTTGCGCCTGAACCCTGGCAACCGGACTATCGTCACTATCTAGTAGTTGCGCCCCGTTATAGTCAGACAATCAACGCAACTCGCTGATTGATATCAATCACTTTATCCATATCGATTAATTGTAACTTTTTAAATCTTTCTTAACGAGTTCTTTACTCTGCACTGACATAAGATCTTGAAACTTTGATTAAAACAAGAAAAGTTTGAAGGAACGATAACAAATTTTGTTCTTTTTCTAATTAACGAAATGAAAATAGCAAGATTAGTTTATTTTATCTGGATTCTGGAAATAATCAATTACTGCTTATATATTATATACTATAGGTATATATAGTTGCAGAGCGAAATAATCCAATTATCGCTAAACCAACCGACAACGCGCGATGCGATGCTTTTGGCTTTCGGCCTTTAATCCGCGAGTAACTTCCCTCGAGGGTTCTCTGAGGAAGGTATACACTGTACATATACACATACCTACTAGATGGATACATGCCTATCTCTTGCGTGCGTGCGTGCGTGCCAGTCCTGGAATAGAGAGAGAGAGATGGAGAAAGAGTAAGAGGAAGATAGATAAGGGTGGGAAATTCCCTTTTTCCATCTCGTATCCCTCCAAGGGCGGGTTACTGTCAGAGACTCACGTCTCTATATTCAATTACGAACCTCCTCTGCTCTACCGCACGAGAAACGCCACGTCTAGGATCTAGAAGCTGGAAGTCTCTCACTAATTCTTTTTTCCCCCAATTTATTTATTTATTTTTTCGTTCTCTCTTTGCGGGTAATAAAAGCATGCGATCACTCCCTATTTCTCCAGAGGCACACGAATAAACGAAACACGAAAGGCTACCTTATACACATCATGATTAAACGCAGAGTTATTAATAAATCTCTAATCACAATTGTCATAGCAAAGTGAACAAAAAAAAGAGAGACAAACTCTTCGATATCCTAATTTAAGGAAGAATACTTTTTTCTTCGTAATAACAGAAAAAATCCAGGGTTCGGTATACTGGACTGTCCATAGCTAGGGTCGAGGGTATGTTATACCTACGTACGCCCACCCTTAGGGCAGTAAATCAAATGGCGTGACCATCTTGGGATTCGTCATTCGGCAAATAGACTAGCAGTTGATGTTTAATATGGGAATTGAAGTGAACATAAGGCGACGATACCTAACTAGGTCCCTTGGGATCATTATCTTATTATTACGGTATAACAGGCCGCAAATGAAAAGGTCCCTTCGCGACTTTATTACACGATGTCCAGCGACAGGGAGAAGCTGGAATTCTCGGGGAATTTCGTTCCGCAGGGAACCCTTATGGGAATCTCAAAGAATTTTGAAAAATCTTCTAGAAATTTTCGATTTTTCACGCCAATATTGCAGATTCGAAATAAATTTCGGGCACATGAGGATTTGACGCTGAAAATGCTTCGTTTCCTATCTTTGTTTTCCGTCCTCTGGCTTTTTGAGAGCTACCTACGCGAGAGCCTAAAAACTGAAAACGAGCTTTTCTATCGCCTCGAAATTCACCTCTTATCTATCTTGCACATGCCCCTCGAGCCGGTTATAACTGACAATGAAATGCATGCTTGGATGGATGCAGAATTCTTTATCGAAGAGGGTGCAGGGTCCTTCCCAATTCCCTTAGGGCTTATAAGCGGCTTTCAGTGGAAATAATAATGTACTCTCTGAATTCGGGGGTAAATCATAGTATAATCTTATTATACCTATAGAAATAAAATATTTACGGATTTACCTACCCGAAGAGCTGGGGTGCGAATGGAAAATTCTACGAGTTTAAAAATTGTCATTCCTTTTCAAATTTGGATAAATCGTTATTATTGATCCTTCGTTATCCTACAGGAGACGAAAGGGAGCTTCGGGTTAGCGAAGCGGGTTTTCAAAGGGCTGCTGCGATTCTTCGGCAGGTTCCGGAGTTCACGGTAGCAGCTGCTCTTCGTCAAGAAGAGGCAAATTCCGGTACAATAATTGCCTTTTCGCACGGGAACAATAGGTTTGTAAATAATCAAAGAAAAAAAAAAATTAAAAAAACAAAAAGAAAACCACTTTTTTTCCCTGCGATTCCAGAAAAAAAAATGAAATAAAAATATCGAATGAGGAAATACTCTCGAATTCTCTCCCTCATCTTTATTCTTCTCTCTCTATTTTCTAATCCAGGTACCTGGAGCTACAGAGCAGCGGTCGCAAGGACGAACTTCGTCTCCATTATCTTTCTAGAAGGGACGGTTCTGTCCATGTGGAAGCTTTTCCTTTCCGACTCGCTGACGGCGCGTGGCATCGTGTCGCATTGAGCATCAGTGGTTCCCAGGTCGAGCTTTTAGTCGATTGTCATCCTCTGTACAGGCGTTTACTGAGGCCTGGACCACCGGATACAAATTTTACGCTTCCACAACTTCAGCTCTGGGTCGGGCAAAGGAATGCCAAGCATTTCTTGTTCAAGGTAATTGGATTACGTTTCGTCAAACTAAATCATCTCTATCTCTCCCTATTCATGTTATTTTTCTTTTCTTTTTTTCATTCATTTATTTTTCTCACTAATTTCCTGAATACAGATAAATCCCAATTTTTTTAATTGAAACAAAAACTATTAATTAAGTAGTAGCTGCTTTTTTCCCCTCTTCTTCCTCTTCTTCCCGATGATAATAATAATAATTAATGAGTTTCCTCTTGTTTCACGGCTTCGTATAATTAGGCCTTTTCAGGGGGACCCCGTGTTTATCTACCTTATTTGCACCTTTATATACCTTTACATTGGCCCTTTTTTTTACGATCACGATCCTTCGATGCAGTGTCATCATTCACCCTTGGGTAGATACGGTTTCCAATTAATTTTACCTTGTATAATGGACATTCGATTCACGGCTGAATTTGAAAACCGGATTTTCATCCGTTGGAAGGAATAAATTCATTCAATTTTTCACCTCCTAAAATCACTTTTTGCTTCAGAATTTACGTCGAATCCAATTAAAACTAATCACACATATGAAATATGAAGAATAGTTTTGTATTTAAATGGAAAATTTAATCCTCTTCGATTTTCCCTCTAGTTAATCTCTTTCGTTCTCTAACTGGCTTAACTCTACCAAAATGACACGAAAATCAATTTTTTATCATAATTCTTAGCACGGTATAATTTCAGGGATTTAGATTCCTGATATTTGAGCTCCTGCTTATAAAGTTAGTATAAGATGTAGCAGTTGTTCGTTCCCAGGATCAATTTATACAGTTTTACACCTCAGCTAGTTTTCTTGGGAGTATAACAGCTGCGGTGAATTTTCAGGAAGGAAAAGATCCTCTCAAATCTGAATTAAAATCGGATCAACGAATTGAGCCTCTGATCCTGTTAGCCCCGTATATTCCTAAGCGGAAATTCTCGCCTTGCCTTTTGTCCTTCTCCCTAATACCATCTGTCTGTTCTTGAAATCTTCATTTCCTTAACGCGAAAACGCTTTTTTAATTACCTCATAAAGCTGAGAATTGGCTATTGTCTCGCCCAAAATAACAGGTTGCTATTCCTCTTGATGAACCAGATAAAGCTGCTTCAATTCTGGATACAAACCCAGTTCAGGATACAATAAAGCTCGAGGCAAACTGGTTTAGGTCTTCTTTCTTCTATTTAAAATGGGATGATCAGATGAAGGATGAATTTTCGGTGGCTTTTTATTCCTCTTTTCACTTTTCTCCTCCCCGATGAACTAAACTAGCTCTCAAGAATGAGATTTCCCTCTTTCTGATGTGAATCCACTTGCTAAGACTTCGATCTTTCTGATTACAAGTTAAAAGAGCCGGTTCTGACTAATAATCTGTTCTGCAATCCACAGGGAGCTTTGCAGGACGTTAAGCTCATCCCAGGTCCGCACGGGTATCTATCGCAGTGTCCGCAACTGGATTCATCCTGTCCAACTTGTGGACAATTTTCCATGCTCCAAAACACAGTAGAACAACTGATGCAGAATTTGAACGAGTTGACTCAAAGGGTAGGTGGGATTCGTCCGCCAAACTAGTCTAACAAACTCTCTAATTTCCACAAAAATTAGAATCCAAAGAGACTAGAGAAATTAATCAATAGATCTGCGCAAATTGTTTCAGTTAACAGCCGCTGAAGGTAGGATAAGCAAAGTGGAGGAATGCGAGTGCCAAAAATCATGTAGACTTAACGGAACTGTGCACGAGGATGGAGCCGTTTGGCAAAAGGGATGCGAACGCTGCGCCTGCACCCATGGAAAAATAGAATGCAAGCCGATGCCATGCGCCCCTGTGAGCTGCAAGAGTCCTTATATACCGGAAGGGAAATGCTGCCCGGAATGCCGCAGTAAGTAACTTTCTACACTTGAATTTAAAACCATTTCATTCATATTTAGTTAATTCCTTGTAACTGTAAAACAAAATCTGAGTCCAAATGAAGAAGAAAGTATGTTATAGTATATATTATGTGTTGTTGCAGAGCAGTGCTATAAATTTGGAGTGTTTTGGGAGCACGACCAGACTATGTCACCAAGGCCGTGCCATGTCTGTATCTGTGACGACGGGAACATGAACTGCACGACAAATAACGCCGCAGACGTTTGTCCGCCTTTGCCATGTCCACCTAGTGAACAGATTAGCGTTGCTGATCAGTGCTGCAAATCGTGTCGCGGTATGAATTGGATTTGATTGTTTTGCACCTCCTTTTTGTTCGTTGATATGAATAATACACTAACGATGCTTGTTAATCAATTAACTGTTTTCTTTTTATGAATAAAGCTAATCTATCATTGAATGTTTAATTCCACTAACATCACTAACATCATCCGTTTAACCGACTAACACAGGGGTCGATTACTGCGCTGAGAATTCTCAATGCCACATCAATGCATCTTGCCTGAATCTTGAGACGACTTACGCCTGTCATTGTAACACTGGGTATCAAGGAGACGGGCTAAATTGTCACGGTATATAGCGTATTTCTATATAATATAAATTTTCGCTTCTCCAATGATATCTCATCCTCGTTTTGCCTTTATGATGAAGTTTTTTTAACAGTTTAACACGCTTACTAACAGAATATTAATTTAGATGTCGACGAGTGTAAACAGCAAGGTGGCTCAGAGGGTCATCACTGCAATGCAAACACCAAATGCTTAAACACAGTCGGTTCTTACGTCTGTGAATGTTTGCCAGGATACCATAGGCAAGATAAATTCAATTGCGCTGAATTAGACGAGTGTTCTACCGGCCAACACAGCTGCGACGAACATGCCACTTGCATTAACACCGCAGGAAGTTATAACTGCAAATGTCGGGATGGATATGAAGGAGACGGCTATACTTGCAAGCGTAAGTTTATTGAGGAGGGGTTTGAATCTGGCCAAAACCTGCCTTTCCAATGATTAATCTTGACGATAATCGGCCTTTTTCATCACAGCCGTATGCAATAGACCCTGCGAAAACGGTGGGGAGTGCGTTGCGCCAGAAAAATGCTCTTGCAGAAGAGGATACACCGGCACAAGTTGCGAACTAGATCTTGACGAATGTGCCAGCGATCTTCACCGCTGTCATCATTCCTCGACATGTTTCAATATGCAAGGATGGTATTATTGCCGTTGTAAACCAGGATATCATAGTGCTTTACACGACACTACTCAAGGGACTCAATGCCAGGATATAGACGAGTGCAGCGATCAAACTACTGGGAAAAAACACACTTGCCATCCTACCGCTCAGTGCATTAACACTGTTGGTGGTTACAGATGTGCTTGTCCTCCCGAACGCGGACTGGAGTGTAAACTCAGTGAGTAGATCATCTTCGATCTATAACCAATTTATCAATAATTTATTGATCAATTTTCTCCCCTAGGCTGCATGTTCGAGGAAAAGGAGATCCCAAACGGCGAAACTGTTGTGCCTAACGGATATCCCTGCAGAATATGTACCTGCGAAGATGGCGTCGTCACTTGCAAAGATCCTACCTGCAACTGTACCCTCGCCTCTGATCAGAGAGATAAGTGCTGTCCGCAATGCGATCCGTCCGCTTCTTGCAGACACCAAGACCTCCATCACCTAATTTTTAGAAGCGGAGAAAGGTGGATATATCAGTGTCAAACTTGCGAATGTTTGGTAAGAAGATTTGTCGAATTAGTTGAATATCTTCACTTGTATCTGTTTTCTTGATAAAATTACAAGATCTTACGCTACGTTTGATATAATTGAACTATTAATTTTATACAGAATGGAGAAATAGACTGCTGGCAAATGGAATGTCCCCCTGTGACATGTTCGAATCCCGTAACAAAGGACAGCGACTGTTGTCCTAGATGTGAGGACGACCCTTGTGGTCGAGAAGTGTTGGCCAATGGCACATCTCTTATATCTAGTAATCCCCAGCCCTGTAGTTACGCAGGTATAATACACGAGAGTAGCAGCTCGTGGCAGGACCCCCACGACAAATGCACAACGTGCGAGTGCAAGGTAAGCATACTGTTTCGATTGTGAATGGAGATTGTTATTTCGTTATCGAAATTTTTTTTGTTAACGAGTTAGTATTATACATTCGATAGAGAGATAGAGATATATACTTTTCGGTATAATTGGAATAACTTTAGGCTCTAAATCGTACGCATTTTTGTCTTTTTATTGTTTTTGTGTATCAGGAATACTAAATTGATAATGAAGTGTTGAATATTGCCGAAAGACAAATATGTGTACTAACTAAGAGAGGTGAGAAAGAACGAGAGAAAGAAAGTGAGAGCGAGTAAAGAGCAATTTATTCTTTATTTTATTTTATTTTGATCAATTCTTATATATTTCCCGTAAACAGAATACGTAACACGTCTAGATAGATGATTAAATTGTTCATTAAATTAAATCTGTTATGAATGTACTACCCCGATAAGACTTAGCAATATAAGTAACCCAAGGTTAGTAATTATAACTAAATGTGAAGAACCAAGCGCATTATGCCTTTTGCTTAGTTGGATGCATATTATTAATTATATAATATATATACATATATCTATATATACATACTATATACATATAATAATAATAAATTTATATACATATATATGATATAATTTATTTTACTTTTATGTTGCATATTCGATGTGTGCAAGATTAATGCTACCGCTAGATTTTAATTCTCATTAGTCAATATAATATTGTTAGCATATTAGCGTTGACTTTTAGCCATCATACAGGGGCGTCCCTAAGCTAGCCTGATTTTTATTTTTTACGCTCTAATAGCGGTGTTTAAATACGGTTTTGCTAATTTTATACAAAACATAGACCTTCTGTTCCCAAAAGTAATTATTAACTAATCAATTTGTACATATAATATCTGCGTTTGAACTTTTACAGAAATGTTTAGATCCTATTTTACTATGAAACAGTTCTAACAAGAAACAGAATTCGATTATCAGAGATTTTGTAATCTTAATATGTCTCCAATAAAAAATCAATTCTTTATATTCTTTTGATATTATTATTGTTAGCATGCCGTAAGTAAACGCTGCCTAAGAAACTGATTATCGAGTAATTATTATTGCTAGCTTGCTTATTTTGAGGCTTAAAAAAGTCATTTTTTGGTGACATTTGCTTCGGGTCGGCCCTGCATGGATCATTCGTACATTGACTATATAAAACATCAAGAATAAGACATAAAAATAGAAATATATATCACCATTCTAATGCGCCTAACTTTAGTTTATATACTCAAAACTCTTTTCTTACGCAATGCATCCATGCGCAGATAACATCAAGCATTAATACCATGAAAATGTTGTTATCAATTAATGTATTAACTGCTAGAATCTAGTATATGCGAATTCCAGGACATTTTTAGTCTAAAAAAGAAATAATTGCATCGATTGAATCGTAGTTTCTCAACCGAATGAAATATTGCATCCAACGAGAACAGATAATTCTGTTTTTAGGATAATAATGAGTTGTTCTGAATGAATAAGGCGTTTTTTCAATCATATTTGGAAACAGCTGTGGCGATATGTAGTTTGTAAAGGAATTTTTTGCTCAGAATAGTTATAAATACTAATTCAAATAATGATGAACAATTCGTTTTGGGCGCACTAGAATGATGGCCAGTGAAAAAAAAAAAAAAAATGATATCGACAGCAATACCTAACATGCTAACATGCCTAGCTTGAGACTAACAGCCTAACACTGGGTATCCTTGCAGGTGCCGTACTGCGCCCAATTGGTGAGCAATAGCGCGTGTTGTGTGCATCGGTAATCACGTCACTCTACCTCACCTACCTACCTCTTAATCTACTACTCTTAACTACTTATTTAATTAATCTTTATTTACCTATCTTATCTCTAATCATTTGATCAATCTTATTCATTCACCACTTTGCATACATCTTTTCAAAAAATTTACACCTCTTATTATAATTGCTATCATTCTTCATTCTAAAAATAATAACTTCTGGCTTGTGCATTTCTTCTGTGGAAAATATTATCTCATTATTTATGTAAAACCTAATCAGTTTTCGGAAATTTATTGTCGAAGAAAGATACAGGCCATTTATTGTTACGAATTTTACTCTTCAAATTATTGCCTATTCAACTCGTTTACGATATTATAATTATTCAAGTGCTCTTTATATGCGGTCACTGCACGATCACGACGCATGCTATTATTCTGTTATATCTATACTACATCAGTAAGAATCTTATCTATCTTGTTGAAATCGATATAATATTCATAAAGAAAAACACATATCTACAGCATCTTGACACAGTTATTTGATATTCCAGCCTCTTTTGCACCATTTCTTCTATTTGCATATTAAATCTATAGAAGCACTAGGATTTTTATTCCTTATCATTATCAACTATAGCGACTAATCTGGGAATATTATATTATTCTGAATAAGCAAGAATCAATTCATATAGATAACTTTCAAAGAAAAAGGACCTACTTATGGAATTTGAATCTAGCATTCTCTCATAATCAATGATTCGTATACACAGTAGATAAAAATTGACAAATTGTCCCCTTGAAAGTCGCTATAGAGTAGAATAGCGTAGAATCTACCTATAGACTGAAGACATATTATGATAATTCATTGTTTTGTTTAATATATATCCGCATGGTTATTATGAATGTGTGTGGATCTTGATGGTACTATGTACTCGTAATTTATGAATCCCCTGCCCCCCCCCTCATATTAGTTTCGGAGCTATTGTATCTGAAATCTGAAGAACTACTACTGAGAGGTAATGTCTACCTTCATACTTCTTAATTTAAAGTACATACCTAATTCAACGCTAAATTTTGAAATTGTAAGAGAATTTGAGAGACCCAACTTGAAGCCACTGATTGAATACATATTTCACGACCTGTACATGCAGCCAATACTATTTAAATAACTGAATTCGATTAAAAAATACTCTATGAACAAACGAAACAATGAATTACACACTATGCTTCTTCAAGAGATTATTGGACAGGAAAATTTTGTCTTCAATAAAGAATATCAACTCTTTACTATTTTCAAGCATCAAATTTGCTTATCTATCACCTCTGTTGCTTTAATCGATACTTTATTGCCAATAAAAAGGTCTAAAAACTAGACAAAAACTTCTCCAAGGAGACAGAGCTCATGAAATTCGTTCTCATTCTTTTCCATAAAGAAAAATTACAGTTCAAATTCGATCTGATTAGATGAAGATAAAGTTTTCCACCGATTATTATTAATTAAGGAAAGGTAAAGGTTCCACGGAGGATTAAAATTCACTGCTTTGTTTCACAGGATGGGCAGTTATGCTGCAGCTATGATTACCATTGTGCTGGTGATGATCTTGGCCAACGGTCGGGACTGCTTCTTAGCACTGGGTTATTGGGCCTGTCGAGGTCTGGGACACTTGGTACACCGCAAACAGCGCTACCAACGGTCCCCACAACTTTACCATCAAATCGTGGTGGCGGTTTGGCGGCGACTAGAGCTCAGGACTCTTTGGTTATTACTAAAAGTGATATCAATGGCAAAAGGTCTGTTGATCATCGGGGTAATAGTGGTGGTGTTAGTGCGTATAATAAGAAAGGTCGACAGAGCGCTATCAAGACTTTGGTACGCAGTGTCTCCGCACCTGCGGCATTTTATTCAAAGTCAACGCAGCGGCCAGCTAATAGAGGCGGAGCTACTTGAACCTTTGTAGGTTTAATCGTCAGGCAGCATTCCACGGCTGAGAGGATCTCGTCATTTAGTACAAAATTCTGTATTATGCGGCAGAACTCTCTACCACTAACTATATCCTACTCAAATTCTAGTACTATGCGATACTGCATTACGCTGTGACGTTGGGCGTGGAATATAAGAATTGAGTAATTAAGTGAAACCGATTACATCCGGTTTTACATTTTTATTATATTTTCTGTACAGATTTATTACATGATTTCATTTATTTATCAATATCTGATTATTTACCATTTTAATTACAGGTACACGGTATAACTTTACCATTGCTGAAGGGACTTAGAAAGTTTACGACGAGATCTTAACTAAGGCTTTTAGTCATTTTTACCATTACTTGAAATGGAGACGTTAAGCTTGCTCAATTCTTATCCTTGCTCAACTACGCAACGACCGAGTACATTCCTCCTTTACTAAGTAGGCACTACTATAAAAGTAAATAGAATTTAATGAAATCTCCAGGCTAATGGCTATCTGCATCGTTATACGCACCAGAGAACATAATAATTACCAGTAATCGTTTTTTCTTCAATGTGCAATAATAATTTATTGTAATAATTGATTATAATTTATGAATAATTATATCTAGTTTCGTTTTTCTTTTCTTCAATTGGGTTCTCATCAGTTTTTCTTTTTTTATCTGAGTAATAAGCACGACTTTTTCTTCAAGAATATTTTTAAAAACTTAACCTACTAACGGAGACGAGATTGCGCAGCTGACACGACTAGTAGCGGTAGCAATTTTTTTATTTTCTTATTAACATAATATGTATATAAAAGATCTTGGATTATTCAATTCTCTATTATATACTTCTAGTCAAAATTGGTGAAATAAAAATAGAGTTAGTTGCTAATTACAAGCTTGTTACATTCTATCAGCTTCTGAAAAAACTCCGGAGCTAAAAGTTAGCTGAATTGTAAAGGATAGAAAACCTTGGGGAGGAAAAAAACGGCTCTACTATAATCTTCAGATGATATGTAGGCGGAAAAGCAAATATTTGCTTAATGATAGGTACCTAAAAAATGCCAGAGAAAGAAACAAAACCAATTTCTCAAAAAATTTAGTAAAAGAACCCGTGACAGTTAGGCAATCTTATCTTCAGTTTTAAAAGCTCAAGATATATGGCAATTGTGTCATAATTTCTCTGATGTTAAAACGTTACCACATTCGGAAATTGATAAGAAAGAAAGATATTTCACGTCTTTGAATTGACAATGAATGAATAAAATATGAAATTAAATGAAACTAAAAGAAAATTCACCAGACTACCAAAATTATACAATTGAAGATGATTATAGAGCAAAAATATAATAGGATATTTAATAATATTAAATAATAATAACAATGATGAGATGAAATTATAGGATTTACCAAATAAGGTGCTTAAAAAACTAATAATATCATATACTTGGTCCTCGATCACCAATCAATTCCATAATATGGGAAGAAGTTTCCACACTAAACGTAACAAAATTGATATTTCGATAACTTTTTGAATTGTCTGGTAAATAACTTGTAAGTAACATGATATTGATATTATAACGAGGTTGCAGCAATTGGCGAAACCCTGTAGTGTTGATCCAAAAACTGATTGATATTCTTCTGCAAAGCGATATTTCTAATTGGCACAGTACCTTATCTGTTATATCCTGTATTATAAACATACGTATTGTGTATATGCGAAAATTGTAGTTCCTTACGAGACGCTTGGCAAGCGTAGCTCAGAAATTAAAAGAATAAAATAAAAATAAAAATAAAATAAAAGTAAAAGTAAAAGTAAATAATAAATAAACAGAGTGCTACCGATCAAAGCACTCGAGTGAGTGTTGAGTGTGTGCTAAACTGCTGTTGCTATAATGTATATAGTTATATATAATAACGATTATTATAATAATAAATTAACAAATTAATAACAGATAATAGATGACTATGAATTAAATAATTTAGTAGGACGTTATAACTATTCGTTTAGGCAGTATAATTAACAGCTCGAGATTATAATTTTACGACCTTATATATAATCTAATTAATACAGATTTCATATCTTAATTTTCTGATGCAATACTGCGAACGAAATTCAAAAACTACACTGACAGTGATTACAAATTTGTAATATGGAAGATTCGTATTCATTACTAACGAGTCTGGACTTAGAATTATTCACCTGTTTTATTTCAAGACACAGTATTTCCGAAATCTCTGGCTAAAATTATAATTGTTCAATATTTAAATGACGGTGTAGTACCAAACGCTACTATGTTACAAATTTGCTTTCATATAAGACACTGTGTCAGCAGTATTTTTAATAATGTGGAGCGCTAGGAAGAAGAAACAAAAAAAAAACAATTATAATAAATCATACAAATAATAACGAATAATATATTGCTATATTACAAATATCGTAAGCGTAATAATATTATGAATAAAATGAAAGAAGGAAAGAACGAAAGAATTCAGAAAGAAATAATGAAAATTGCTAGTTATCAATGCATCGATGATATAAATGATGATAAGATAATGATGAACGGAATTGCCTCGTTGAAACATTCAAAGCCTAAGAATTTTAGTTTTTCTTATTAGAAAAAAGAATGATCAACCCGGAATTGTTTCAACGTTGCGAGCCCACAGTCTTAACAGGGGGGGAAATAATAATTTTTGATCATAAATAATTACGGAGAGTAATAATATAAATATAGATGATAATATATTATAAAAAATAAAGAAGAAAGAGAAGAAGAAGAAGAAAAAAAAATAATTAAATAATATAACGAAATATCGAAATAATATACATACTTGGCACAAAGAATCATTGAGTAACGATATTATCTATACATTAGATTATATATGGAAAATGTTGCCTGGTTTAATATATATAGGTAACAGAGGGCAGGGCCACGGTCGCGAATCACCAGTATAACAGCTGTATCGTTGAGAATTAACTAAACTGTTTTAAATGTACCTACTATAGCGTTTAAAATAACCATGCCTTCCTACCGTAAATATTAAAAAACTATTAAACACTCAGCAGTTATTATAGCGAGAAGAAATGCAAGTAGTTCCGATCAGACAATATAAAATTTCTCTATTTATCATTTTTTTCATCAACTGTATAGTTCTCGTTATCTTCTCATCTCCTAGATGTAATAAATTCTCCAGCTCTACCCAGCTAGTTAAATAAATACAATGAAACAGGGGTTCCCGAGTTACAGTAGCCGTAGATATGGGACGTTGCGTTTCTTGTCTCTTCTAATATTTCTCGCGGAAACTAATATTACCTAATAAACACGCATTACATAACTCTCTACTACTGTTCTATCTACTAGATGCTTTAAGTCTATCGGTCACAAGTAATCACATTTAGGATTGGTACGAATACGTACATACATACGATGTTTAAAAGAAAATTCTGTATTACGAATATAAATTACACAGTAAATGTTAATGTCGATATACATATTAGTACGTTGAAATTGATTCAGATAATATACTATACTATATTTAACAGATATTCGTAACGCAGTTTACAAATACTTTCTTCCGCCACTTACATACAGACTGAAGTCTTTAATTTCATTATCTAAAAATTACTTTTACAAACAAATTATAGTTTACTCTACATTCCCCGCGTTGCTATCGCTGATCATTTGGCCATTATCAATATCATTGACTATGTATAGTAATAAACTATAATAATTGTATTATCAAGAATTAATAGCTGTCTCGTTATAAATTAAATGTTTGAGTCAAAAATTATCGTCAGATAAGAGAGAAAAAAAAGATTCGACACGCTTTTTGATACTTTTAAAAAGAATTATGATCATATTATAAAGTGTATATCATATTTTGATGTAATAGTTTTGAATTACACAGCAGCGCTAAATCTGAATCAATTAAAAAGAAGAAGAAAAATACAAAAAATACAAAAAAAGTAAAAGAAACAAAAACACAAAAAAATAAAAATGGTAAAGAACTATAGATATCTAAAGTTATTTAATTGTTGAACAATAATAACAGACTCGTCGTTGAGTTATAAATATGGTAATGATTTAAAAACTGATATAAATGATGATTATTAATTATCTATGTTAATTCGTGGGCCGTGGTTCCTTGTGCAGCTGTAATATATAACATATTTCCTCCGTACAGATTCTGCGTTTTTAATTTTAATTTTCGAATTTCATTTTTCAATCAAGAATTGCGTTGCGCTACCTTATATACATACCTATAATCATTATTGATCCTTTTTCTTTTCGTTCCTTTTATTTTTCTCTCAGTGTGACGTTAAGATGTTATTATTACCAAGTGAATGGAGACGAATGAATGATGCAGGCGTTCAGCGCTGACGCTATATCTGACACATATATTTACATCAAACACAATACAATTTTTCTTCCTCAAGTGTCTAGCGCGTTTACAAAACAAGAAAGCGCAAGACCCCTATGTTTGAATATAGGTAATGTACAGTTATTGTCGGAAAATCCAATAATACTCTAACATCGAGAAAAAAACGACTCTGTAACTCTTCCCAATCTAGAAAATTCTGTTTCAATTCCTCTTTGCTTACTCGAAATGATAGATTGAAATTTTAATCATCCTATGATCCATTTTCTCATATTTTTTTGAGAAACTGTATGCAATGAAGGCCTAATAATTTAATTTGATGTTTACCTACTAGACGTATAGCGTCAGTGACGACACAAGATTGAACCTAATGAAAATTTGTTTATCGTTAAGTGTTTAGCTGTATTAAGTCTGAAAACTTATTCGGTAAATCTGATTTAATTAAGGCTGCGCGCGCAGATAGACGAGAAATAATTTGTATATCCGTCTGATAATTTCTGGTCGTTTAATGATTGCGTTATATATAATATATATTACATACTTATAAAGTTGTACGGAATATTTCAATTTTTTTTTTTTGCAATCTTTTTTTTTGTCCTTTTTCCAATATTTATCAGAAATAGTCTTTGAGGGAACTAATCCTAATATCTATAATAAATTATTGTTAGTTTGTAAAGAAATTGAAAAATATCGTACAGCAGCAGTATTTTTCCAAGTTTTTTCTTTTTCTTTTTTTCTTTTTAATTTAAACATAATTATACCTACCTATGTGTCGAGCGTTCTATCACGTATATATACTACCTATTATTTACAGTTAATCTGAGTTAATTGTAAGTATGTTCATTTCTAGTCAGGAAAAAAAAAAATACAAATGCATTAAATATTTAATTTAAATAAATGAGAAGAAAAAATAAATAAATAAATAAATGAATAAATAAATAAATAAAAAAAGTATATTATTAATTTGTCATTATTACAATAATACTTGGGATATATGATGATGATTATATGATACAATATTATTAATTAATATATTATAATTATTATAATATGATGATACCTTTGTAAATGAGAATCAAGACATTGATGGCTAGGGAACTTAATAAATTGAAATTCTATTAACACAAACGTCTTATAGCTTTCATTATATTGTACCTATATCTCTAAACAAAATCTCAAGATCCATACCCATCCGCTTTCGGATTGTAAATCATCAGATCACTGAATTAGTCCTAAATAATGTTACATTCTTCTATGTGAGAGAAATTTTCCTTCAGCTTTTGTTATTCATTTCAGGAACGGCACCAGGGTCAGCTTCCTAGGAATGAGAAGAATCTCATTGTCAGTTTCCAGCCTTTGCCTAACTGCTGAGGGAAAGATCCTGAACGCAGGCAAACAAAACCCTGGAAAAACGAGAGATAGAAGCCCATTGAAACTCGTAGAGCCCTGATTAGGCCTGTGGATCAGCAAACGATGCAAATAGACTTTTTTTCAACAATATATAAAAGATAGAACAAAGGGTAGAGTAGCTATGGTTTTGATTTATAAGTTCATTAAGAGCGAGGATTCATGGTTTACAACATAATTGCCAAGAAAAACTAGATAATGGCTCAGATGATTCTCAAAATTTCGTTTATTCTAATAACTCTCTGTGATATAAAATGCGTATTTAACATAAGAGTAGACAAACTATAATATTACGTAAAAAAAGATAGAAGATTGTGAGCAGAGAAACGAGTACAGATAACACTAACAATGAGAATTCTAGAGTATAATAGATTATTCTTTCGTAAAATATACATCAGAATAGTGCAAAAGCTTGAATGCTACATAATAGAAAAGAAGAGGAATAAAGACAAGCTGCAAATACAAATAACGTCTCAGTTGTCATTATATCATTGCGAAATCTTCAACTATGTATATTGCTTTTTGTCTACCTCTAAAGTGCTTATCGATTAACGATCAAGACCAACCATAAAATATATACCATTTATTCATGCATGTTGGTATGAACTTTATGGATAACTATTTGGGAAATAAGAATTCAGAGCTACTACTTCAATATAAACGCAATTGTTTGAAAAAGCTAAACATGATTTTCTATATACTGACGTTATACTATACACATTAATTAACGGACCTTAGTGTACACATTAGAGAGACTCGTGAAACTAGATTGACACCATCGATGACTCTCATTATAATGGCCAGCGATTCTCAATGCAGTTTTCTTCAATACAATCCCATTTGGCTATACATTTTCCCATTCGGTGATCGGAAATCGCTTCTGGTAATGAATCATGCCATAATGATGAAGGGAGTTAAAATATATGATAGACATTTATTAGACCCGTGCCAAAACCATTCGTAGTAGTTTTCAGACACAAGACATACCTCCATGAGAGGCATGTATACATATTTGTCGAAAAGCTAGTCCCACCACCTTCTGCTTCAATCTTTACAAAGTATATAAATCTGATAGACTTGGGCTCTTGGATCAGTTAGACTTCTTCACTCCGTTTGTCAAGATGTCTGGAAAGGAGGAGCTCGCTTGCCAAAGCAGCAAGTATGTATGAGCTCCAATTGTCGTTTATTATCACATTAATTGTATGCACATAAATTATTTCTATTTGATTTGTGAATTTTGAATTTGGATAAAGATCGCAGTTATAAAAGTATTCAGATATTCTGTTCACAGAAGTTTGAAAGAACTGCAAGACCTGAGAGAATTCAGCAAACAGGAATTACACGATTTCCTCGATTCGTTCGACACAATTTTATCAGACTGCGATGGTGAGCTTGTATTATTACTGTTAGATAGTTTCTTTCGAAAACCCTGAAAGACAAATAAGGATAATCAGTGTTATTATATTCTTTCAGGGGTAGTCTGGAGTTGTCACACACCAATCAAAGGAGCCTTACCAGCTCTAAAGGAGCTGCAAGATATCGGAAAAAATGTCTTCTTCGTATCAAATAACAGCACCCAGCCAATGGACTTTTTTTTAAACAAATTACACACTCTTGGATTTCCAGCAAAGCAGGTAGAACTTCATGCGAATAGTATATCAGATGCTATTTTCCGATGAACTAAGATTTTCTTCCATCATTTTCAGGAACAGATAATCTTTCCTTCTCTAGTCGTTTCCTGGTACCTCAATTCCATCGGATTCAAAGATGAAGCATACGTTATAGGTACTACAGCTTTCAAAAACGTCTTAAGGGATAATGGAATAAAGGTCGCACGGGCTGATGTAAGTCAATTGAATAGATTCTTTCTGATATTCTTAACAAATTCGAAGAACGTTTTAATTGAACCAGATTATAACTGTATTCAATTTCAGCCTGAATCTGTAGAGGAAGATTTAGCAGATGTCATTAAAGCTTTGGAAGACGTACCGACAATCAAAGCGATAATACATGACTTTGACCCAAACTATAACTGGATGAAGATCATGAGATCAATAGTATCACTGAGACGCGCCGACTGCCTTTACATAGCAGCAGCGCTGGACACAAAAGTGGCGATTGGGGCTGAATACCCATTACTAGGTGTATATTTTGAAGAGTTGTCAAGACTCTCTGTCTGTAATAATAGAGAAAGAGTTCCAACTTGTTATTTTATTGCAGGGACAAAAGTGTTCACCGATTTAGTGAACGAAATAAGTGGAAGGGAGCCTGTTCTGACCGGCAAACCAAGCGAGCTACTGAAGAAATACGTTTTTGAGAACTGTCCTATCACCGATCCCGAACGCTGCTTATTCATCGGAGATACGTGAGTAAAAAAGGGAATGAAAATTTGGTAAATATAAAGGGCTGACCTTTTATTCACAGACTCCAACAGGATATGGAATTTGCTAATCTCTGTGGCTTCAAAAAGCTTTTTGTCAGTAGCGGTGTGACGACTTTGGAAGACGCTTTGAAGGAAGAAGTAGCGCGGCCCGATCTGTATATACCTTCACTTGGCGGCCTGCTGCCTCTATTTAGAAAATTGAACTTGGGAAATAGCTTGTCTGACCAAAGTCTTTAACGAGACAAATCTATAGGATTGTAAATGACAATTTAGAAATAAATTCAATAGATTACTTATGCGATTGTATGCAGAGTGGAATTTTTTCTATAAAGCTTTCTCTAGTCTACATAATAAGTAGATATAATAACTTTGATTGATACTATAGTATGAAATTAATACATAAGTTTTTTTATTAAAAGTGATAATCAACATGTTGAACTAAATCTATACAACTCTCCATCTTTCCACCTTGCAAGTTTATTTCATGAGCTTTTATATATCTGTAGTAGAGTGTGACCTTGAATTTAAACACTGTGATCACGTGGTGTTATGATTCGTGATAATTCTACCATTTGCAGCACTCAATTGTAGCTCAGAATTCATCTTACATATTTAGTTCGATCAATGATGTATACAACATCTACTTATAAGTGACGTCGAGATATTTTCAAATTCGACAGTACTCCTATTCGTTAATAAATACGTAAGATATTCTTATCTAAGGTCAACACAGTGTGTATATCTTTCATCGGCTACTGTAGCTGTTAGCAAGTGCATCAGCAAAATCTCAACGAGAACAAATTAACTCTCATTCTGTTCATCTTTTGCTTCATTACAAATCATTAATCAATAATGGGTACACATTCTAAAGATATTGCGTTAGTCCTCGGTGCAGCTGGAGCTGCAGCTTTAATCACAGCAACAACTTGGTATCAGTAAGTCAATTATCAAACTATTAACATACAATTAGAACACTTATGTAGCCATCAGTGTTTAATAAACACAATTGTTATGAGTGTAATGTAATTACTATTGCTTCATAGTCATCATCAGAAAAATAAAAGACTACAATAAGACATAAACAGACAATACATTACTATAAATATTTTCTATCCATATATGTGTATTTCTGATGCGAGAAGAGTCTAACGTTAAAAATCCACAGATACAACAAACGAAAGAATACAATCCCAGATAAATGGACTGAAGTTGGATCCGTCGGTGATCTCTGGATTTATCCACTGAAATCTGGGCAAGCCATAGAGGTGAAAGAAACTGAATGCACAGAAACTGGGCCAGTTTTTATTCAAGATAATAAATTGTCTCTGAAGGATAGGTAAATAGCTATCTATTATCAATTCAAACATGTAACTGTATTACTTATCTATGATGTTCCAATAATATTATTACACATATATTGCTTACAGAGGGCTTTTAGTATATAATAAAAAAGACGGACAACATCGAACTGGAAGGAACTATCCAAAGATGGTTTTGATTACCGTCACTGCTATAAGCGAGCATGAAATTAGACTGGATGCACCCGATATGAGTCCGTTAATAGTAAATACATTGATTGAAAATCCAGTACTCGTTCCCTGCACTCTCTTCTTTGGCGAACCTCATCAGTGTATCGACTGTGGGGACGAAGCTTCAAAATGGATATCGCAGTATTGTTCCAAGAACGATTCTGCCCTTGGATTAGGACTTTGTACTGATTGGAAACGAAACGTAACTTCAGAACCCTTGTCATTGTTAACAGGAGTTTACAAGAAACTTAAAAACGAAGATCTGGTACTTTATCACAACAATATATTTTAATTCCAATCTTTAAAAAATAATGTGTTTATACTGATTCTTCCTTGCCTAGAATTATTTATTCGGTTACAGGAATAACTTACATCTCTTGCAGGGTATATACTCCGATATGGCTAGTTACTTGATATGCAATCGAGCATCTGTGGAAGATTTGAACGACAAATTACCTACTGATGTATCGCCGTTGAACTTTAGACCAAATATTATTGTCGAGGGACCTGAAGCCTTTGCAGAAGATGATTGGGACTGGATTAAAATTGGGAATGAAGTTATTTTCAGGAACGTGAAGCCATGCACTAGGTAAATGAGCTCATGCGTTTCCGCTGGCTGATCAGATCAACTGATATTCAAATCACGGTAATTGTTTGTTTTTTCTACAGATGTACAATGGTCAACATTGATCCTGAGACCGGAATACCAATACCTGAGCAAGCAGTTCTGAAACAACTACAAAAGTATGCAAAATTTTTTAAATTGATAGCAAAGTTTTATTAGAGGAAATCCCGAATTGAAATTATCCTCATTTATGTATTGCTTCAGGTACAGACTCATCACGGACAAAAAGAGGAGCAAAATCGAAGGTAACTCTCCCGCCATGGGTATCTATGCTGGAATTCGTAAGCCAGGGCAGATTAAACTTGGAGATAAGGTTTATGTTGGATAGTATGCAGTACATTGTTTATAATTATGATCTGTTATCCTATGTGATCCTCAAATCGAGTATATAACGATATTTGAAAGTTGATACGCAGTTATGTCACCAATATTCTCTTATTAAATTATCATAAATCCGATGATGTAACGTGCATTGTCTCTCATTCTTTAGCACACCTTTATTTAACTAGCAAATGGTCTGTGTCTGGTAGCGCCTGCTTTAATTTAGGAAGATAAGATAACAGATATCACACCTACCGTGTCGCAGATAATGGCCTAGATTCAAAGACTACTGAAATCTGTACTAATTGCCTGTCAATATGAACTAGATCCCCATAACGTTAATAATGCAGACATAATATACCTAGATTCAGCCTAATGGTGATTAGACACAGTCGAATGAATTTGATACCGAATTGAGAGTGTTGTATAGTTTCATTCATAGTATCTTACGCAAGCAATAGAACGCTAAGTAATGTGCAAAGTGATGTTTATTCTTTAGTGCATATGTATACATACATACATATGGCTGGATTATGTAATGCATTTCTCTTAGAAGGAATGAGCCGATTGGAAGGCAGTCACTGCAATAATAATAGTAGCAAGATTTTGAAAAACAAATTGACATAGTGTGTCGCGGGATGAATATCCAAGTGAATAAAACTTCTTTTATAATAATATGTGGCGCAACAGCAGCGTTTACTATTGGTTTTTGGATAAAGTATCGAAGATCTAAGAAGACAAAGCTGAATAAAGAAAGTTTAGTGGATAAAAAACACCATGAGAAAACTACAGAGGTGAATAACTACATTACGGAAGACACGCGGGCTTTAATAAACGCTAAAAAAGATGCTCTCGACATAATTATACCCAAAAAATGGAACAAAATAGGCCAAATAAGAGAACTGTTCATTTATCCGTTGAAATCTGGCCGTGGAAGGCATTTGAAACATTCTGTGTTCACCGATTATGGCATTAGTGTAATAAGCAATGGACACTATCCGCTGCGGGATAGGTAGGACAGTTGATGACTATTTTTGATGCTTAGCTATGTTGTCACAACTTTCAAAACGATAACTGTTTAAAATCTCTACCCAGAATGTTCCTTGTCTACAAAGAAGAAACTGGGGAGTTTAAAACGGGAAGAAATTACCCTACTTTAGTCTTGGTGACGCTCAGCGCAGTCGACCAAACACACTTGAAACTAGAGGCAGTTGGAATGCCTTTTCTAACTTTTCAAGTCCCAGAATACACGGAGAGTAATTTGACTCCGATTCCTTGCACGCTGTGGTGGGGCAAAGCGTTCGAATGTATCGACTGCGGGTCCGAAGTAGCAAGATGGATATCTAGGTCTCTTTCAATCTAGGAGCATTCCTTTTCTCTGCACAAAAAATTAGGGAACTTAAAGAAACGTTTTTGGGACAGGTTTTTGACTGGAACAAACAACGGGCTTCGTCTAGGCTGCGCCCTCGGGAAAACGAATAAAACCTTCGAGGAACAGCCCTGGGAAGAGATCAACAGCTTTCGTACTACTCTGAGAAAGGAGGGGACTGTAAGACAGAGATTCTGTTCATGAATTTCATTGTCAATATTTTTCATTCCTTTTCAGGGCCTGTTCTCAGACTTGGCTAGCTACATGGTAATGTCAGAGTCCTCTGTATACGAGCTGAACCAAAAGCTTGACCGCCCAGGTCCTGCGTTGCAGTTTAGACCAAACGTTGTTGTATCTGGCCCGGAACCGTTCGCGGAGGACAATTGGGAGTGGATTAAAATTGGGGAAAAAGTTGTGATCAGGAACGTCAAGCCATACTCAAGGTGTGTTGAGGAAAGTGCTGTCTCTTGTTTATAAATTACGTACCAAAGTAAATCTTTATTTAAACATTAATTCCGTCAGTTTCAGAGAACAGCGGAATCCGCACAGAGTACAGGTAGACGGAAAAGCACCAACGATGGGAATCTACTGCAGTCTTTACCAAACTGGAGAAGTTAAAATTGGAGATGAAGTCTACGTTGCTGGTGTAACAAATGAGTCAAAGAGTGGTGATCCGACATATGAATCCGAGCGTTTCCTCCGCCAAGAAGCTGAAATGAATGGTCTTAATTCCATAGGCGATAGGCTATCGTGAATTCCTGTATTAATTTCTTCTTAGATAGTTTATCAAGACTTGAATTGTTCTGCATATATTAATTGGCTAAATAGATGGATCTAATTTACAAATTAAGACATTATTATATAACGATTATAAATTATAAATGGAACTAAAATCCTATTAGATACGTTTCAGTCGAATATGTGATTGAAAAAATAACAGTAAAAGCATTGTTCGTGTTACATAATATTATAGTCGCTGTATTTACAAAATGAAGAATGACAAGAAGAAGTTGGAATAAAAGAGACAGAGATAAATGAACTTGTGAGAGATAGGAAATTCTCTGCCCCACTGCTTGTTGTTATTGTATTATCAGCAAGGACCCTTACTTTCTATTTATAAATCGCACTGAGATTATCTGCTGTAATATTAAGCTCGTAGATAATTGAAGCAAAGGGTCAACACGGGAGATAGCCCTAGACATAACATAATATAGATCTGAAGTATATGGGAGGGAGAGACCGGAAACAACCGAATAGGAGATAAACGTTCCACAGTACATACTGCAGTACTCTCCGTCATCTTGGAGCTACAACATGCGGATACTGTGGCTGGCTTGTCTCTGTTATTTATCAACCGATGTATACACCATCAACAGTGATGGAAGAATAAAACATGACGGTATTATTTGTCAGAAGTATTCAACAACCTTAATCGGTTCAAAATTGAATAGCTGCTTTTCTGAATCAGTATCAAAGGTCATTTTACAAATGAAATCTGTTTAAACAGATTTCCAAAACACTCTGGGGCATCTTAAGCCACGCGCCACGCCTGATGTGCAAGCCAAAGCTGCGACGAACGTTATAAAGAGGCTTCTGCGGGGAGATGAATACAAACTTTTTCCTGTTTCTGTGGATCCGAGTATAGGTCCTATTGGAAAGGATACTTTCAAGGTAAATTTGACTCAGATCTATTCAGCTTCAGTATATGTATTCAAATACTTTGGTATTACAGGTGTTTAAAAACGTTTTTGGACGAATTGAAATCATTGGAACAAGCGGAGTAGCGGCGGTATGGGGCTTCCATTACTACCTAAAGAATCACTGCAATTCCCACATTACTTGGGAAGGATCACGCATCACATTGCCAAAATTTTATCCTGATATTGATATAAAAATAACGTCCAATGACAGGTAGATAGCAATCTTTAACACAATATAAAACCGAATATAAGCTGAATGAAAAACATGTCTCTCTATAGGTTCCGATATTACCAGAATGTCTGTACCGCAGGCTACAGTACAGCCTGGTGGGATTGGCCTAAGTGGGAGAAGCACATAGACTGGATGGCATTAAACGGTATAAACTTAGCCCTTGCATTTCACGGTCAAGAAGCTATTTGGGAACGAGTATATCTGAAATTAAACCTTACGAGGGACGATATCGACGAACAATTTGGAGGGCCAGCATTCTTGCCTTGGTAAATCTTTTATTCATGTGCAGCTCTTCCTCAATTAGAATCTCATTGCTCTCATTGGATATTATCGTTCATTCCAGGGCCCGAATGGGGAATATTCGTGGCTGGGGTGGGCCACTGTCTTCAAATTGGCACACGCACACCACTGATCTTCAACACAGGATTCTAGAGCGGATGAGAGAGCTTGGAATAATCCCTGTACTACCTGCCTTCTCAGGACACGTGCCCAGAGCCTTTAGCAGACTATTTCCGAACGCAAATTTGATTAAATTTGATCCTTGGAATCGATTTAATGATCAATATTGTTGGTGAGGAGAAAATTCTTTGACTATAAATTGGCAGCGAAGAATATAACTGCATCAATAAGGTGATAAATCTGCCATATAATATTTTTCAGCCCCTTTTTGCTCGAGCCTACAGACCCGCTGTTCAAAACAGTTGGAACAATGTTTCTAACTGAGGTCAGTCAACCGTCTATCTAATTAAATAATATTCTGCAGTATATGCGATACAAAGAAAATACATTTTCACAGTATATCGAAGAGTTTGGGACGGACCATGTCTACAACTGCGATACCTTCAATGAAAATGAGCCTCAAAGAACTGGTCTCGAATTTCTACGCCAGATCAGCCGCTCTATTTATTCAGCAATAACCGACGTAGATTCCCAAGGCATCTGGTTAGTTAGATTGTAGTTTAAGAGTTTGACTTATATTTTGTATTAGCTGGAAAAGCCATATTTCTTATTCATAAATTTCAAGGATATTACAGGGCTGGTTGTTCTTGCATGAATTATCATTTTGGACCAAGCCAAGAGTAGAAGCGTTCGTAACGGCTGTACCGATCGTGAGTCCTTTTTTTAGTTACTAATCAATTTAAATATACTTTTCCTACTAATACGTATTAGTAAAAAAATCTAGTGCTTGGGGAAAGGAAACTAGCTGTATTAATTTTTGCACTAACAATTTTCTCACAGGATGCTTCAGGGATGGATGTTTGTGAATAATCATTTCTGGAAAAACGCTCAAATTCATGCTTTCCTAACAAGTATTCCGCTGGTGAGCTTGTACAAGAAAAATAGCACCAGCGTCGCATGTTCTTACTCTTGACATTTTTCAGGGAAAGATGATAGTCCTAGATCTTCAATCAGAACAATTTCCACAATATGGAAGGCTGCGATCGTACTTCGGACAGCCCTTCATATGGTGTATGCTCCACAACTTTGGCGGAACGCTTGGATTGCTTGGATCGGCAAACATTATAAATAAAGTGAGGCAAATCACCTTTTAATATCATGATCGTACTCAATTAATTGCAGTAATTTGTCTATCAGCGGGTATTCGAAGGAAGAAACATGATGAACAGTACAATGATTGGCACGGGTTTAACACCAGAGGGCATAAACCAAAACTATGTTGTGTATGACTTGATGAGCGAAATGGCCTATCGACGCGAGCCTACTGATCTTAATATTTGGTAGGATGATGCTAAATAGTATCAAAAATTAAAAAAATTGTTCAAATCAAAAAACCATTGTATAATCCCATAACTTAATCAAGGTTCGATAGCTACGCAACAAGGCGATATGGCGCTTGGAACGAATACGCAGTGCAAGCCTGGCAGAAATTGGGAACGACGGTGTACAATTTTGATGGGTTGCAGAGAATGCGAGGGAAATATTTGATCACTAGACATCCAAGTATTAAAATCAACCCCTGGGTTAGTAAAACGACTGAAATAGACACGATGGAAACTTTATAAGCTATAAAAGCTTACATTTATAAATGATTTTTATCAATTACAGACATGGTATGATCCAGAAATAATGTTGTCTGCTTGGGATAGCTTACTGGAAGCACGACACGGTCGGAGAAACGATTCTTTCTATAAACATGACGTAGTCGATGTCACCAGACAAGGATTGCAACTTACAGCTGACACGCTATACTTAAACATGAGAGTTGCTTTTAACAGGAAAAATATATCTCAGTTTAGGTGCACTTCAGAAAATTATAAAGCCTGAATTCTTCTTCTGAATAGAGTTTAACTTTCTATTACTAAAGCTAGACAATCAACTGATTCCTTTGTTCAATTCTGTTACAGAGAGACAGCGAATTCATTAATGGACTTGTTTGACGATCTGGAAAGAATATTGGCATCGAATAAGGACTTCTTGTTAGGTACCTGGCTCGAAGACGCCAAATCTTTAGCCATGAACAAACAGGAGAGAGAATCGTATGAGTATAATGCTAGGAATCAAATCACTCTCTGGGGACCGAGAGGAGAGATACGAGACTACGCGAATAAACAGTGGTCCGGACTTGTTGCTGACTACTACAAGCCTCGATGGGACCTCTTACTAGATGCGTTATATAATTGTTTGGCCAATAAACTGCCATTTAATTCAACCGATGTCGATCTGAAGATATTCAACCGCGTTGAACAGCCATTTACAGTCTCTAATAAGACATATCCCGCAACTGAAAATGGTAATTGAGATACTTTATACGCATTTGATCTTATGTCGGCCTAGTATTTGAATTTTTAACTCTAGTTACTGCAGGTCTATTTATTTAGGTCATGAATATATGATACAGATGTTTATTAGCGTAATTATTCTCACTGTAACATGTATGAGGTAAGAATATTGAATGACATATCAAAGTACACGAGTAGGTAATATTATGCAGCTGACATTGGTGATTGATATACATAAATAAGTATCATTTTTCAGGCGACAGTGTCGAGATAGCTGTTGAATTGAACAAGAAATGGAGGAAGATAAAGCCATCGCCAAAGATAAAAGTCTTCAAGAAGAATAATTTCGAACTATTGTAAAAACTTTTACTGATTTTGAAGTAGATACTACAACATAACATAATGTAGTATGATTTGAGTGAAAATTTTTCTTTATTATTTTGATCTTTTCTCATTTTTATATGCAATGCAGTAATAATGGAAACTATGAATAAAACTCATTTTAAAACGAGAATCTGCCTTTCGTTCTGAGAGTTTCGGTAAATTGAGGGTGTATATTGTCTGCTAGGAATAAAACATTTAGGATAAGAAATGTCGTGACATTTAAAACCGCTTATTAGTTTTATTATTATATTTATTATAGTCATGGGGGTGCAATAAATTCTCCGGGAAGAAGATAAAGTTCTAAATATTGTATAAATGCCATAGCTCGTCTGACATTTCCCAAGATAAGTAAATATTTCCTTCTCCTTCTCAAAAATAGTCACCGAAACCTTTCAAAAGTATAATTTTGAATAAAAGCCCGCGCTTATATTGGTGCCTAACACTATGCAACCCGTACGGCGTTTACGCACACACAACGATCGTTCACTAGGCGTACGAACTTAACCGAATCGCAGTCTCTGATTGACGGACATTCAACAGTCGCTCGCCTCAGTCGCTCGGCGAGCGTCGTTGCGAGTGGATTGTTCCGGGGTGTTGTAGTACCAGCTATAAACTTACGGTATTTACCTATCCATGGCCTAATCCTAATACGTGAATGTGTTCAGATTTTATGAACGAATTATACCGGCGACGTGAGCATTGTCTTGCGATACTTGAATGAACCGATCTACTATAATAACAGTATAAAATCTGTAGCTGATAAAAATACGATAATATCATTAGTGCGCTGCAGGATCAGTTATAACTTTCTTCTATATAAGTAATTGAAAATTAATTTCAGTGAATTACAAAGCGTCGAGGATCGCCAATCGTGAGTACCGTTCTTATTAATTAGTATAGGTATATTGATAGATTTAATTATTATGCAGTACAGAACTTATAAATATCATTATAATAATATTTTGGTATTCAACGAGCCAGCGCTAAGAGCCTTTGATCCCGTCAATTAATTATACGTATACATCTAATTGCAATAATAATAACAGCCTATACATAATGTCAAATTAGCTAATAAAGCGATTACATATTACATTATATTAGATTAAATGTGCCGTTAATGTATGGTGAAGCTAGTAACGATTATGCGGGAACAGCTAAAGTGTCATTTTCGTGTCGTTTACTCCGCGACACTGCACATCGTAGGTATACGTACAGCACACGTACAGCTACAGTCTACAGTATTCGTTACTACTACTAAATCTAGGTGCTCAGACGAATTGAAGTCGCTGAAGTACGGAGCGTTTAAATTGCGCTACATCAAGCGTCTGACTATCCTGGGTTGCTTCTCCTTGAGGGAACTTTGACATTATGCGATGGCTCGTATCTCTTCCTTTTTTATTATTCAGAAAATCTAATCAATGTTGTTCAGATATGATCGTTCTTTTTTGTTAAAATTTTCGTTAACTTTGGTCCGCAATAAGCATATCCTTCTTCGGTATACGAAAGTTAAAAGTGACGTAGACAATTCCCATAAATTACATCACGAGCCAGATTAGCTGAACTGTGATGTTATTCTCGTATATGTATTTATTGAACATCCGTCATCACCGTTAATAGTTACCGCGAGCTTAAAAAAAAATGCAGCGTGCATATTATATTGCGATTTCTAAAGAAAGCGTGATAGTATCAGGTGTGTATGTATTCTGAAAATAAATAAATGAATAAGTAACTAAATGTATTCGAAAATCGATATTTACACACGATATAATTGTCTATGTATGTTTATGTACGTGGAGGTATGTGTTAGAATAAAAGTATAGGGTATGTAGATGCTAAATTATGCTAGAGTCTAGAGCGTATAGAGAGCCATGGTAAGCGATTAAAAAGAACTCGGGCATTTCTACGCGCCTCGTAAAGTATACTTGAGTATAAAGCCGGGTCAAGGAAACGCGCGGCGCGGCATGCTTCTTATGGAATTCAAAAACCGATAGAGCGTGGTCGAGGCAAGCTTTATAACTTCAATCATTGAACGACGCGTTATTGTTGATTAACTTTGTTTCTTTCTGTAATAAAAAGATATACGCAACTATGCAATATCTTCAATCATAAAAAAAAAAAAACTGAACTAAACTGACAATAAACCCAAAGAATTAGATCGATGACTTATTTATAGGTATAAAGTTTTATTTGCGGTGATTAAACCCTAGACAAACATTTCTCTCTCGTAAAAATCTTCTCTCTTTGCACTAATCGTCAATATCTATAAGGTGTATACCGTAGATACACATATTTGCGATGGCCTATACTCTGCAAACTAACACGAAACGTCTGTAAAAGCGTCGATTACAAAACGGGCGGCTTCACTCTAGAGTCTAGGCTGTCAAAGTAAGTCTTTAGGTAGCACAGCATAACAGAAGCCAATATTGGATTAGGTATCGATCGGTTAAGGTTTCCTTCTCCGTATACTACATAAAAATAATAATCATCCTCTGTATCCGTATTTCCCATAAATATCGATATTTTTATGTTGATTTTTGATTTTTTTAGAAAACGAAATTCGAAGCCGTCAAAAAAAAAGCAAAGTTTTACAGATCCAAAAATTTCGATGGAACTTGTTTTTAATACCTGTTATACAATATATCCTTGACTCTTTAATCTTTTTTGTTTTTGCCTGATTTTCTGCAGCTCGCAGTTAAATTGGAGTATATATAAATAGGTATGAACCTTAAACCTGTACATATATATACATACGAAGGTATACATACGTACCTGTTTACGGCGTCTTTCTCTCACCAAGAGTTGAACCGTCGAGGGGTTCCGTTACTCGTAAATGCTGCCCGGCCACAAAGCGGTTTTGTGCTTCGCTCTCTGTACGCGTTATAGCTGTAGGTATAAGGTATAGGGTATATGCGTGACGCGTAATCTTCCGATAGGCATCGAGGTCTCTAATAAAACACTCGTCTATTCCCCCATTGATTGATTTATTTATTATTTACAACTTATTCGTCTACCTATATAAGAAAGAAAAAAAAATTCAACACAATATAGTTTCGTCCTCCGTATTTAAAAATTTTATTCTCATTGATAATTATTATTATTTCATTAGAATTTATTCACGTTCCAGTTGACGATACATGCGCGAGCCTGCAGAAGAGGCAACCGGTTATGATAGTATGATACTATACGAGATAGGGGTCAGTGCTTCTTATTCTATCGTAAGTTGTACTCTGATGCAAGGGTCGAAAAATAATAGAAATAATAATAAAAAAAATTGAAAAACCGGTAAAGAATAGAATGTACTCTACATATAGATATATATATACCGCAGAGATCAGATACGAACTTATAGCTAGGCGGCGAAAGAAGATTGTACCACTGTAGGCCGTTATGCCCCGCTGACCAGGTGCTTGCGTGTCCGGATCGACTTCCGGATAGCCCCGCGGGTAAAATGCGCTACTATATACCTATCTTGTATAGAATATAGTTGTAGGGTTGTAAATGTGGTATTATTCAAAGAAAGAAATAGTTTCAGGTGAAAAATATTGTAAGAAAAAATAAAGAAATAGGATTTGAAATTTTTTAAAGTAGAGATTTTCAGAAAAACTTCTTGAACTTTGGATTCCTAAGGTATTATATTAATTTCTCAGTAATTTGTAATAATTAACATATAATGGAAATTGAAAGGAAAGGGTATAAAACGTACTCATCTGAAATGGTGACGACTTCCTATTTCAAACTAGGTATTATAATATATAACAAGATTAAATTAAACCTCACTATATGCGGGTGGATGTAATATATAATATTCAGTATATCCGCCGGTTAGACTGTGTAGATAAAGTTGAGAATAAAATTAAGGAAGTCTGCTGCAGTTAATCGCAAAGAGAAATAAGAATTCAATTATTCGTATACAGGTATATAAAATATTAAAAGGTTTTGTATATTGAAGATAATTGATATAATCAATTCAAGGCACGATAGTAGTGTGAATTATTCTTGATAAATTACTTAGATATATGAAATAATTAGTCAAGTATAATATAATATGAATAATATGAATAAAATACAAAAGACAACGTCTTCTTCTTCGTCTTCACTTATTAGTTAGTGATACTGCATATGCATATTATGAATTAATCAACCTAATTTTCCTGATGTACAGGCTTGGCTCTATTATACATCATGTATAGGATGAATTTTAGCCCTTTTCTCTCTTTTCTGCCACATGCATGTGTGTGAAAATAATACATTATACTTTTGACTTGCAATGAAAGTGCGTGCAAGCCATCACCGCGTATATACGATATAAATATCCAGAGCATATACATTCACACACGTATCATATATTTATATGTACTACTGTAATTAATTTTAACGAGCCTGTATTGTCCGCGCCATCTTTCGCAGCGCGAAAAATAATCTTAATTAATACAAGTTTCACTGATATTGCGAATTAAAGTGACACTAAGCTAAAAATAACTATATCTCATATATTTGTCATTATTATTATTATTATTGCTATTCCTGCGTGAAAACCGGTAATCATTAACATTTTCTGCTGTATTGTCGCTTATGTAGGTATAATATATGTATAGGTATATGTATAATACTAACTCAAATTCAAATATGAAGCAATTGTCTATTTTTAGTTGTATTGCTACAGCTCGAAAATTATACGGGCGACCGTTCGTTTTGGGTCTGAAAAGAGAAAAAAAAAAAACAAAAAAAAAAAAATTGAAAAAAAGAGAAAAGAATATATGGGGAAAAGAAAGAAAGAAATAAATTGAAGGTGACGTAATTGCATGGCTGCTAACCTGTCGGGTATGACGTAATTTTTAAAAATGATTCCCCGATATACTATACAAGTCCGACTGTGGATACCAGTAGTATATGTAAACCAAGGTTGGCTAGTTTCTGCTTATATGGTACCTATATAGAAATACGTATTTGTACTGCATATCTAATAATATTCTTCGGTTTATGCACTTTGCGTGCAAATCTAAAATGATATATATATAAATACTCCTTTCTTCTGTTGCAACGCGCGATTGCATGGAACGAAGTCACATTTAGTATCGACTGAAAGCTGGAGAAGGCATTCAGTCCGTCTGCGAAATTTGAAACGCAATTCACTGCCTTTTCGTAAATTTTTTACTAGTATTCAAATTTCTTTCAAAGTTTAAGTCGAGCAAAATTTTCATGGCGCTTTTCACACCGTATATACGTTTCAATTATATTGTACTACATAGGGTTTTTGTTCACGCTAAGAAACTCGGACTCTTGTATAAAAAAGAGAAATAATTATCGTCCATCGTACATCGCCGATGACCGGTTGTCATTAGCCCAGTTAGATCGAGTCCTTATCGGAATATCGTAGTAGTCTTTTTATGTATGTGCAGAGTATATATTTACAATCGCGTTTCTGAAATCCGCACGAAGAGTATGGGAATATTTGTAGAAAGACAATAAAGAAAGTAAGAAACTATAATAATCGTTCCCTATTAATAAGCGAAAAATTTTACTTCCATTTAGGGCGTATGATTAAATATTCTCAGTATTGCATAGTTAGGCTTTCGCTAACCGCAAAGGCTACTCAGAATTTTAGTATAAAGAAGAGTACCACGTACGTGTCAGACGGTAATTAAACTAGAGAATGTTGTGCCTACACACGTAGCTGGTATAGATAATAGATCGCAGTTAGCTGTATAATTAGTCGGCAATTATTTAAATGACCTGTTTAAGTTAAGAATGAATTATAGTTACAAAGCGATCGATTTTAATCACGTTTAAAATTATATACATATTCTATTTTCGAATTCTGTTCTTTAAAAAAATTCGCAACTATTGTTTTTTTTAACAAATATTCTAAATATTGGTAAACTTTCGAAAGAATTCTTCATCTCAATAGGTATATGGAAGTAATTGCTATACGGTATCAAGTCTGGCATTTCTCGCGCGTTTAAACATCGAAGTATAGTGTAGCCGATGACGTCATGTCACACTTTTAAACGTCTCAGCCTCCCGCCCTCACTGAATTGACTATACGCGCGCTGAACTGCGCGATGTGGCGCGGCGCGGGAAGCCGAGCCGCGCGATTTCAATCTTTGACTGCTTACATTTGAATAAATCATTGACTCGTCGGAGGTCTTCTATACATACGTATTACATACATGTACACACCCAGTGTCTGTACAAGTAAATACTGAATGGCATATAGATATAGTTCATAACGTTTTATATACACACCTTTTTCTCCAGCATGTGTATATATGTTAATTTAAATGTATATGCTATATACGTCGTTTTTCGATCAATTATCTTCAATCACAGCCCATGGAAGCGCGGCGCGCGTGGTATAGGAAAGCTTGATTTCAAACGTAAACATTTCTCACATCAGACCCGTTATAGCTGCAGCGTATTCACATATCGCATATAGTATACATCTATATTTATATTTATACGTAAAGTATACTAATATACGACTTTAGTGTCCTCGATTATTTACTGTATAAATAATTTCATTCGATTCTTTAACAATCTTTCACGATTCTTTTTCTTCTTCTTCTTCTTCTTCTTCACGCTTGAAAATTAAAATAATATAATATTAGTTGTATAGAAGGAAGTAGGAGATCTTCCAATTGTTCGTTAAGTCTTTAACTAATAACGTAACTCAACTTAACTTAACTTAACTTCTTAAATGCGGTGCATGGAACTCATTATCGTACATCCGTTTCTATTCAGATAATTAGTAGAATGATAATGGAGAATTCTTATGGTCCTCTCTTCCTTACATATTACTTGTTTTAGTTGTTAATCAATTATATACTTATGTATATTTAAATTTGTTGCAGAAACTGGAAGGTGAAAATGACGATGAATGATCTTCAAGGGATAGACGAAATTCAAACTATAGTTAATTACGAGTTAAACAATGCAGAATAGAAAAAATTCTTTGAATTTAATAATTACAATATTTCTTGAATAGTATAAACTATAGTGTCCAGCTGTAGTTCACGTATAGATTTATAAACTTACTAGAAATATAAACAAAGACACAATTTAAAAAGAGAAGCGAATCAATAATCAAAAATGACCACTATGGAAGGAAGAAATATCACCCGCAAGAAATGGCTCAACACCAATTTAATATCTCTGAAATTTCTCCTGTTCTTCTTCTTTGGAGGTGAATTATTATCCAAATACATATTAACTATTTAAAAAAAAAATATATATAATACTAATAATAATCGTGAAATAATTGATTGTAATCATATTATTCATATAATGTATTAGAACATAGAATCTGTATACTTATGCATTGAAATGTAAAAACTTGAAAAAAATTGGGAATCTAATCATTTTATTTATTTAAACATTGTATTCATTAATTTAAAAAAAGGAAAAAAGTATCCTAATGTGATTCTGCGTATTTTAGTTAATTTATTTATTCATTTATTTATTTATTTTTTCAGGAATGGGCTGTCTCTTCCCTTTTCTACCTCTCCACATGTTGGCAGTAGGCCTGACGTACGAAGAGGCAAAAATAATCTCAATAGTATCACCAATAGTAGCAATGTTGGGTCCGTTAGTGGCTGGACCGTTAGCAGACAAGCTAGCGGGTCGTCAAGGTTCTAACAACCGAGCATCCACCGGAAAATACCTTAGAGTCATGATCGCAACAGTCTGTTTACTAGGCGCTGTATTTTACTCAATATTATTAGCCATTCCAAAAGTTGAAAGGATAAAAATACCCCAAGATACAAGACCGGCGGTAAAATTTGCTTGCGATCAATACAGAGCAGTTATATTCAAAGAAAGATGCAAGACACCTTCAACCTGCTTCGAATGGGCAGAAATGAAGCCGGGAACTATTCAGCTAACAAACTGCAGCTACAGTTGCAGGCCGCTCAGTCCAGAACCTTTATTGCCGCTGGAAATAACAACGGAAATATCAGAAACCACTGAATACGTCACTCAAAGTGAAAGCATCGATGATGTGCCTACTGTGCAATCCATTGAGAGCGGGATTGGCACTGAGCCGGTGATTCTTATCTTACTTTTACATCTATCATTAATTTTCTGTTACTATTCGACGATTTTTAGTTACTATTCAATTATTTTCTACTAATATTTTTCAGCCTAGTGAATCAGAGATACAAGTACGCGACATAAACAGCGAAAACCATCCTCCACACTTGTGCGTAAACGAAAATGGGATCGATACTTGTTACGTTTACACAAACTCGTCCAATGAAATGACCATCGATGTAATTCTTGAGCAAGCTGAAGATCCTAGGTCAGCAACGAAGTGGTGCGCTTATCCTGTAGGCAATAATTTCACTTGCAGAATACCAACGCAATTAGAATCTCATATGTTCGAGACAAACAGCACATGCAGCATAGAGTGCGATCTGTACCAGCCATACGATATCGATGGTATTGAAGCAGCAATTTTTTTTATTATTCGTCCAATTTATCTCTGTACGAATTTTATTCAGCGATATTTATCCCCCTTTTTTCCATATTCAGGAAGCATGTTGGCTCACACGCAGTGCCCACTTCTGATAGGAAACCCAGAATTAACGTTCTGGAGTTATCTTGTGGTGCGTTCAATTGCAGACATTTTTCCCACTACCGCAGTAGCTCTGCTGGATGCAGCTGTGGTAATTGCTACTAGAGAAACATCATGTGGCCGTGGTGACGTCGGACGTCAACTGGCGATAGGATCTCTAGGCTTCGCTGTATTCGGTCCTCTAACTGGATTCATAACGAGTTTGGTGGAGTCAACACCAGAATCTTATTCTCTACCAGTTGATATGTTCGCAGTTATGATGATAATCTCTGGTTTAATAGCAATATGTGCTAACGGGATGCCTTTAAGTCCTCCGGAATGGTGGTGGCACACAAGAAGTGGAATGCTAGCGCTGCCCATGAGCGCTGTTAAAAGATACGGCACTGAGACTGCTGCTTTAATATTTGTTCTTGTAATAATGGGGATATTTTGGAGCGCCATGGATACTTATCTTCCTTGGTAATTGGCCGTTTATTGCGAAAATCTTCAAAATATTTCAAGAAAAAGTTTCCTGCAATGATTCATCTCTGATTTCTTTTCTAACAGGCACTTGGACCAGCTCGATGCCAACGTTGTATTAATAGGCGTGTGTTTGACTGTCGGGGCTTTACCGGCGATTATTTTTTTGTGGAAATCTGAACACCTTGTCGATTATTGTGGACATAGCAACCTGCTCATTACTGCATTTACTATTTACATTCTTAGGTAGAGTTGAGAGCTATAAATGTAACAAACTGCTTTCCGCATAAATCTATAAATGTTTCCGTACTTTTCTTTCCAGATTTACTGGCCTAAGTCTCGTATCTGGTGATCCGTGGTGGTCGCTGGCTTGCGAGGCTCTAGAACTGTTTACTTTGGGAATTATGTGGGTAACGGCGATTCTATATTTGAGGCATTTGGTTCCTCGCCATCTGACTGTTACGGCTCAGGCTTTGCCTGTGATTGCGCATTTCTGCATTGGTCAGTTTACTGTAAAAATCAATTTCTATTCCAGTTATTGGATTTTTTTTCAACTGATTTAATCGTCTGTTCTTCTATCCCGCAGGCCGCTGCATCGGAGCAATAATCAGCGCTTACATAGACGTAGCTGAGAGAAACGTCGACTCTCTTAGATTTGTTTATCAATGTATGGCAGTAGCATCTGCCCTTATTGCTGTGATATACTTCAGCTTGTATCACGCTTGGCTGAAGCCAAAATGCCACGCTCAAAGTACACACGGGCCTCGTCAGCCGCCGACGATAATGCAGGGTACTAAATAAGTTGTTTTGATTTTATAATTTCGAAATTGTTTTGAGGATGAGATCTGTGAGAGTTAAGAAACTCTGTTTTATCTTTCCCAGCCATGAATGGAAACGGGAATTACACACCTTTGAGAGTCTACCACAACGGCAGAGGCAGAAAAGGACAATTTCGCTACTAACTATAAGAATAGAAGTAAGAAACTCTCGTCAATCATCACGGTGCTTAATTATAATCTTTTCATGACAAGTTGTTTACAGGTTTCAAACCGTATAACGAACTTTACCTCTTCATATAATGCTATAATAGAGAGAATTTTATCATCGAACGTAATCTGCTTGCCAATTACTGTTATATCTAGAATGCTCTCTTTATTATCGATATCCTTTGTGCAATCTTCAAAATTCAAGCGTCTGAGTTGAATACTTTTGTTAATGGCGAATATATGTATACATACGTATTCTTTTTTTCGAAAAAAGCTCAATTATTTGTGCAACAATTTGTGGTGATTCTTGGAATAGATATTATTTTCTCATTGATAATAATTACCCTTTATATCCATTGAGTAAAATTATTACGTGTGATATCGGTAGAAAACTGAAATTTAATGTAAATTGTATTAGTTATGCATATTGCTTGAAAAATATACATAACTAGTATTATAACTCTTTGAGAATTTGCATTTGATATAAATAACGTTCCATAAGAGATCAATAATACTCGTGCCTATTATTATTATTATTATTTTAATAGGAAGCAATGAATTAATCGATCTTCACAAGTTCTTCAGAATATTATATATTATTAAACTAAATTAATAGCATTATTTTATTCTATTGTGATGAAAAAGTTGATGACAAATGATCATCTTTAACTGTACTATCAGATACGTCGCAATTCGTATTTTACAGCGACTGCATTTATTTTCCTTCTTTCATTTAGAGACGGAAAAACCTCGCTTATGCAGCTATTGAATTTAATCGGTGTATAAGTATTTGTCGATATTATTTTTTATACTCTAAAAACTATTTTTTAATCCATAAACTACTATTAATGTTTACCTTACTATTATGTTAAAGCAACCAAATACAAAATAGATTATTTACATTGCGAAACGTTTTTCATTCTTTTAGTTTCATTTTTTTTTCTAATATTTATTCAGATCTTTTGGTAGTTTGTTTGATAGTAAGTTTGTAATTACATTAAATTAAGTTTATAACTGCCAATACTGAACTGTATCTGCAGATATTATTTATTCAGAAGTCCAAGCTGTTTATATCATTGACCAGATCATTCAGAACTTAGCGCTCTAAAGAAATAAATATGATATTAAACAATTAACAACATAGTTTATTACTGAACTGTAAAACCTCGAGAATTCTTTCTCAAGTTCAGCTATTCATCAATTTTGTTTCTCACCAATCTAAATATCTAATTCATTTTACTGCGAGGCACTAGCTCTACCTGTTCATACATACATACTTATATTATCTAATTCGTTTTGGTACATGAAAGTTTTACAAGCTTTAGAAAAAAGATTTTATTGTTAATTCGACTAACACCAACCGTTTATGAACTGTTTGACTTATGTTTAATACAACGTAAAGGATAATGTAACAACTGATTATGAAATCAATCATCTTCTCAGTTATTTATACACAAATATGTATCATATACATAAATCCCTACATACATACATACGTACATACGATTTTTCAGAATAAATGATCAAATCACAGATTAAGGCAGATATAATAATATTATAAAGGTTTTTATTATAATCAGTAGTATTAACACTGTGATAAAAATGATGTGTTTTGTACGTTCAGCTAATCTTTATTTATGCTGAAAGAAAAAGAGAGAAAAGAAAAACTTTGTGAAAGTTTTAATTACTGTAATTAATGCTAAAAAAAAAAATTCGATTATAGCTGCATGATGATTGATGTAATTATTACAGGTATAAATACGTATAAGTCGTTGGCAAATCATTAAAACGAAAGAACTACTCTCATATGAGTATTTTATTACGAATATCAAATACGAATAAGTAATCGAGATCAGATTTGCGTTTTATAGAAATTAATTTTGTCATATGTATATTATAGATAATATAAGTATAGAAGTTAGAATCAACTGTTCGTCAGTCTGCACTTGTTTTGTGCTATAAACAATGATATTTTACATGTAATAATAATGCATCAGAAACAGAATAGTTTGAGTCTTAATATTTAATTAGAAATGCAGGTAAATTCTGACAAGAGTTAGGGATTATGACCCAGAATTATAAGCTGAGCTTTTCAAAGTATAAATTTCAAGTCAATCAGACGCACGTACTTTTTATCAAAAACTCAGAAGTGAAAAGGAAAAAAAAAATGATAATCCTTTGATCAGCAAATTATTTGGGAAATCTTGCTTTTCTATAATAAGATAAAATAAATAAATTTCAAGTACAACGATATGGAGTAACAAATGATCGACAATATTTTATTAATATTAATCATTTGAATAAGTTTTCATTATTCGCTATAATATACGAGAAACAATTATTGAAGTAGATAGATCAGAAATCCATAAGAAAGGTTTTGTCATTTAGTAAAAGCCAAAACAACCCTCTTTGGGTGTAGATTGATCAATCGATTTATACAATTTTCTACTATCAAATCTTAACTTGAGAGTATACCACGCCGAACAATCAGAGTAAAGAATTCCAACTCTTCAAATAGCAATGATTTATACGAGAAACTAGTAACCAAAATCTTTAAATATTGCTTACAATTAAAAACAGTGTTCATCGTTTTACAAAAGATAATTAACACGCCACAATATTGTCTGTGCCTTATCTATTGCTCGTATAAACTGCCTCATTCGATTTAAAAGGCTTACAAAGGCTCATTCAGGACAGATTTCTGCTTTAATCTGTGATAAACTGTGAGATAATTATTATTATTATTCAATAATAGTACAATCGTCTTCGCTGTGTCCAAGAGCCGCCTTTTTCACCTCATTTGGCTTGAAGTGTTTAGCATTACGCGATATATTCTCATCGTCATTACCGCTACTTCTGCTCCGCTCATCATCTTCGATTAAAGCTTGTACAGCGATATCAACTTCCCCTGTTTCCATACCTTCAAGAATTTGTTTTCGCCTATCTTTTTTCCCATGTTCAGAATGTTTTTTAACTAAAGTTTCGCTATTTCTACTAGTTTTTAGATCCTCTGACATATCAGTCACCATCTTAGCCAATTCCTTAACAACGTTCGTCGGCTCGCTTTGACCCTCGTTTTCTTTCCCTGATTCGTCGCTTGCCTCAGCTTCTAATTCGTTTGTTATCATTCCATTTGCCAAAGGTGAATCTATACTCTCTAACATTTCCAATACGAAAGGTGAATTTGCTTCTATCAAATCTTTCAATGGAGTTTCGTTCGGGTCTGGCAAACCCTTGTCGTCGTCCGTCTCAACTTCGTTCTCTTCCCGATGCTGCAAATAGAATATAAACTGTTCTTCAAATTTGCCATTAAACTCAGCGGGAACTATAACAGGCTTTGATATCTCCGATCCATCCGCAGGGTCGTACTCTATTTTAGTTAGAACCGAATGTCCTATGCATTTTTCGTAGTCTCTTTCAACTACGTCAAAAGCTTGAACCGATTTATCGGCGGTAGAAATTGGCTCGCCTACTCCGACGTCGATGGTATCTCTTTCTTGGAATGATTTAACGCTTTTTACTTTATTCCCAATGAACATATTGTCGGATTCATCATCGTCGTAATTATCAGACTCAGATTCAGAGTTTGTGCAAATCATGTCCAGCGGGATAGTTATATCGCTGGTAGTTGGGCTGCTAGTAAAATCGTTGCTACGAGTCTGCCTAGACTCTTCAAGCATTGATTTTCTCCAGTTGCTATACTTGTGTACAACTTTATCGTTTATATCAGAGAGCGTAGAGATTGCTTTAGTAATGGCACGATGAAAGCGCCTGGTTTTCACCCTTGTAGATCTCAAATTATTGTGATTTGGCAAATGCAGCAGCGGCACCCTCTTCAGTTTTGTACCGATCATCTTAAACAACATCCTGACTTCCTCGGTCCTCAAATCAATCTCATCTTCTACTTTGTTGTAAGATTTATCTCCCCGTTTCCTCATGCAAGATTCTGGGAACCTTGAATTATCCTGCAAACTTTTGTTCAGCATATTCTTCAGGATGTCCCGACCCCTACAGACGGAATTATCTCTTTTATTGTTACTACTGGGTTCTTCTATCGCAGGTTCGTCAGAATCGCTACCAATTTCAATAACTCCAACTTCTTTGAACGAAGTCGAAGCTGGCTTTGGTTTCTGCACCATGATACGCGGCGTCTGTTTATATCTGCTCGGCTGTATGCTCGGAGCTCTAAGTGGCAGCGAGCTATATTCAATAGTATGAAGACGAGAAGGCGGGCTTGTAGTAGCAGCAGTATTAGGGTTCGATACAGTAGGAGCGTTTGGCTGTCTGGTCTGTGGCCTAAGAGGTAACGAGCTGTATCCAATATTGCGAACATTCGGAGCCGGCGCAGTTTGTGGAGGAGTATTCTTGACCATAACCAACCTAGGTGCTGGGGCAGGTAAAATATGCTGTAAAGTTCTCTTGCGTTTAGCTGAATTATTTCTTGTCGATGGGAGCAGCGGTGGCGGTACTACTTTCAGTAAATTTGCCGTCGGTATTGGATTGATATGCAGGGTCGGCTGACAAACTGCTGGATCAACCGTTATCGGTTTATTTATAGTCTCATTAAGAGTCTCACTGCTTTCTCCTTCGACCATATATTGAACGCAGGGAATCATAGGTGGCGGCAAATCGTCGTCTTCTTCGTCGTTCAAACCTTCCACTTCGGGTTTTGGCAGTATCGGAGTTTTGCTATTAGAAGTAGACTTTTCTTGCTCCCCGTTAGTGATGGCGGAAAGTCTGGGCGACTTTTTAGTTATCTTTTGTTTTAATGATAGAGAAATATCCTCCACACTAGGATGGTATGTCTCGTCCTCTTCCGATCCGGTTGTGCTAAGTTTACGGCGTTTTCCCTTGCTGTTGCGTTTCCGAAAGCAGCATTTCGACTCGTCAAGATTCATTTTCTCCTTGAAATCTTCTTTAGATATTGTGCGGTCGCTTTCCAGTATTCTGAAATAGTTACCAATGAGAAGTTGAGTTTAGAATAATTTGGGCCGGATTTATCGACCTTATAACAATTACCTAGTGACTGTTTGTACGTGTTGTAATAAAGCCCAACAAACTGCCCTAGCAGTGTAGAGATCTACCGGATCACATACAAAGCATTTCCACTTTTCCTCATCCTCTATCTTCTTCCTTACCAAAGGATCAAAATTCCGCTTAATACATTTATTGCAGAAGGTGTTACTGCAGTAGGAACAACAGTAGAGGTTTCCGCCGTTTGCGCACCATCTGCAAAACATGTCCGTCGCGTCTTCCCCTGAAAAGAAAACAAGAGAATTACTTCGTTAATGAAGAAATGAAAAGACTAGAAGTATATCTAATCCGATAAAATTGACGCAGCAGTCTTCTACCTTGTTCGAAATTTCCATCTCCATAAAAATGTCTACAATTTGCGCAGAGCAGGGTCAGAAGTACCGGATGGACAAACATATTGCATGATCTTGAAGGCGCAGACCCAATGTGTGCGTCGCAAGCGGTGCAGTGAAGTCTGCGATATCGTACAGCTGCGATATCTGAATGCATATCAATGAAAATATAATTTTTATTTTTGTTGTTGTTGTTGTTTTTTGTCAATGATTGACGTTGTGTTATGATTGTCTAGTAGAATTAGGAGATTATTTTTATACTCTTGTTGTGATGCTAGAGTTTCGTAAAAGAATAAGAAAACAGAACTAAGAATGAAACGGAAATTAATAGACAAAAAATGTTGTGATGTTTTAGATGGTGGAAGAATGTGAGGTAGGTGTAGGGTATTTTGTGTGATGATAGTTATCAATGATAGATGAGATAAGATTGGACAAGTGAATCTCACCATCGCCGAACATTAATTTGTAAAAGTTTCTTTCTTCTTTCGAAAATATTGAAGGATGATCAATCATTTGCTGATTTCCATCGTCAAGTGTCACTGGAATTAAGGTTAGTTTAGATTGGAGAGCTTCGATGTTATTTAATTACTATTGTTAACCCGATACTAACCCTTTGATCTTTTAATAACCTCTTCCATTGCGGTGGTTATAGATTCTCTAAGAGCCATTTGATTTCTATAGAATTCTATAATATTGTGAAGAAAATGTGGGACCCTTAGTTCAAAATTCTATATACGGCGCCACCATTTTTGTGCAGGTTGGCTGGCCTTCTTTAAAGCCTTCTCTTCGTCGTCCCATAGATGATTATTCCTTTGCTTGTATTGCTTGTAATCGAACGGTTATTCTATCTAACTGAGGACCCGTGATATATTAATTGCTTGAATATTATTAACATAGATTCCATTTATTATTTTCCTAAAACTTCAACGTCGAATAATTTAACACCACCGCGATTATACCGGGTGAAGAAATCTACTTAAAAATTGATCACGTCATTATCACTACATATAGGCGTTATAGGATTATGTTAATTCGTTTTATAAAATTCGTCAATTAGATTTGTAGAATTCTACCGAAAGTAGCGTTAAATATTCTCCCTCGTCTATGAATATTTCTTTTTAAATAATAAAATAGGTGAAATAGTTCGTGTTTAATAGTGCGATTCAAAACGGCGCGAAAAGTGAGCACTTGCATGGCGGAGAAGCTATTAGCCAATCAGAATTCAGCGGGAAATATTTGTTTACAAATGGTGGTTACTTTGATAGTTTTTTTACACTTCGTTACTTTACTTAAACAACAATTTCTCAGGACTTATCCTATCCTCTCTTTCGAAGTAAATTAACATTTAGTTTTATTGAATAAGATGGAAAATACCATGGAAAGTAGCCTCCATAAAACTGCTAACAAGTTAACAGACGATATACAAAATATGACAAACTACAAAAATTTATACAACGAAATTCAGGTTCGTATATTTCGAATTCTCGTCTTTGATTAGTTTTTCCAACTATTGAGAAGCACTAAACTCCTTCTCATTCTCTCTGAGCTAATAAAATTTCGTCCTTTTTTTTTAAATTCTGTTTCAGAGACTCGTAGCTTCGACCTCAGTCAGAAAAGAAGATTTCAAAAACACGCTTGTAGATGCGTTAAAGAGTAATGGCCTAGAAACCGAACTTCGAAACACAGTTTTTCACTGGGCAAGAACTCACGTAAGCCTCAGCTAAATTCTCATTAAGTTTCTCAATTTATTTGTTTCTCAAATTAGTTTTCCCATTTTTCAGGGCCCGTTACAGCCAGACCCTCAACCTCTGCTTCCTCTGTTCGAGGCTGATCTGAGCTATTTAAAACGAGCTCAAATCCAATGGGAAAGAAGAATTCAAAAGTCTTTAAACTCCATGTGCAATGAGCTGAACGTTCCACTAGCTAGAATAAGATTTAATGCAGACAGGGATGAGTTAGCTGAGAAATGGGACGAGCTGAGCACCTATGACGTTGGTAAATGATGCGAATCATTTTTCCAGATTTTTGCCAGTCTTTTGATCCCTTTTGCTTGGTTTTATCACAGATTTGTCCCAGTACAGGCCTCTATATGCGCCTAAAGACTTCTTGGAAGTATTGTTCATGGTTCGTGATCCGAGTTTTAAGAAACAGCCGTAAGTATGGAGAGATTGAAGATGGAACTGCGCTTTTCTTATCACTATAACTAAAGGTGTTTTAATTTCTCTAATTGACGTTTGGATTGCAACTTCAGTGGGGAACCGAACTGGGAATTCGGTCATATACAGATTCGGGTTAAAACTTTAGCGCAATTGGTTAGTAGCCAGAATATCTGTGCTACTTTATAAACAAAGAGAAGATCTTGTTTAACTCATATTTTATTTGTTGTTCAGAGAGCTATGTACCCGGAGTTATCCCAAGGAGTCCCTCTGCTAGGTGTCAATCCGAACATGGCAGCAGTTGGAAATTATCATAATCTAGAAGCGGAAAGAACAGCTCTAGGGGAAAGAGTCCTGGCCTCAAATCATGCACCGATTGCTCAAGAATTCCTGAAACGAGGATCACCTAGAGCTATACGAGGGAGATTGTGGTCCCTTGTGCTGGGATCCATAGTAAAAGACAATGTGCGGAAGCTTTGATTACATCAAGTATTGATTTGTCAAGTAGAAATGTAGAAAATATTTCATTCGAAATTGATGAAACGTTTTATCTCCCACAGGATGAAGAGTACTACGAAGAACTGAAGTCGTTGGTGCTACAGTATGACATAATGGTTGATAAGCTAATTATTAAGGTAAAAAACAGAGCTGTAGAATTCAGCTAGAGAAATATAGGCTCTTTTCAAATCCTGAAGTATGTATTTCAGGATGTTCAATTGACCGCTAGCAATGATGACCAGTATTTTGTCTTCGAAGATGTTCTGTACAAAACTATGCTATGCTTTTCAAGAGATTCTGAAGTCCTGGCGCCAGTTACCACAGACCGAAGCGCAGGCGGTCAAGTAATCCATGCAGTACTTCAAGGAAAACCAGCAACTCTTGAAAATACTCTGGTTTTTCCACCGAGCGGAGTTATCCCATTTCATGGGTTTACTATGTATGGTAAGATTAGAATTAGAAATGTGATGTTTCACATTTTGAGTCATATATCTCGACCACTTTTTATAAAACTTGAAATATTCTTTCAGCTACTCCTTTCTGCTATCTCTACGATAATCCATGTGCAATGTATTACACATTCAGAGCATTCTATCTTCGCTATTGGTTCAGGCTTCATACTGTATCGAGCCATGAGCAGGGGATAGTTGCTCTTTGTTTGCTGTTTGAGAGACTGCTTCAATGCCACGAACCTCAACTCTGGGCACATTTTAGAAATATTCACATACAGCCGTAAGCCAATATTTGTTTATGGATAGAAAATTTGGCTCCATTATTAGAAATGTATTACGGAGTTGACACATTTTTCATTTTTCAGAGTTAAAGTAGTTTTTAAATGGCTGATGAGAGGATTTAGCGGACATCTACCACCAGAACAACTCCTCTATTTATGGGATTTAATTCTGGGTTACGACTCTCTGGAAATTGTTGCGCTACTTGCCGTTACTATACTGAGTTTTAGAAAGGAAAATTTGATGCAAGTTAATACACTGCATAATATCGAGGTGGTTAATTATCTAAAGAAACTAAAGATGCTGAATCAATTTATATTTAATTTCTAAACAGAATACATATAAACTTTGTACATTTCAGGCCGTTTTAGCGGATCTATCTTCTTTAAAAGTGATGCCCTTACTTCAACTGGTTCTTTTGAAGGAATGAAAAGTCTTCCCAGCTTCAAGTACAAGAATCCACATCTATAATAATTATTAATAGCATTTTTTAGAATCTATTCCGCTAAAATAAACTGAAAATCGTTATACTCTATCCACTATCTCGTTTATTGATCGTAAATATATGTCTCTACTTGAAATATCTTGATGTTCGCTGCATGATTGCTATCATTTTTGATTGAAATTCGAAAGAAAATTAACCGCGCGTATGCAACAATAATGAACAATGTTGTATCCGATTTTGTTTCTTACCGACCGATTCCCTACTGCAGTATTAAATGAATGAATTTCCCGCCGTGAGATGGTGCGCGAGACAGGCTATAAAGGGTGGGGCGAATAACTAGCCAGCACGAGAAAGACGGAGTAAAGTTTTTTTCCATTGATACACAAGCGAGTGCAAGAGAGACGTGACTAGGAGTCGAAAAGGGGAGGTTTCCCGTTTCCGGCTGTCACCGACGAGACGCTCTTAACTTCTAGGTGTTTATACGTGTTTTCTATAAAAAAAAGAACCTACACATTACGACGAATAAAGGACAGTAGGTATCGAGTTTATTCTACGATCGAGAAATAAATAGTCGCCAATCTTTTGTGAGTATTTAAATATCGCTCATTATAGCCCCCCCTTCGTACTCCTCGTCTGCGCCTACCTACAGAATATAATCTTTACACTATACATACTATGTATTTATTCACCTACCGTGTATCGCTACTCCGTAAGGGTGGGGTGTGTATCTCTCGCACCCCCAAATTATTAGTCATACAGCTTTACCTAATTTGCATAAGTAAAGTGAAGTAAAGTAAAGTGAAGTAAAGTAAAGTATAACGTAAAGTTTAAATATTTATTTACGTACAATGAAAATCCTTCTTCTTTTTTTTTTTCGGCTAATAACAAAAAATTACAAGTTTATTATCTCATTTTCGTAAAATCATAGCATTATTATCGCAGTTTTAATTTCGTGGAATAATTCGATTAGAAAATTTTTCACCGTTAATTTAATTACTTATTATATTTATCCGACTTTTTTCTTAATAATTTATCAACATTACTTCACAACCTGCAACGGTTTGGAAATTCGTTAATTTAATCTCTTCCGCTTACAAGATAATACCTCCTTTGTCATAATTCTGATTATAATTACTAATTTACAATCTCCTGAGGTAATATCTTCAGATTATTATCAAAACAGGTCAATGTTACCGTAATTAACATCGAGATTGTGATGAATAATGCAAGCGGGTTATTTCTTGCCTAATAATTAATCGTGACTAATCTTTTATTCCGAACCGAATCACTGATATCAAAATAAAGCGAAAATCAAAGAAAAGAACTTCATTAACTTGGTAATTAATTCATTTCCTTTTTCTTTTTCTTGACTCTCTAATAGATTACATGAGTTAAGTGAAGTACTGGAGAGAGTTGAAAAGTTGAAAAATGGCTTGGCGATTTAAAGCATCAAAGTACAAAAATGCTGCGCCAGTTGTGCCTAAGCCTGAGGCATGTATCAGAGACATTTGCGTCGGATCTTATCAAACTTACGGAAATAACATCGCCGCATCTGCCGCCTTCATGGCCTTCAATGTCGACCATAACGGTAAGAGAAATATCTACTCTACATCCATTCAATATCTATAATAATGTGTATTTACAGTTTCAACTACCCGCTGATAACTATTCATCATGTTATGTAATACATTATCTTTTATGTCCTGTTTTATATCACGTTACTTGAATGTATTGCCTGTTGTATTATGCATACAACAAAAGATATTCCACATTTTTTCCTTCAAATTACGTAAATTGAATTAGAAAAGCTGTCTGTTTCTTCTTTATAATGAAATTATCGGAGACTTTGTACCTTGAGAAGAGATTCTAAGGCTTTAAATCCTAATTCTTTATATAACAAACCTTTGGGATTTTGATTCGCATTTCAGGATCTAGTCTCGCTGTTCTACCGCTCGATGACTGTGGAAGAAAGAGTAAAACCATGCCTCTCCTACATGCCCATACTGATACCGTTACGGATATGGACTTTTCTCCGTTCCATGACGGACTTCTAGCAACTGGATCGCAGGATTGTCTTGTAAGATGAAAATCTTACTGTTTAAACCCCCGGGATAATCTGATCCTTTTCATTTCAAAGTTTTTATCTGCTAGGAAGCAGCGAAATTGAACACATCACAAATTGACAACATTTTTTCCATATTTCAGGTGAAGCTCTGGCACATTCCAGAATCTGGACTCGAAGAATCGCTGTGTAATCCTGAATGCACATTTTCTCATAGACAGAGGAGAGTCGAAGCTGTTCGGTGGCATCCGACCGCCGAACATCTCCTGACTACTGTGTCTTACACGAATCTTTCACTTTGGGATGTTATTTCGCAGCAGGATTTATTCTGTAGGTGTTTGAGAAATTATACAAACTTGGGATTTTATACAAATTCAGCGAATACGAAGTGCTGAAATTAATCTCTACCGTTTTTTCTTTCAGCTAACAACGAACATGCGGAAGTAATTCAGTCCCTGAGTTGGAAACAGGACGGCACACTCTTGGCCACCTCTTCAAAAGATAAACAGGTCAGAATCATCGATCCTCGGGCCTCTCGCTGCATCGTAAACACCTCACCAAGTCACCAGAGTATCAAAGACTCGAGAATTGTCTGGCTCGGAGATAGAGACAGGATATTAACAACAGGATTCGATTCCTCAAGGCTGAGACAAGTCTATATAAGAGACTTGAGGAATTTAAGCGACCCTGTGAAGACCTTGGAACTTGACTGTAGCACGGGGTAAGATTCCCGCTAAATTAGCTCAATTGAAAAACCAAACAACGAAGAAGAAACCTTTTCTATAAATCTGAATTGCTTGTTTAATAATTTCAGGATTCTTATGCCGCTCTTCGACCCTGACACCAACATGCTTTTCCTCGCCGGCAAAGGAGACACTACTATTTTATATATGGAGGTGACTGAGCGTGAACCGCATCTAGTCGAGGGGATCAGACACAGTGGTGAACAGACAAAGGGCGGCTGTTTGGTCCCAAAAAGAGCACTGAATGTAATGCAGGCCGAAGTTAACAGGCTTTTACAGCTGACTTCAAACATGGTCATACCGATAATGTACCAAGTACCAAGGAAGGTGTGCACCAGATTTTTATAAAAATTTCAGCAACTATTATTATCATTCAATGTTTGTTTATTCAATTAATTGATTATTTTCAGACTTATAGAGACTTTCACGCTGATATATACCCAGAAACAGCTGGTTGTATAGCACAAAATACAGCCGCAGCTTGGATCAAAGGTCACGACGCTCCAGTGCCAAAAATGTCTCTGGATCCTTCGAAGAGATCAAAAGGCGAGGATCCTGTGACGGTATGTAAAATAGTATATCTAATAATTTGTGAGATATTTCTTCTGGATAGAAGACCACTCTTTACATTATGAAACAAAGTAGTTTGTTCAATTTCTTTCTGTTTACGTGTTAATTTTTTATTGCATCGTCAACAGTCTATTCATTATTATTATATAGGTGTAAATTCAATCTGCATCTATTTTTTTTCGCAACGTAATTAAAGATTCTCTCATTTATATATAATTTCCGTTATCAATCCTACTCCAAACTTGTAAATTATTCCGCAATGGGACATAGACGTTAGATTTTTATCACAGATATACTAAGAATGGACTGCACATAATCTATCACAAAGCACCTCTGCCTTTCCTGATCCTACATTTTCTCCTTTGAATGTGTGATTGGATGACACTTGAACAGAGAATGGATTTCAGATTAAATAAATCTGTGGCTATGGTCTTGCTTTCTGTTTCGTTAAATTAACAGAATTGATCAAATAAATTATACAATCAAGTAGCCGTAGAATTATTCAATTAGCTCAATTTATAATTGATGAGAATATAAATGTTGACTTTATCGTTTGTATTTTATTATTTACGTTATCTATATGTATATTTTTAAGCTTTGATTTATACTTTTCTACTTTTGTGTCTATGTATATATTTTTATTACCATTTTTCAGATTGCCAAATGTATTTATTTTAGTTTATTTATTAGCCATCGTCGTTATGCGTGTGTGTGTGTCAATTCATCTATCGTAACTGACTGTTGATGTCTGTAGATCGTTTTCTTGTGTAAGTAAGTAAGTAAGAATATGAATTAATTGCTTAACGATTAATAATAACAGACAGAGACAGACCGTGTAACTGATTATCTCCAAATGTACAATCGATTAGAACAATTTTGGAGTAATAGAATGTAAATGTGTATATTCTTTATTGTATATAGTGTATATGTTTTCCCATACGTTTATTTTCAACTAAGAGAACTTACCTTCACCGTGGCTTCTGGCTTCAGATAATCAATAAGTTGAAACGGTAGTTTGGTAGTTTTAAACACAGCACTGTTATTTTCCTATAAATTGAGATATATTAGAAATTGAATCGGAGGTAAGATATTTGATTGTGGAAATTGCCGGACCTTTAGGTACACAAAGGAAACCTAGGAACACTGAAAGAAAATCATGAAGAATTGAAAATAGAACAGCCGAAATCAAGCAAGACGATAACCATCACTGCGCCAAAGGGCTATGCCAAAGTTCAGTCCGTAGTTGAAGATAATGAAAAAAAAATAGACCTCGATATAAAGCAATGCGAAGAGATTAGACAAACCGAAGTCGAAGATGATGAGGCTAAGATACAAAATGGGAGTCAAAACGTCCCTCCTAAACCATTGCCGAGAGCCTCACGAGCTAACAGCATCTCTGAGGAAGATCCAAAGCCGGTTGCTCGGCCTCGTACAACGCCTAATCCAGGATGCGTAGTTACCCCAGTTAATCCTAACGCTGTTGGAGGATATAAGGTCAGATTTAGACAAATGATTGCCTCAACAAAGTGGTTTGATAATTTTTTTGTTCAAATTTTCTTTAGTTTTAGGTAAACTATCTCGCCTAATATTGTGCCGATCCTTTCTTAGCTTGAAAGAAAGACAAGTGTTAGTTATCATTCTTTTTATCCCCTCCAGAAAATTCTTGATAATATATTTCCAATCAAATCAGCAGGGCTAATTAGTTGAAGTGTTTGTAGACTAGGTAATTGTCATAACATTAGCGCATAGTTATAAGAATTTGTTTCCGTGTGTGTGTGTGAGTTATGTTATCATTTTCAATCCTTCCTCCAGCCATCCACTTCCATATCATTTTTTGATCCATTTATTTTTACAACTTCTTGTTTTCTAGTAAATAATTGGACATTCTGAAGTCCCATTCTAATTCAATCACATTTTATTTCTATCACAGCCACGTCTCGGGCCTAAACCATTCCAAGCTAAATCAGGAAGTCAAGAATTCTCATTCGACAAAGTATTCTCCGTTCCTGTTGCCCCGAATTCAGAAAGCAACGGTCATCAAACTGACATCGTTGGCTCTGCTGACAGCAACATAGAAGCAGACAAATCCCCAACGTCTGAAAATGATCAAGTAAAAGAGTCAGAGAATGGGAAAAGTGACTGCAGTTCAATGGAAGAGGATGCGAACTCTAGCGACTCAGGCTATAAACCGAAAACGCCGAGCACAGCTGAGAGGCGCAAATTATTTGAAACTAAAGTAAAGGACGAGTCGCCTGACAACGAAGAGTCAGGAAATTTTGAGCGCGGTAATGTTAACAGAAACTCAATTGCCGAAAGAAGAAGACTTTACGAAAGTCGCTCCGTCTCTGTCACCGATGGAAACTTGGCTGAGAAAGCATTAGGTTCTCCTACGCCGCTTAGAAGGCGGGATTCTTTCAAAGCAAAGAGCGATGTGATCAAGGAAGATGAAGTTAAGAAAATTATACCTGTTTTGAGACAACAGAGCATGGATCCAAGACTGGAAAAACCTGAACCTGTGACCACGCCAACTCCTAAAAGAACTTCGACTGTGTTTGGTAATTATTTGTGGAAATTTAAAAACTCCGAACACCTTTGTGACGTCTTCTCGTTTTTCAGGACGCGTATCAAAGTTCAGACACCTGAAAGGAACTCCTGGTCACAAATCAACGCATATTGAAAACATCAGAAACATAAGCCGGCAAATATCTGGAGAATGCGATGGCTTCCATGGTAAATAACGCATTTCATCCTCGATATCCAAGCATCAGTTCAAAGCGCTAAAATCTTACATTTTCTTTAACATTTAGCAAACCCGGACAGAGTTGCTGTTCCCTTGAGCGGACCAGGAGGAAAAATAGCGGTTTTAGAACTGAAAAAGACTGGAAGATTGCCTGATGGAGTTATGCCAGCTCTTGTCCACGGTGCAACAATCATGGATTTCCAATGGGATCCTTTCAACAATCAACAACTTGCCGTCGGTAAGATAAAACTCTGGTTTTGGTGTAAAAAGCCGCATAAACTGTTTAGCCACTGTAATCATCTTTTCGTACTTTCGTTTAGCCTGCGACGACGGGATGATAAGACTATGGGAAATTCCGCCCACTGGATTGGAAGAGCCTACAAACGAGCCTCGGTCGACTATCGAAGCTCACGCGGACAAAATCTACTTGATAAAGTTCCATCCTCTGGCTTCAAACGTTCTTGCATCTGCCTCTTATGATATGACTGTTAAAATCTGGGATCTGACTCCTCTGGAGGCTGGGGAAACTGCCGCTGCTAAAATAACTCTTACTAGTCACACGGACCAGATATTCAGCCTCGCTTGGTCTCCATGCGGACAATATTTAGCCAGCGCTTGCAAGGATGGTAAACTTCGCATTTATAAACCCAGACATGGCGATACTCCGATAAGAGAAGGGAAAGGACCAGTTGGAACACGCGGCGCTAGAGTCGTTTGGGCACTGGATGGAAGGTTCCTGGTCGTTATGGGATTTGACAAGTATGTTAATAGATCCTGAATACCCAGGCTTACAAAAGCCTCTGGATAAAACTCATGAATTTCTTCATTCTCAGGGTTTCAGAGAGGCAGATCATCGTCTTCAAAGCGGACAATCTTAATTCACCATTGAATACTGTTGGTCTTGATGTATCGCCTGCTATTTTGATGCCATATTATGACGAGGACAGTTCTACACTATTTCTAACTGGTCGAGTGGGTAGAATTTTGAAATTCTTGATATAAATTCGTGTCTCAGATCTCACGATCGTTTTCCTATCCTCTATTTACACTAAGATCTAGAGCATCCCCTAAGTATACACTAGAGTACAATTATTTCGTTGAAAAATGGCCTATTTTCACCAGTTTGTTCATCAAAAGTATCAAATTCTCAATTTTTACATACAAGTTTGGTTCAAACTTTTTCACTTCACTTATTGATTCAGTGAATTACAGTGAGATACAGATTTTCCCGATTTTTCTCCTAAATTCCCAGCCTTTATGAATAACAACTCAATTCATCTTTCAGGGAGATTCTACGATATATGCTTTTGAAGTAACGGAAGAGGCTCCTTACTGCTGCCCTCTCAGTCACCATCGCTGCGCCAGTTTACATCAAGGCTTTTCTTTCCTTCCTAAAAATCGGTGCGATGTTACCATAGTTGAGTTTGCAGCGGCACTAAGACTGACCAACAACACAATAGAACCACTCAGTTTCACTGTACCACGTATAAAGGTACAAACTTCATTTCCACCATTTCTTTTCTCAATAATTTCATCATGTCTCTACATTTATAAAGCTTACGATATCTATTCTCTCAATTCAACAGAGCGAACTCTTTCAAGACGACTTATTCCCTCCTACAAGGGTCACATGGAGTCCGACAGTTAGCGCTGATGAGTGGTTTAGCGGAGTTAATAAACACGCGCCAAGGATCAGTCTGAAACCTCCTGGAATGGACAGCTGTGAGTCTTGGATTTATATTTGAATATTTTTCATTTAAATTCAGTTTTAATTCCGCAGTATGGAGATTAAGGATTGAATATCAGTTATTTATATGCTTTCTTTGATCTAATTTAGTGACCGAGAGTCAGGGACAAGGCGTTGTCACTGCACCAGTTTCTGCCAAGCAGTCTACCACAACTACAACGCCGTTTGCTGGAGCTACACAACCATTCAATAGACTAGGATGGAATCCAGATCTGGCTGGCCAGACAAAGGCAAAACAGGAAGAGGTAAGCATCGATTTAATTAGTTATTTGATTGATTTATTTATATATCTATTTATTTATCATCGGAGCACGTTGTAGTTCGATGAATTTATCCTCTCTGTTATAATATGTATTCCAGCTATTTTTTACAATTAGCTTTTTCTGTATTAATGATTAAATCGCACGTAGTAATCAGAGAGAAAGAAACTTTTCTCTACACACGATTGGACAGTAAAGAGCAATAATAAACACCCTCTTTTACATATTTGAATGAGAGATGATGATAAAAGTCCCATGAGTCATTGAATCTTAGAGAAAATATTGCACCCTCTCGTATACCAAGCGTAAATTAATTTCAAATCAGTTCCCGAAGTTCGCAAGAGTTGTATTGAGTGTGAAATGTGTGGTAGATTCAAAAGTCAATGAGCAACATTATGGGGGATACTTTACACGGTTCGTTGGAACAAGACCACATGGAGGGAGTGGACGAAGGCGAATGGGTAGGTCTTTAAGAATGTCTATGAAATACTGTAAAAATATCTATGGGTAGATTAATTTTCCTTTAACTTTACTATCTTTAGATTTGTTACCCAGTTACATAAAACTTAGATATCCTCTGCCTTGCCTGATATGCACAGATTATTTCTTTTATCTAATTGAAACTGTATTTACCTTGGTTTTTATCCTTCTAAAATCAATTTACCTCTTCTCCTACAAAGGACTTGGTGTATTATTTTATTTTTTATGCATGTTGAAAAGATCAACTTCTTTATTTAGTTAGGTGTTTAAACAATAAATTAACTCTTTTTGTATTGTTTTCCAGGACGAGTGAAATACGGTATGCGGTTTGACGGTAGATAACTTAAAATAAGAGAAAAGAATTAAGTCATAAGATAAAGGTTGCAGTAGAGAAGAAAGAATAATAATTAATCAGTAAATTAACTTAATTCGCACAACCGTGTATGTAGCTGATCGCGCGCAACATTTATAATACATACTACTACAATCACATCGACGCTGCGTATTACAATTTTCAAAAAGAAAAAAAAAGATAAGAAAATTAATACTAAAACTACTGAAAATAAAGGAATAAATCGTAGTTTACTTCGTTGCTTATAGTAACTCGATACATTACAGCTTTCGTTCTCCCAGCTGGCCGAGCCATAAATATATTTCCCTATGTTTACGTGGATTTATATTCAATATCTGATACTCAATTTCTCAAAAACTTTCATCTACGTCTATATGACGAGAGTAAAAGTCTTATTATTATCATTATGTATTATTATGTATTATTATTTGCTGCCTCGTTTAGGGGAAGGCAATTATTTTTGCCTTGGACACTGATTATTATTAAACAAATACTTTCATATCAGTCGAAAGATTTGCAAAATCTACTTGTATTCGCTAAGCTTTGAGATAAAGAATAAAATCGTTGTTTTTTATCATCACCGTTATGATTAAAAGGGTGCAAAAAGGTGCTACAAGTGTCCGATTTTAAATTTGGAAAAGACTGGAGATGAGTTGTCGTTTCTATTTTCTATTTAGTTGAGTACAGTAATTAGAATGAAATAAACATCGAGTTTTCTTTAAACAAGATTATAGTGTCCAAGGTTTAGTTAATTAATATTGTAAATTTTTTGATAAATCAATTTTAATTTTATCGCATTCTCTAATAATTGCAAAAAAAAAAAAAAATAAACAATAATTAGGTTTCTTCTTAGCATTGAAAGATGCGTGATTGTAGCTCTAGTCCGGGGTGGTTTTTTAAGTTTCTTAGTATAACTAATAATAACTATAGTTGATGAACGGTATAGAATAATCTAAGGCTATGCTAAAACTAAGAGAATTTAGTTAATCTAACGTATAAGTAAGATATCTAGAAGGTTTTGAAGCGAAAGGAAAATATGAATTTCATTCAAGGTCTGAATATTAAAGTTAAAAAATTAAAAAAATTGAAAAACATTTAGATTTAAGATTAATATTGCTCACTGAACACAGAAACTGACCAATTGAAACAACTCTACTTACAGAGCTTATAAATTAAGCCTGAATTAAACACTTTCAAAACTAACAATTTCGACAATTACCATATTCTTTCATATTTATATTATACAGTAAAAATTTAAAGGAGTTTCGAATTGATAATACATCTTAACTTTGTTAGAAATTGAAGATATAATAATTACTTCCGAAATTTGACTGAAACTACACATTCCATGACACATATTTCTCCTAATAAAGGATCTTGAATGAAGCAGCCAATTGATATTGATAAACAAATGGATGATATTCAAACAATCAAGATGATGAGATTAAAAATGAAACGTTATTATGCGTGATATTCAATGGTTATATGGTTGAATGATTCTGAACCATCAATAAGAATCGAATACACGTGTAATTCGTTTTAAACATTATTATAGTACGATAAACATAAAACGTATATTATGCACCAAGTATTAATAACTAATACATACAACATTTCATACGATGTAATCTGGGTAATAAGACTCGAATATGTAATAATGATAAAATAAACCAAGCCTCCTCAAGGCTTTAAACTTAAATCTTAAAAGTAGTAGTTTAATAATAATAACACAGTTTAATAAGAATTTCCATTTTATACGTTTTTGCATTTGAAACATAATTATTTTCCAAGTATTAATTAAGAGAGAGAAATGGAGAAACTCACATTTTTAATACCGTGTATTTTAGTATTTAGACCTTTTTCAACGTAGCCTGCAGTTACGTTTAATTCATGTTGTAGCTATACATAAACAATATGTAATTTATTATTACATGGTGCTATGTCCCATCCCTGGTAGATTTTGATCAAATTAACAGTAAATCACTGATCGATAATCACATTACATTATATTACATTACATTACTATATAATATATTATTACTCTGAGCTATACATAATCAACTCATCAAAAACACAATACTAATCACTTTCATCTAAATAATAATTAACGCGTTATTATCACTCGTGATTTACTGATAAATTAGCCAACGGGCACATAGTATACAACATCACATTATCTCAAAGACCAAGAAAGGTGCCAAAAATGTAATAACATTTAAAAAACACATCACCAGTTTATTCGACACTAAAAGTTTATTGAAAACAGCTCAACTATAAAAAAAAAAAAAAAAAAAACAAAACTAAAAAACAATAAAAATCATTCCAATTGTGGATATTATGTAATTCTAGTTTTCAAACGATGATATTTAGTTGTTATCGCGAGGAAAGATATTTGTCGAAAATCTAGTTTATTGAATTGTAAGAAAAAAAGGAAAAAGAAACGAACAACCAACAACAAATATTAGCCAGGATTATATGAAAATTATCGTACATTTAGGCAGCAGAAATCGTCAAGGATACAGATAAAAAGTTCTTCATCTATGATAACCAATTCCACAGTAACTAAGGTTTCCTTCAAGACGTCTAAACGTCTTTTTTGAATACCTACTCTTCTAGCATTATGATAAAAAATATCTTTTCCAAATATGTGACGTTGTCTAGTTTATTCCTTGCGGACTTCTGCTGCCCTGTGTGCTTTGCGTCCATGTAGGCGAAATCTTATTTACTCGCAATAGCATCAAACCTAAGTTTAGGTTGTGAAGGAATGATGATATTAAGATATTTTAGTCTTATTTTTCTATCACAATATTTTTCATATAGTTGAATTTTATTCTATTATTATATCATTATCTTTATTTTCTTTTTTTCATTTTTTTTTCATTTTTTTTTTTTTTTTACATACCTACTTATTTTTTTCTTCCTTGCTTTTACTATACATATATTTATGAACAATTTAGATCGCAGTGGTCAGATTTCCAGTGGTACAACACATTGGTTCTCAACACAGAATTTCAAACATTATCCAAAATCATTACCCAAACTTGAAAGATTATTTATTATCTAGTTTTTTTCAATGTTATCAAGAAATAATAATGGTGAAATGAACTGTCTAATTAATTTTCTTCGCTATTCTGTGCTGCGAACGATTGTGGAGTACGTAGTTTGTCGTGTAGTGATGTCTCTTTGTATCGACCTTGTATCTTAAATGTATTTCATCTATAAAACATTTCTACCAAATACCTGGGCTGCGTTATAAAACCACACCCAAGTATCTAATGTTTGAAGAAAAGAGAGGAGATGTAGGTAAAAATTTTCCAACAGAATCGGGTGATGTTTTTAAGCGCAGTCTTGAGAGTTTCTTAAACCACGTCCGTTGCTCTGCATCCTTTTCCCAAGATATTGAAACAGGTATTATATCGGGTAAAGGAAGTGAAGTAATAAGAGACCATAGAAAGGCGTTTAGGAAATCAATGATCTTATTATTATCATTATTGAAAAACAGTTTTAAGTAAAAGATATACAACAAAATATAGACATAATTAATCCATTCAACATATTATATCATTTACAGTATTTTATAATCAATATGTAATCATAAACAGAATTTAGCTAAGTCAACTGCATTGGCCTACTCTGTCCCTCGGTATCAGTCTCAGCTCAGAACCGTGTTTCAGAAAGACGTTACCTAGAGATGTTAAATAAAAGTAGAAATCAGTTGATGAATATAACAATAATGAATGATACATAAACATTGGACAATATTATTCGAGATAAACTTTAGTCTCAATAAATCTCACCAGCAGTTTGCTGCGGATTAATTCCCACCCCATCGTCGGTAATAATTGCCGACGTAGCGGGTGCGACCTTGAATTCTTCTGCAGCAAATTTAAGAACAGCTGTAAACGGCGTGTTGTCTGGCACGCTGAGTCTGGAACATTAGTAATTTTTCCAAGTGATCAAAAAGCTTGAATAACATTGCTTTGTTCTTTCGATTCTATAAAGCGTCTAATACTAACTTATGGTTGTAGCAGAAATAAACGATTTCTTCATTGGAAAAAATGGGAATTTAATAAACTTGTACAAGTAGAAAATACATCTAGAAGTAGAATATTGGCTTATAGTCGATTTAAAGTTAAGCTACTTGAATACCTAACAAATAATACTTTTATGTCTCGATATCCTGCCAAACATTAGGCTCCGATTCAGTTTTAGTAAATTGTAATGTCTCCTTAACAGCTTGATAAATGCTCTTTGGTCCGTTTAAAAAAATATTCATAAATTCCACGAGATGGTCATGTTTGAATTGATTACTAGATAACCAAGTGCCGTCGTCTCTACGCTTCATATTTCTACCAAAATAAAATACAGTGTCTATAAAGCTTTGACAAAAAGTCGATTCTGCGGTGAGAATTTTCAAGAATAATTTTCTCCTCAAGTCTAAGAAACTTAAAACGAATTGTACATCATAAGAGTTTGATTTTGAGACAAAACAGTCCCTAATTATCGGCCTTACGTCGCTATTCTTATCCAATTCTAAGAAAATTTGAACTAGTTTAGGGACAAAGCCGTCTTCTATCATTTTATTAACGCGCTTTGAAACCTCTCTATCTTTGCCGATCCCCGCACAATTTTCCCAAGATTCAATTAACGCCATATCGTCTATTTCCGAAGATTCTATTCCTAATTTTTGAAGGGATTCTATGATTGTGTTGTTAGATATAGACAAAGTTAACATGTTTTCTATCAAATTTGTCAGTCTATCTCTTCCGCACGACTGTATATACAAATTGATTAAATGGTCTACAAGGCTGGTTGGAACTACGCTGCTTTTTATATAAACTTCTAGGAATTTATCGCAAGCTTTTTTAAGGCAAGAACAAGTGTACAGATATTTTCTATTCCCTTTCTTCCACCAGTCCTGCAAATGATTCTCAAATATTTTTAGCTTGTCCTCTTCTTCAGCTCTGTTTATAGCGGCCTCGACAAAAAGCGCGTAGTTAAAAGCTTGTGATACGTTATCGCAGTTTACTTTTCTCGCCATACTCTCGTTTTCTATCACACTCAAATATCTATCAAAACATTTGAATATTTGTATGAAATCTGATTCCGACCCGCCGCTTATTTTATTATCCATTTTAATGAACCTAATGTAATTCTGTTTGAATTCGTAGACGACGTCCGTTAATTTCTGGTCACTTCGGCCAAAACCGTCCGCATCATCTGTTGGACAAAAATAAGGACGAAAAAAAAAACGGAGAAATTCTCTGGGCTATTGCTAGCTTCTTTCAGAATTATGTTTTTTTTTTTTTCTTTTTTTAATACTCACACTTTGAAAGGCAGTTTTGGATCGGAAGTTAAAGTGATTTTGAACGTGACTTTGGATCTGAAAAACAATATTTAGAGAAATTTAATAGAATATAGAGATACAATTAGCGGATGACAGTTCGTCGAACATATGTTTGACAGCCGTCTTCGTCGACTCAACTTTGTGTGATAATAAATAGTTACGTTAGATGAAAGAAATAAGGTATAAAACTAACACAAATCTCGGTTTGAAATATCGGAAAAAATACTCACGCCATGATTGTCGATACGTTTCAGATAATTGAAGAAGCTTTTACTCCGTAAACGAATTAACCTCAAAATCTAATCGTGAAAGTGAAGTACTTCGTCGTTTGGTTAGGAAATTAGAACTCGAAAATTCATGAACTTTGAAGTTGGCCGAGGTTCGAGTTCGACTATCGACAGTCAGTCGGCATATTTCGAAAGATTTGATGATCTTCAGTATTGCATTCCATAAAAACTTACGACGATATAAACAAATGAGATTGTGTTAAAAATTATCTGAATTTATTTACTTGTGTATAATGAATCCACGATAATTGGCTTTTGCTATAATAATAATAGTAATACGAAAAGAGAACAGGAGATGGTCATAGAAATTAGTGGAACTTTCGATCGTCTGCTACATTGATCACGTGACAATCTAGTCCAGTCGGGTGAATGGGAATGCATGCGTCCTTTATCGAACATGGCGACGGCGAAAGGTCTCGGTGTGATATTTCGGCCGAAAAGTATAAGCCTAATTGGTTGTACTAAGCTCAATAAATTTACGTCAAACAATATAGAAAGATGCAATAATTGTGAGCGTTATTTTTCGAGCTCGTCCTTGCGTGTCGACGTATGGAATCATCAGAAATCGGAAAAATGTAACTACCGCATTATTTTATACACTTATAGATTACATCATTCATTCTCGTTTCGCAACTCTCTCAAACTTTATAATAAATATTTCTTTTCAAATAATAACCAACAATTATCTATTCTCGAAATCTAATCAATACTCTCAATACTTTTGGGAATATTTCAACACATCGCGACTGACACAACCTCAAAAAAAAAAAAACGAACAAGAATTTCTATCCTTTAGGAAAAAGTTATTAAATTCCTTTCTGCAAATTTTAATTGAACAATTATTGAATAATTTCTCTTATTTTCAGACCTGACCTTCAAATCTGCGTCTTTACGTCGTGGAATACATTTGTCCTCGAAACTATCGGCTAAACGTAATTACTATGAGATATTAGGAGTGTCGAAAAACGCCTCTCAGAAAGACATAAAGAAAGCCTACTATGAGCTAGCCAAAAAATACCATCCCGACACTAACAAGAGCGACAAAGACGCGGGAAAGAAATTTCAAGAAGTATCGGAGGCTTATGAAGTTCTCAGCGACGATGGTAAGAGAAAAGAATACGACACTTGGGGAGCCACCTCGGAACAAATGGGAATGGGGCAGGGCCCTAGGCCAGGAAACTCTCAGGATTTTCAACAGAATTGGCAATTCAGTTCCTCCATAAACCCGGAAGAATTATTCAGAAAAATATTCGGCGATGCCGGATTTCAGAGCGGAGGATTCTCCGATTATGACGACTTCGCGGAAAGCAAGTTTGGCTTCGGCGCTGCCCAAGAGGTAAGAAAAAAAAGTACAAACACAATAAAAAATTGATGTAAACTTCATTAAATTGATGAAAAGACTTTAATTTTGAGAATTCATTGGTCCAAATTAATAAGCGATTGGAAATGAGAGACAAAAATGTTCATTTGATGAACTGGTTGGCTAAATTGCTTGAATTTTGTTGAAAATGTTTTTAGTTTTGATATTTTATTGTATTATTCTTTCAGGTGATTATGAATCTGAATTTTTCTCAAGCTGCACGCGGGGTGAATAAAGATGTGAACATAAACGTGGTAGACACGTGCCCTAAGTGTTCTGGAACCCGCTGCGAACCAGGAACAAAGGCGGTCCGTTGTCAACACTGCCACGGAACTGGTATGGAAACTATTAGCACTGGGCCATTTGTGATGAGATCTACTTGCCGCTACTGTCACGGGTCTAGAATGTTCATTAAATTCCCTTGTGACGAATGTGAGGGAAAAGGACAAACGGTAATTCACTATTTTTAATCCAGTAATAAATTCCGAGCATCTAAAATCAGGGAAACTTGATCTAAATCAATAGAATCAATTAAAAATCAATCAAACTTGATCCAAATCAAAGGAATTTGCTTTCTGTGGTTTTCTATCTTTTTTTTTAAATATTATTTCCTCCTCAATTCAGGTCCAAAGAAAGAAAGTAACTGTGCCAGTACCAGCGGGTGTAGAAGATGGTCAGACGGTCCGAATGGCGGTTGGAAATAAAGAAGTTTTCATAACATTCCGTGTTGAAAAGTCTAAGTATTTTCGTCGCGAGGGTGCTGACGTTCACACAAATGCGGAGATTTCGTTATCTCAAGCTGTTCTTGGTGGTTCGATAAGAGTCGAGGGAGTTTACGAGGATCAAACGATACAGATACGTCCCGGAACTTCTTCTCACACGAAAATACGACTCTCTGGCAAAGGCTTGAAGAAGGTGAACACCATGGGATACGGAGATCATTACATAGACATTAAAATTACTGTCCCAACTTTCCTCAGCGATAAACAAAAGGCGCTATTACAAGCTTATGCTGAACTGGAGACAGACACACCTGGCAGCGTTTATGGAATCACTTTCAAAAAGGATGGTAAGAAAAAACGAGAAAAAACTTGATTTATTTTGTTTTATGGTTAAGAATTGGTTTCCTAGTTGCTTAATTGTTAATTGTTCATCCCCGAGTTGGATATAAGCTTTTAAAAACTGAGATTCTTCAATTATTCTTCAATTATTACAGAGATTAAACAAATGCTGTAAACTGTTTAGAGATCGTTTTAAACCAATTGGCTGCCATATATGATAACTTTTATTTATTTTCTGATATATAAACTGAACGTCGCTTGAGTTTCTCCTCGTGTACCTGTCTGTTGATTATTTACTAAATAAATGGGTTTTTAAATCCTGATTGTTCCATTTGCTGTTTTGTGTCAAGGGGTTTTGTGCTTGTCTTCGAAAATGTCGATTTCTATTCTGATTGTAAACGAGTTAGCAAATTTCCGTCTGTAAAATCCGAGATGAAGACAAACTTTCAAAACTAAAGTAGATCACTAACTTTATTCACAAAAATCAATCCCAAGTTATAAATCGACTAATTCTTCTAGGGCAAACTCGCGACAACATGGCAGGTTCCGAGGCACAAACTCAAGCTAAAGAACAGTATAAAAATGAGCAGAACGATGGTCTTCTAGGAAAAATTAAGAAGGCTATATTTGGCTAAGAGATTATAGGTGAGTTTGGATCCTTTCTGATCAAACAGACCCAAATTTTTGACAAAAACATAAGAGTTTTTTGCCCGTTTTTTAATCTTTTCTAGCTTCCAGTGATAAGGAATTGTCTTAATATTGTTTCAGGATCAAAGCAGTGTACCACGGGTCCGTTAGACCTGATGGAAAGTATCCGTGTAGCATTAGGCGATCAACCGGTTGCTGGTAAAGTTCCCTTGCCCATTTCGAATGGTCCGGGAGACAAGCCTCAAGGTGTATCATCGTCACGAGGTGAAAAGCGTCGAGTAATGAAGAAGGAATTGGAGTCTGAAAGTCCGGAGGTTCAAAACGAGAAGGAAAAAGAAAACGGCGTTAAAGCTAGGAGACAGAAATTGCCGTGAGGTAATATTAGGGTACGAATTAAGACATGAGGATGAAATGGGAAAATTAGTAACGTAGTAAATAGACAATTTGTTACTATTTGTAAATACTTTAACCAAAGTCACGGATAATCTTTTAGCGAGATTTATTTAAAGATAAAAATAAAAATGAAGTTAAAGATGAAGGTATAGATGTAACCGCTACTAGACGGACCGGATAATGAAGAGATGCAAAAATACACTTTTACATTAATTAACGAAATTTGGCTATCTGATGTTATCGTTATAGCTAATTGTTAATCGGTTACGATTGCCCGATTAGTTGTTTTTCTTTTTTTTTTCCGTTGCTTTTGACGAAAATTGAGTATGAAAAATGCCTTTTTTATTTGGTTTTTTAAATCATTTAAATAACGTTTTGAAAATTTTCATTTATAATTAGCTATGTATATACCATACGTATATGTATGTATAACGCTACATATATATGAAAATAAATTAAATTGTAAAGTACCGAGATGAAGTTATGTAAAGTGTCAACGGTGTAATAAAAATTCTCCAAGTTACCGCGAATTACTAATTGACTGTCGTTATTCATTTTTCGCCAAATGAACAAAAAAAAAAAAAATATGAACGAATAATAGAGAAAAAAAAGAAAAAGAAATAAAAACGACAAAATAAAGGAGTGGCTAGAAAAAAATAGTGAATAAGCTACTCGCTGCAGTCAGTAATAAACAATTCTATTATTTATTTGCATAGAATATCCACAATATTAATAATATCAATAATTATGATAAATTTATTTTTTCTCTTATAATATACTATATTTATAGTAATATATACTCTGAACAGCGAATAGAATACATATTATTGTATAAGTAGATAGATATAAAAGCACTCAGGTAAGTTTATATATAGGTATATGTATATTATATCACACTTGTGTGGGAGCGGCAATCAACGATCATTAATACCTACACATTAAGTATATCTAATACCTATCTGTCTAAAATTTATCATTTTTCAATAATGTATAAAAAATTTGAACAGGATGAAAAAATAGCGAGTGCAAAGACAGAGAAAAAAAAAAAATTAACAAATTTCCCACTGTCGTATGCGAAAGATATCAAAAAATTTCTTTGCTTCTTTTTGTTTTCTTTTTCGATCTATCAACGGTTTAAAAATGAATACACAGGTCTAGATGATTATTTTTGATTTCTTTTTTTTTCGGTTTCTTTTTGTTTTTCTTAGTAAATTATTTTTATTCGATCTTTCGATTCATTTTCACCTCATAATTATTGATATGTTTCATTATTTGGTTCGTTATTCTTCGATTCTCTCACCTGTTCTCTCGCTTTTTCTCTATCTACGTAACGGAATGATTCACATATCTGCATAGCTAGCAATTAGTACGCATACCTAGGTAGATATCTTCACAAAAAAAAAAACGAATTACCATTATCAAATTTTATACTAAATTTCGTATCTTCTTTTTCTTTTTCTTTCTTTCATTACAAAGAAACAATGTTTGAAAATAATTTTAATTTTACAATTTCTTCTTTCCCATGAAAAAAAACAAAAAAATAACCAAACCAAAAACTCATTCATTCATTCATTCATTAATTGATCAACTCGCGATTTTTCAATTCGGAATAAAATCTCTATTATACGTAAACGTAATAATAATAATAATAATAATAATAATAATAATAATAATAATAATAATAATAATAATAATAATAATAATAACATTTCGCCAAATATACAATATAGATGAACAGAAAAAAAAAACCAAACGATTTAATTAGGTTTTACAAATAATGATAAAATATTTATCGTGGTAATTAATGAATTAACTATGTGTTTGTGAGTAGACCGTATTTCAAACCAATATTGGTAAGACTTTGAGTAGCTGATACTTGAAGTATAGCTACAGCAAGAGCGGCTATGGTAACCGCACCTTCGAGATAAATTGCATAAGCTATCCTTACGGTACCGGAAGTTGTAGCGAGGCCACCAGCCGCTGTAAAATCCAATGGAAATAATAGACAAGCTGCGGTAGGCCGGAGTCTAACTACTCCGAAGCATATTATGCCTAAGAGATAGTATCCTCCTGTAATTAAACACGTTTTTAAATTAATATATTTATATATAATTGATTTTTTTTTTTTTCGAATTCTATAGAACACAACTCACCTATGAAAGCAAACGGTACGATTTTAACCCATCGTGGTATCGCAGTAGGGTCGTCTTCTTTTATAATCTCAGCAGTGTTATCTCCTTTATCAATTTTCATTCGCGTTGAAAAATTCTGTAGACGAACCGCTAAGAATATACCCATGTTTAATATAAGTAAAAAATGGGCCGGTATACCAATTGCAGCGAATAATACGGCCACTGTACGACCGGCTGTTGTACGTGGTACTGGAGCACCAAATCCTATACAACGCAGAGAAAAATAAATAAATAAAAAACCGGATAATAGATTAAATTTTTGTTCAATCATAGTATATAGGGCAGCGGGCAAGAATCTTTTCGACACGTTTCTATTTCTTTAACTATACTATAGTATAGCTACTATAATTTCGCGAAGTGATTCGCAAAACGGATTAAAATCAAGGTGCAGTTTCCCCGGTATATAAACTTGGCACGCGAGATTTGTTTGCGAAATATATACATATATATACACGTAGAATATGTTCCGTTTATAGGTATATACGTATCGTCACGAAATGATTTCTTTTTTTCTCTTTCTTCTTTTTTTTCTTTCTAGGTCAAAACGCAATTATTTTACCTAATTCCTTTTATACATTAATTGGCGTGCGCAGAAAATTTAATCAACTCTAATTCCGCGTAGATATATATCCTCGCGAATAAATGGCATGCGGGATAGCATAACACGTAACGGATAGGACAATTTGGTAATTGAATCATTCGTCACGATATTCTTTTCTCATATAATCAATTAATCTCCAATAATCAACAATGAGAACTAAAAATAAAAATAAGAATAAGACTTACCCAAAGTAGTGAGTAAAGATACCGCGAATAAAAAACACCCCGGAAATGTCCACACCTCGCCACCTCCACCGCCGCTTTCTCCATATCCTGAGCTTACCGCGGCTAGGAGTAATTTCTCGTGCTTGATAACGTATCGTTCTACAGTACTGCCCCATATCGGTTCCTCGGCTTTTACCTGGCGTAATTCGGTCGCTAAACTTACTGCCAATTCTTTTTGGCCCATTGCTAACTCTGATACTTGTTCACGTTCTCGGGGTCCTTCGGTACTGTAAAATGCTGCGGCTCCTGCGACAGCCCAAAGACTCAAAAGCCAGGCTAGACCTTTAACAGTAAATAGATCAATTTAAAGAGAGAAGCTCGAGGGTGGGATTATAGGTAATTAATTAATTAATTAATAATAAGTTTGAGATGATATATTATTTACCGAACTGGCAGAGAGACAGTCTTCCGACGAATCTAAGCTGTCTGCATATCCTCGATGTCTTTTTTGGATTTGCTGTAGGTTCTTCGGGGCGAATTACGTCCTCGAGCGAGGGTAGCATTCTCAGACGATAAGGTACTGTAGGGGATGTTTGAACACCCGTTGATTTTGACGTTGTTAATTCTTGACCGCGGTCTTCGACGTCACCGTTCTTCATTACGCGGTCTAATTTTGGCGAACGCATTGTCGGATCGAGAACTAGTATGAGAAACGGGAAAAGAAAAATGCGAGATGATTTTAAAATGACTCAAAATTGTTTTTTGTTATGCAATTTTCTCTCCGGACTATGAAAGAAACACATTCGCGACTTTTTCGTTATGACACTCTCGAGCTGGTCTTGTTTAAGTTTTACACAGGAAGCAAGGAATTAGATTAAATTGAATGATTCATTACGTAGATAAAGAATTAAGGAAACAGAAACAAAGAACGTTATGATTAAGACAAGACTGCGGATGTTGTCGCGAAAAAGTCTAGTTCGCGATTGCTGCGGTTTATTCTATTCACTGGCGGTTGTTTAAGGAAAACGACTGTTATTCGTCATGTTTCAAATCTTGGAACAGTATTCTATGTAGTCCGGCGTTACGTAGAACGAATTCTATTTATATTGAAATATTCAGTTTTCTTTTAATTTAAAAATAAAGAGAGGGAGATATCGTGTTCATAGAAAATCGAGTACACCGAATCAATTTTTTCAGTCTTACTAGCTTCTCCCTAGAAGATAATATAGCAGCAAATATCGGAATCATGAGTGTTCTATTTCTGTATAATTCTCGAAAGAAATACGGGTCACAATTCTCAAATATTTGCGATGATATAGTTATTGATTTCCGCTAACTCGAGCAGTGTGTTACTCGGTGTCAGTGTCTCTCGATATCACGAGTGTCTCTTATAGTGTAAAAAAGTAGAAAAAGAAAAAAAAAAAAAAAAAAAAAAAAACCAAAGGAAATGAATTGTCCATTGTGTGTAGTATACGACGACGAGTCAACTATAACTTTGAACATTGTAATTAGTTTGTGAATAGAGAATAGACGCAGTTCTGAAATGAATTTTTTTTCAAAGTACTTCAACGAGTTTCTAAAAAGCGAGAAAAACTTATCGACCAGATCGCGAACGTCTGGTATGTGAATATGTATACACATGACTATATATATCTATATAATATGAACGTATAAATTGCAACGGAAATTGTTGGTTTATAAAATCCATATAACTCCGGAAGTATAAAAAGGGGTATATAAATTCCCACCGAAAACTTAACACGTGCGTCAACCGTAACCGAGGTCAGACTCGCCTATAGATGCATAGTATAGGTATATAGGTATATATGTATATATATATAATACCAATACCAATACTAATGATAAAAATAATTATAAATAAAGTGAGAAAAATGATGAAAATTGCTCTATACTAATATCCGATTTTTTAAAAAAAAATATTTTAAACTGAAAGTGACGAATGTCCGAGTTGGGTATGACTACGAGGTCATAGGTCGCGTTATAGTCGCGGAGTTCGGGAGGTTGGGGAAAGGAAAAGACAAACAAATAATGATAGAGAGAGAGAAAGAAAAAAAGGAAAAAAAAAAACTTCTAATAAATGGAACGGGTGCACGCGATACGTATATATTTTCGCGTGATACTAAGGTTTTAACTGCGTTAAAATCGATCCGAATATATTACCTTAGGTATAGAAACATATTCGTTATCCAGGTCATACACATAGGAATATATAATATGAAGTATAGAAGATACTTAAGATAGAATATTTTTTCTCGTATAATAATGTTTGACATTTAAATTCCTCGGTACGAGACTGTGTGTTATAATCGATATTATTGCCTGTTGATTCGCTCCCACATAATTTTATTGTTTTTTTTTTTCTTCTTTCTTTGGGAAAGGTAATTAAGTTTTGTCAAATTTCTCAACTATATATAAGCCATTGTATACTAAGTATAAAAAGAAAGAAAATTTACGACATGTATATGTATGTATACTACATATGTTTTTGTGTCGATTTTGATAATATTTTCGAAGGAATTTTAAAGCCTGCAGGATTTTCAACACTCGGTTAAAATACGTAGGTATATAGCTGTGGGTTTTCTTTTTCAGGAATGAGTATATTTTTACACCGACTTGTCATAACGAGGCTAACGTAAGATACCTCCCGGTTGAAAAGAGGTCATAGAATATTATCCGGCTTCGTGAATTTATCTTCGTACGTAATACATCTCACGTGAAGAAAATAATTTGATTATCTCCCTGTGTATAAAAAAGAAAAAAAAAAAAAAAAAAAAAAAAGAAAAAGAACTACCCATCGATTAATTATTATAAAAAAAAAAAGAAGATAAGAATGAGAATCTATCACAAACATCACTTTCAAATTTATAACAAACAAGTTAAATTTTATCACACAAGTCGATTTTCGTTTTTTCTTTCTTTTTTTTTCTCCGTAAATGAAAAACTTGTTAATTTTAAATGAAATTTAATAACGTGGTTTACCGGTGGCACAAACGACGTCGTCGTCGTCGCGACGTTCGGTCATCTTTAGCCTAAGCTCGGTAACGCGTCGTCGAGACGTACTTGTACGCTTTGTACGCGGGTGAACCAAATTTTTAACAAAACACCTGCTGCTGATGCTGGTACAGCTGCGAGAACTTGATCCTCGACCAGCACCACGTGTTGGTACCACTCCTCCCCGGAGGATAGCATTTCGGCGTCGCGACGCCGGAGTCTCGGGAGACACTGGTCGCCGATGCGATGTTACGTCGAGCTCGTCGTCGGTCACTTTAATTCCGAGTTTTGGAGGCGGTGGGAACCTTGGCACATCCATATGTCGATTCCAATCGTATTATGCCTGCGCAATACGGGACATCGAATCCCTTTAGCAAAAAAATCTTTCTCATTATCTAATATCAATTCGAAAACTCCAAAAACCACTAATAGCTATTTTTGATCCACTCTATCCTTCAATTAGTGCGATTGAAGCGATCTCTCTCACCCCCAGCCGTTGAAATTTTATTTTTCTAAACTCCTGAAGAACTTTTCCTAACTTACCACCCTTAGAATCGGCTTCTTTTCTCTGATAGCTTTTTAAGAAAAAAGTTAATAAGTTTAAGGAGAAAATTTCTTTATTTCAAGTTCGTCGTACAGTTTGTTTTTTAATTAAATCTCCCGGTCTGCGATATCGCGAAAACGTTATAGGGCGTTAAAAAATTTGCTTTTTCTTCTCTTCTTTTTAATGGCATGGTATAAATTTTGTTTAAAATACTTTAGATCATTGTTTACACAGCTGTGATTACGGCCCGGCACTTGTGAGCCAATTATTATCTTTACCCTACGCGTGTGCATATTAACGTTATAATATTATCGTAAAACTGTGAAGTTCGCTTGGCTATAACGCGCTATTTCGTATTAACTCTGGTTCGGGATAATCAGAGAGAAAATAATGCGGCTGAAAGCATTTTGACCAATGGTCATGTTTTTATAAACAATGACAGAAACGTAAGAATTACGCGCATTAAGCTCCTTATACGCGATTGCTAAGGCTGTATAAGGTTTCAAATCTTTTAATACTTCTCGATTCACTCCAACTTCCGGTCTGCGGTGCCTGCTTCGTCGTTTCTAAATACTTACTCACACGTGACTTACGTTCATTGCCACTGTCAGTAGTGCGCGTGATGTAAACTCTGTACATAGACCTCAGAGTTCGCCCGAGGCTTAAAGTTAAGAGTACCACTTATAAAACGAGCCGTCCTCTCCGATATTTCTCGTAAATAATCATATCGTATGAATAGGAGTGTTTCTAAACTGTTGCGAAATTTTTCGATGGATTTCCTTTACTATTTTCTTTCATTTACAGTTAGATTTAATATCTGAACCGTTTCTAGAAGCTAAATTACGCTAATAGATTCTACGTGTATAGAAAGATGAGAAAGAGGAATAGAGATATCTAGAAATTAGAATACAAGTGTTAATTAAGTTCGTTTCAGTTCGAAATAGACAAGGCTTCGGTCAGTTTGCGCGTTAGCGGAATTTTGATTTCGGTAAAACATCATCGATTCTCAACTTATCTTTAATCCATATGATAGAAGGCTAATCCAAAGTCGAGATTGCCCTCGCCTAACAATAAGTAAACCTAATCCGAGCTCGTCCTAGATTTTCTCTATTCTGCCGAATTTTATGCCATTTATTTTATTTCCTTTCTCCTGTTTTCATTCTCAAAATTTTTACTAGCTTAAAAAATAGTTCAATACCATTCGGTTTACTCAGCTAATTAATGAGGACTTTCTTATCCTTTGTACAGATGATAAAACTTTGCTAAAATTGATCGAATAGACTAATACGTACCGGAGTAAATGGCGAAAGTTTTCGTCGGTGATATTCGAGGTCCTCTATGCAGGGCGCAGGTCCAAAATTTGAAATTTTGAATTTTTCGATCGTTTTATTCTCTGAATATAAACATGACAGAGTATCGTCGAGATATATGCACTCGAAGGCTAGATATACCAATTCACAGCACGGTAAACCAGACTAGACCGTATCACTACACCGCACTTTGATCAGCTCAGTTCGCAATTATGCATTTCAACTGTATAGTTAGGCCAAAGGCACACGGATAGGCAATTCCTCATTCTCTTTTACCCAACCCTATTTCGCCCCTCTTGGTTGCGCTAAAATTAACTGCGGCTTGCAATCAATGAAGACGGATGCGGAGCCGGCTCCCTACTGCAGACAATAAACAGTAATTACACCCATACGATTTTCAGCCGCTTCATACTGATCAATGACGCGCTGATTTATCAGAGCTGGAGAAATTATAGATATATACGCAATTTTCTGACGAGCTAAATACGGATTCATATACTTCAACTTATTCTATAGACAATCTCAGATCGACGAATTCAAATGATATTTTTTTTACACAGCATTTTTTTCTTTATACGAGTTATTTCGATTGCTCCAACTTTTATACCTCGTAATAAATTCGGACTGAGCTTTATTCAATCAAGTGGATACGAGGAACCTCTGACAGCTATCAGGCCACGAGTTGAACCGATGAATTTTTAAGGGAAATTACTGATTGGAAAATCGAACCTTGATACACATTTCAAACATGTATTACCTGTATCCATGTTTGAAATGTGTTCGCTAGTTCTTCGAGATATATTTCATGATATTCCATTATGTAATCTTGATTCCCGTCCTCGTATCTATACGAAAAGAAAAAGGAAGGAAGGAGAAAAAAAATGCTGTTCTCTGAAATATTTCAAGAGGAACTGATACGGCCCTGGGTTTCGCGCATTGATCGTTTTCCCCGGGAATATCTAGGCCTGGGGCGGAGCTCGGGGTGCCGTCAACGTCGCAGTGCTGGAGTCGAGCGTGTTCGAAGTGACCGAATCTCTACCATCCTGGAGTTTAGGGCTGGTGCATAAACGAGGCTGTGGTTTAATGCTGCAGCCATGCGCCAAGCCCGTAGATTCACATTATGGATATCCGGTTTCGTACTGCTCATTGTATTCGCCCATCTCCTGGCATCGCGGAAGATCTCAGTCCTAGAATGGAGCCATAAACAGTTGGACAAACAGCCCAGTAGCTTATCAGACCAAATTCAGGATGCCTCTCTCGCTTACGCGGCTGGTGTATACATGGCAGGAAGAAGACCGGGAAACATCAGTAGTTGCGGATGGTCATACGGTCTTCCACATTCCTTGGTATACTCCTCGAATAAAGTATCCTGGACACCGGAAGCCGGTGAGAAAGGACCTTACCGAGTTTTGCCAAGTATAATAAAGGGGTCCTTGTCCGAAGGTGTGCCGCTATTGACTCTCTGCACCCACGCAACAGCGGATCAAGTTTATGCTATCGTTGATATCGCGAGGAGATGGGAAGGTCCGATAAGTCTCGCGGTTTTTGCTTCCGGTTTAGACGCCGGATTGGCAGTCGCCCTTTTGGACAGAGCTTGTTGGTGCGAAACATCGATGTCCAAGGTCTCAGTGCACTTGATATTTCCCGCTGGAAGACCGCCCTCTCTACGTCCGAAGAATTCGTTCTCCGGTGACTGCGCAGCGTCGGATCTTCAGCCGAGAGAATCGGACACGGAAAGGAAGTCGCGGAACATGATGTACCCCGTTAACGTTGCTAGAAACGTCGCCAGGACGCAAGCGCGTACTTCCAGAGTCCTCGTCTCGGACATCGAACTTCTTCCCAGCGAAAATCTAGCTTCCGGTTTCATTGAAATGGTACGAGGACGACCGCCCAGGGTTGGGGTCGTCTTCGTTGTTCCTGTATTCGAAATTGAAGCCAACGAAAGACCCCCTAACACCAAACACGAGCTTTTAATGGCTGCTAGAGCTGGACTCGCTGGATATTTTCACAGATTTATATGCGCACATTGCCAGAAATTTCCTGGACTTACGAGGTGGATGCTCAGGCCTGATCCCGGCAGGGTCAGACCCTTCATCGTTACTAGAAGAGAGTTTCCTCAGCATAGATGGGAGCCAGTCTACATTGGGACTCGTGAGGATCCACTCTACACCGAGGACATGTCGTGGGAGGGAAAGCAGGACAAAATGGCACAGGTAATTCTATGATAGTATCTTGAGATACTTGACTTAAAATTTTAGCGAAAACTCTGAGGAAATAATCCATGTATACTATATACAGATGCTGGAAATGTGTTTGCTGAGTTACCGCCTGGTGGTTCTCGACGGTGCCTTTCTGGTTCATGTACCTGGTGTTAAACGTCGTGCTACTAGTATCGACCATCGTAGAGAGGCCTGGAGACGTCCTCACGAGAGGAGGAACTCCAGGGTTTATCAAAGCGTTGTTAGACGTCTTCAGAAGCAGTATCCTTCGAATCCAAGATGCCGACAGTAGCGGAAGAGTTATTATATCTGAGAAGTAAAGACAGACGATAGACGCGACGAAGGATCTTATTGTAGAAACTATTTTGCCTAAAATACTGCGGATAAACAAGTTTGTATAAAAATTATATCAAACTATAATATTTATTTATTTAGCGATATGTATTTATATGTATACTCAGATAATAAACTTGAAGCTATATTTGCTACCTACGATAATCGTTGAAGCGGTAAGTGATTGTTAATTGTCAATTCGTTCTTCACAGTGCGAAAATCTTGTCTAAGAATATTTTATTTTGTTACCTTTCCACCTAATTAACGTTTTTACCTAATGCCTGATGGTAAGCAATTCAAGTTACATTCCCATGTAGCTGGAAGTTTCTCTTCTCTCATTTAACATAGCAGTAGCAAGTGACCGATGCGTTAGAAAAAAAAAGGAAGCGAATTTAAAACTGACGTATTTTGCTTGGTAAATAAAATAAGTTTCATTATTTTATATCGTGATTCACGTATGCGCTTCGACGTTTCTCTGGATCTAATTTTATAGCCAATATACGGATATTGATGACCGGTTCTAAATTCCGTGATAAGATTGACAATGATTTTAGAAGTTGACGAAGAAAATCGCGATTTTATTTCTGTATATAAGAAAGACTTCCACCCGAAGAAGGGTCGAAGATCTCAACCCCACGTTCAACGATCGGAGTATTCGTTTCCTCTTAATCCTCTCAACGGCCCTTTCAAGGAACACCTTTATTCTTTAAGAAAAAATGCTAGACTAGAACCCTCAGAGCGATCGGAAGATATCTCAGCAAATTTAGAAAGGGTATGAATTATAGCTTCACCGCTTCAAATATCATTCTCATCGTCGGTTTTAATTTACTACATCATCGATTTCAACTGATAGCTATTAATTATAGTTAGTACTTAATCTAGAAATTTGTAGTTACTACAACGTTGTATACGCAGGTGAAAATTATGCATCCAGACTTGAAGAAAGTTCTACCTGATCACTCGCCAAATGAAGATTTGATAGAGTTGAGAGATAAAAAGGCTTTGAAATCTGTTTATCAAGTAGATTACTCGACAGACTTAGGTACAGAGGTGCATGCGAATAATAAAAATGATGAAACTGAATTGCGAAAATATTCGCTGATAGTTTTAACGCATAATCAGACTTTGACGGTATCGCGATTATCTAGATAACTATTTATCGTTGACTGCAAGACGCACCGGAGGTGATAGACCTCGTATCTCCTTACCGGAAGGCTGGGTGATACCGGAGACTGTACAGAAAATATCGTACAGAAATCCTCGTGAACTTGCGCCTGAGTTAGCGACGGTATTACCCAGGAGAGAAAAACCTACTGACAATTTAAACCCTAAGGAAAAAGAGAGACTCATACTGGGAGTGACGTGAGTTTCAATTCATATTTTCCAGAATTCAAATACTCGTCAAAATTCAATTACAGTTAGTTTATTAAGAATATGATAGAACACGAAATTGAGAATACAGTAGGTAACGTAATGATTGATTGGTAATTACTGAACAGTACTGGAGAATCGAATTATGGAGCGACTATCAGCACTCTTGGGGAAAAGATAATCGGGGAACATATCTACGGACTACCGCTTCCTCTAGAGCCGCCTGTACCGCATATAAAAGGTCCTGACAGCGTCCGGTCAGACTGTTCGATGACCCTGCTGAACCCAAAATATCCTCATTTTTCAAATGTATTCTAATTTGAATCACACGTATCTGATCTAATAAACTGGAAAATAATCGTGCGCCTTATATTAAATACACTATTATATTATCCTAAGAAGGTCTTCAGGTCTAGTCTTTTCGAAATTAAACGCATTCCCGCCTTGAGTCGCGATCTCCTAGTGCTTATATTCATGAGCGCAAGATTGACTGCAGGGACGAACGAGTGCCAGCTTGGGGCGCCTTACTATATGCAACCCGCAAGTCAGTTCGCGCTCTTCTTTGTCCTTTAGTTTCGTATGTACCGACAGTTCCACCTGCCACGCTGCTAGGTGCACTGACCTACGGTCAGCCCCCCGCCCCCTCTTCGCGGCGAGTGGATGGTATACATTCATGCAGCTGAAGCTGATGTTACGAGTTCAGTGATACTCGTGGCGTCAACGGGGTTAGATGGTAGCTGCGTTAGTGAGAGAGGCTCGTGTGATTCGAGCGTCGTAATGCGTATCCGCTGAGCACAGAAGACTCGCCTGACAAAATTAGACTTTTCTTGACTATCTATTGGCGTAATCTGCCGTATGACACTCATTAAAACAGTTATCATTCTGTCAGAAATCTGCAAACTTCGATCTGAATCAAGATATATCTGCTCAGCAAAGATTCAGTCTTTGTAAAATTAGTTATATTCGGTATTATATTGTTGTAATAGGAATGGCGTTTCTATGATGTTGATCTGTATGCTGAGAAGCAATTGAATAGACCCAGTCCATTTTTTTTTTTATTTAATTGTTTATTCTTAATAAAGAATTACAAATTGTATTACATACATGCATAACTTTGATATTCAGTAATATTATGTATCGATGAAACAGCAATAAATCACTAGATACAACCATAATCAATTCTTTTGTTATTTCTCACTTTCCCTATCCTGCAACTCTTATTTTATTTCAGGATCCAATGAACGCGATGCGAAAGAGCGCAAGGAAATAAAAATAAGATACAAATATATTATATAGATATAGGCATGCAAACGTGTCTTCATACACGTCTCTATATGTATATTCATTCATACTAGCGTTTTTCGGAGTTAGAACAATTTTAAGTCGAAAAATTTCTGCTCCTGGTATCAGGAGAACATCTGACCCGAGGAGGTGTTCCGAAATTTTGGATATGTGTATAGATATAGGCATGCATACGTGTCTTCATACACGTCTCTCTATGTATATTCATTCATACTAGCGTTTTTCGGAGTTAGAACAATTTTAAGTCGAAAAATTTCTGCTCCTGGTATCAGGAGAACATCTGACCCGAGGAGGTGTTCCGAAATTTTGGATATGTGTATAGATATAGGCATTCATACGTGTCTTCACGCACGTCTCTATACCTGTATTCATTGATACTAGCGTTTTTCGGAGTTAGAACAATTTTAAGTCGAAAAATTTCTGCTCCTGGTATCAGGAGAACATCTGACCCGAGGAGGTGTTCCGAAATTTTGGATATGTGTATAGATATAAGCATGCATACGTGTCTTCATACACGTCTCTATATGTATATTCATTCATACTAGCGTTTTTCGGAGTTAGAACAATTTTAAGTCGAAAAATTTCTGCTCCTGGTATCAGGAGAACATCTGACCCGAGGAGGTGTTCCGAAATTTTGGATATGTGTATAGATATAGGCATGCATACGTGTCTTCATACACGTCTCTCTATGTATATTCATTCATACTAGCGTTTTTCGGAGTTAGAACAATTTTAAGTCGAAAAATTTCTGCTCCTGGTATCAGGAGAACATCTGACCCGAGGAGGTGTTCCGAAATTTTGGATATGTGTATAGATATAGGCATTCATACGTGTCTTCATGCACGTCTCTATACCTGTATTCATTGATACTAGCGTTTTTCGGAGTTAGAACAATTTTAAGTCGAAAAATTTCTGCTCCTGGTATCAGGAGAACATCTGACCCGAGGAGGTGTTCCGAAATTTTGGATATGTGTATAGATATAGGCATGCATACGTGTCTTCATACACGTCTCTCTATGTATATTCATTCATACTAGCGTTTTTCGGAGTTAGAACAATTTTAAGTCGAAAAATTTCTGCTCCTGGTATCAGGAGAACATCTGACCCGAGGAGGTGTTCCGAAATTTTGGATATGTGTATAGATATAGGCATTCATACGTGTCTTCATGCACGTCTCTATACCTGTATTCATTGATACTAGCGTTTTTCGGAGTTAGAACAATTTTAAGTCGAAAAATTTCTGCTCCTGGTATCAGGAGAACATCTGACCCGAGGAGGTGTTCCGAAATTTTGGATATGTGTATAGATATAGGCATTCATACGTGTCTTCATGCACGTCTCTATACCTGTATTCATTGATACTAGCGTTTTTCGGAGTTAGAACAATTTTAAGTCGAAAAATTTCTGCTCCTGGTATCAGGAGAACATCTGACCCGAGGAGGTGTTCCGAAATTTTGGATATGTGTATAGATATAGGCATGCATACGTGTCTTCATACACGTCTCTCTATGTATATTCATTCATACTAGCGTTTTTCGGAGTTAGAACAATTTTAAGTCGAAAAATTTCTGCTCCTGGTATCAGGAGAACATCTGACCCGAGGAGGTGTTCCGAAATTTTGGATATGTGTATAGATATAGGCATTCATACGTGTCTTCATGCACGTCTCTATACCTGTATTCATTGATACTAGCGTTTTTCGGAGTTAGAACAATTTTAAGTCGAAAAATTTCTGCTCCTGGTATCAGGAGAACATCTGACCCGAGGAGGTGTTCCGAAATTTTGGATATGTGTATAGATATAGGCATTCATACGTGTCTTCATGCACGTCTCTATACCTGTATTCATTGATACTAGCGTTTTTCGGAGTTAGAACAATTTTAAGTCGAAAAATTTCTGCTCCTGGTATCAGGAGAACATCTGACCCGAGGAGGTGTTCCGAAATTTTGGATATGTGTATAGATATAGGCATTCATACGTGTCTTCATGCACGTCTCTATACCTGTATTCATTGATACTAGCGTTTTTCGGAGTTAGAACAATTTTAAGTCGAAAAATTTCTGCTCCTGGTATCAGGAGAACATCTGACCCGAGGAGGTGTTCCGAAATTTTGGATATGTGTATAGATATAGGCATGCATACGTGTCTTCATACACGTCTCTCTATGTATATTCATTCATACTAGCGTTTTTCGGAGTTAGAACAATTTTAAGTCGAAAAATTTCTGCTCCTGGTATCAGGAGAACATCTGACCCGAGGAGGTGTTCCGAAATTTTGGATATGTGTATAGATATAGGCATTCATACGTGTCTTCATGCACGTCTCTATACCTGTATTCATTGATACTAGCGTTTTTCGGAGTTAGAACAATTTTAAGTCGAAAAATTTCTGCTCCTGGTATCAGGAGAACATCTGACCCGAGGAGGTGTTCCGAAATTTTGGATATGTGTATAGATATAGGCATTCATACGTGTCTTCATGCACGTCTCTATACCTGTATTCATTGATACTAGCGTTTTTCGGAGTTAGAACAATTTTAAGTCGAAAAATTTCTGCTCCTGGTATCAGGAGAACATCTGACCCGAGGAGGTGTTCCGAAATTTTGGATATGTGTATAGATATAGGCATGCATACGTGTCTTCATACACGTCTCTCTATGTATATTCATTCATACTAGCGTTTTTCGGAGTTAGAACAATTTTAAGTCGAAAAATTTCTGCTCCTGGTATCAGGAGAACATCTGACCCGAGGAGGTGTTCCGAAATTTTGGATATGTGTAAAGATATAGGCATGCATACGTGTCTTCATACACGTCTCTATATGTATATTCATTGATACTAGCGTTTTTCGGAGTTAGAATAATTTTAAGTCGAAAAATTTTTACTCCTGGTATCAGCAGAACATCTGACCCGAGGAGGTGTGCTATATGATACCTGAAATGAAAGGTCGCAGGGGGGGGGGGGGGGGGAAGTGGAGAATAACGAAGCATTTCATTATTGTAGGTAATTTATTACTGGCACATCAATACAATATTACTAAAAAAAAAAAAAATACTAGACAAAAGAATCCTTTTTCGTTAATGAGTAAATTGTCCAGTTTACCACTACTGCTATGCATTCGTAGTATTTCCATCGAAATGCCTGTCACAGTTGTACGTCGGTAACGCAGCTCCTTTGCGAACCCTTTGACGCCACAAACACCACTGACTCAACGACAGGTGCCCGTATCCTGGGTCAATGCCCGTGCCTGTCCGGCAAGTTAATCCAGCGGGGTGCCGAATGGTATCGGCATCTCGCGGTCGAGTGGACGAACTACTTTTGACGCAAATATTAATGCGCCTTATCATATGCAACCACAAGTTAGTTAATACAGTAATGGCATGCGGGTTACGGATACTAAGGCGTACGTATGTTTGCGGCAAGAGTAGTTCGAGACTTTGACCGCGAGATGGCGATACCATTTGGCACCCCGTGTGCCACGGCTGCTGTGAATTGACGAAAGGCTCTAGCCGCAAACAGCAGACGGGAATCATTATGAATTCTCCGTGTCGCTCGATTTACAATTTATTCATGAAAAACAATTAATACTGATTCCTAGGGATGTTAAATAATTTTCGGAATGATTCCGTAGATGATACGATGTATTTTTATACAAAAAACTAATAAACTATACGCATAGAACATTGTGCGAGAGATAGTAGAGACAGAAAATTGAAATAATTACAATCTCAACTAGTTTAGGAAGCGTAAATAAGATTGGAAAGGTAGGAAAGAAGGATAGGGTCAAATTTGAATAATGGCTGTGAATGAAAACGATAGTTTAATTGATTTATTTGTAACAGAATAGCTTTTGATATGTATGTACATTATGTATAATCGTATAATTCAACTTAGGCTCTAACAATATATAGACTTATGATGATAATAATATATAAAAGCGCGTGCGTGACTAGTATATATACATATATGATAATATTATACGAACACGCACACACGTACATATATTATATATGATACAACATAATATAATAATATAATATAACATAAATACATGTATAGGTATAGGGCTGGGGCTTAGATCTCGAATAAAATTGTACTCTCCAAAATATATATGCAACAGACAAATAAATACTGTCAAACAATAATATGTATAATTAATAATAATTACGTCACCCATATATTCTTAGTATTCGCTGTCTATTCATCTCCCATACTAATCCTCATAATTTCTTACGATTACATTTCATAGTGTATGTATAATATATAGGTATGTATATATCCACTATCAAGGCACTGTGGACTTTTTTATTGTTACAAACATGTATTCTACAAAAGAAAATAAAAAAAATAAAAATAAAACAATCGTAGGTATATATCATTTCAGAAGATTGAATTTCAAATTAATTAATTATAGTAGGTATATGGCACGTAACTATATTTAGCATATAATATCTTGAACACATAAAAACGGGATTCTATATAGTATAACGTGTCGACAATATTTTATCGCTATACTGGAAAGCAGCTGTAGCTACATATACGCATTAAGACGCCTAAATAATCTGATCCGTAATGCGTACGATTCCGTTTTTTTTTTCTAAAGCGATTACTGAATACAATTTCATTAGGCGTATATATCTTCTCGATTTTTGTTGTTTGTTTTTTTATCGTTTTACATACTATAATTTATAAAAACTACATAAATTTATATGTATAACACAACAGGTAGTAAGAAAAGTTTTGGGAGCTTATCACCGGCGCGATATTATTTAAATGATTAAGCTCTGGTCGAAGAAATTTCGCTATACTATTATATATATATATATATATATGTATTAGAAAAACTCTGGATAATTCTCCAGCTTATAGTTATGTATATAAAAAATGTACAGAATTTCTTGTCATTAAATAACCGCCGTCTCATTATCCGACCCGAAGAGTTTTATCTCACTTTTCAAGCAAACAAAAAGAAAAAATTGTACGTTTTTAAACAACTCGTTCGTTCATTAATACCGAAACAGAAATTGAAAAGGTATTCTAATGGTAAAAAATCAATTAATACAATCTATAACCGTAAACGTTTGAAAAAAAAAATTTTAATCTTGTCAAAACCCTCCATATAAAACTCTTCAGATCGATTATATTCGGTAACAAGATAGGTAGGTATAATATTGGCTTAAATATGAATTATCACACAGTCTATAAAATCTGTGCGTTCTTTTTTCCTCTCTTTTTTCTCTTTTTTTTCCATAAGACACTATACGTATATATCTATATCGAGATAATAATATATAATATATATTTCTATACGGTTCGTGTAAAAACCTATAGTATTATCATATGCATATACCAGTTAATTCGAGAGAAATTTTTTAAACCGCCTTAAAGTTCTCTTATACCGTATTAAATATAACAAATAATAATAATAATAATAATAATAATAATAATAATAATAATAATAATAAGATTCGATTTTATTTGTATTTGCACCATGTATTCCCGTTATTGTTGTTATTTCGATTTTCGTACGGGTTGATATCATCTCAGTCGTCAAAGTCGTGCCTAAGCTTGATGTAAAGGCAGGAGCCAAGCACGATGCCAAATAATTCAAGGACCGAAAGCCCGAGGCCAACGGCACCGAGGATTATCAAATGATCTTTAGTGGTCTCCAGGAATTTGTATATGCAACCCTGTAATAGAAACGTTTTTTTTTTTTTTTTTCGATCAGTAGAAAAAAAGAAAATAATTTGAAATAAAAAAATTGAAAATTTACCGTGTATTGTATGTTGGAAGGGTGGTCCCTGCGACCACACAAAAGCGTTGGCGTTTTGCAACAACTGTCCGGTACAAGACTACGATTTTTTACAACGTCTTCGTCCTTACTCCACTCGCTGTATAGCCAGTCTTCGAATCTCAGGGCTCCGCAGCATTTGAACTGTTTTGGAAAAAGAATTTTTTTATTTTTTTTTTTTCAGATGGGGTGAAGAATATAGACGAAAGGAATTGGGAATGTGAATCGAATGACGTGAAAAATTTCAGGGATTTAATTTTCGGAGTAAATTATTATAGCTTGTAATTTTTTTCCCCGTCGTTTTCCGTCCTGAATGTTCGGAAGATAAGTGATTTTAAAAATGTATATACCGCAGGCGGAAAATCTCGCGTCGAACAAATCAGAAAACTGCCAGCTGTGGCTCAAGGGTATTTAAATTTTTAAATGGTCCATGAATGCAATAGCTACCGCGGTTATTCCCCCCGGTTTGTGAATTGAATAACTTTCTTCGAATCTAAACCGCGGAATACTTGGACTTTTTTTTATAGAACAGAGCGGGCTTTGAGTTTCAAAGCAGTTCGTACCGCGTCTTTGAAAATTCAGATCCTGCATCCGAGATGAGTATAAGAAAGATATGAGAATTCGAACATCACCGTTTCTAAACCAAAATCTTAATAAAAGAGGAACCTCACCTCCTTCTGCATCGCGTCAATGGCAGCAGTTTCCCTCGACCTCAACGAATAATTATCAAGAAATGTACGATTCAGATTCAACCTCAGTTCAGGTTCAACTTGTTCCTCGTAGAGTCGTGATATCGCTCCGACACCAGCTTCCAAAACAAGTACCGCCATAACGACGAATATATACTGCAACGTACAAGAAAATATATACATTAAAAAAATAAAAAACCACCCATGCTTTACGCCAGAAACCTAAAACCTAAAATCTAAAATCTAATTTTAATTAGGGATGAAAAAACGAGGTACTAAGACTCTGATCCTAAATTGTCGATCGCGTAAATCCCGGTGGAATAAAATCAGTTTATCCTTTAGTAATATATATATATCCCTATATAGGGACCACAGGGTAAGCCTCGAAGAATCTCCAAGGTATAGGTGTATGTACCAGGTAATAATTAGCATGCGGTACCTCCTCCTCCTCTCTAAGGGTTCCCAGATTTAGTTCTCGTTCGTTGTACTATAGGTTGTTGGGTTCTCGCGGGTTATTCCTTGGTGCCCCATTATCGATGCCCTTATACGTTATACGTGGAGTAGGAAGGTAGGAAAGTATTCTAACTAACATAAGACCGAGATCATCACCATGCGGTATAGGTATATGGGTAGTAGGTATATATAAACGTATGTTACAGATGCAGATATTTCTCACGGGATTTCCCTATGGAATATAAAGAGAAGAGCCAAGGGTACCGACCGCGTAGCTCGGTTCTTGCTTTCTTTATACTGTTTAAATTGCGCCCTTATAATGCTCAGAGTTTATTTAGTAAACGATCGCTGCAACTCTTCTTCTTCTCCTTTTATGGTCAAAATTAGCCGAACGAGATCCAGGAAGATTTTTATTTTTTAATTAAGCCGCGTTATATCTCATTTCTTTTTATATACCCGAATCTAGATAAGCTCACAAGAATAATTGGCGTATAATTAAACGGTGACTATAATTTTTACGTTCAAATTAATAACGGAGTTCGAATATTCAATCAGCCACGCAATAGAATAGAATTTCGTCACTTTTATAAATCGCGTATAAAATAGTCCACCGAGGTAATCAAAACGGTCCAATCCACCGTAAAAAAGGAGATTCGTGCATATTATAAACCCCGACACGACCTCGAACCCGAGACGAGAATTACACTGCGCAGCAGTATAATACAAACAGCGAATGATTTCCAGGTTCTAGAAGCCTGGTCATTTGGGGAAGCGTTTCTTATTTTTTTCCTTTTCTTTCCCGTTTCATTTACGTTTTTTGTTTTTTTTGGTTTTTTTTTTTTTTTTATCTTCTCATTTTTCGTTCTATATGCAAAGCTGCAGGGAGTTCAATCAATGATACAGCGGTCAAAGAAACAAAAAGAAAAAAAAAAGAAAAAACTTCTTTTCTTATCCTCATTTTTTGTTTTCTTTCTTTATCGTTTTTTTTTTGTTTTTTTTTTTTTTTGTTTTCGATCTCGTTTCAATATTCGTATATATAATTCTTTACAGAGGCTGTATATATGTATATATACCAAGTGGTGATCGATAAGTAATCGATACCAAAAAATCGACTGAATAATAGACGAATTTTTTATTTCCAAAATTGAACCCCGCGATCTATAGTTACGTATATTGTGTCCAAAAGATTACAAAGATACTTTGATGGGTCAACATGTATACGTATAGGTATATGTATATAGACGAGGTAATCGTTGGTATGGAAATATCGGAAATCTGTCTAGCTTCGGAGGCCCTCGACATAAATTTAGTTTTCCATTAAAATATCTGCGTTTTTTTTTTGATTTATTTGTTTATTTTGACAATTTATTTATTTTTATTTTTTCTATTCGCTTGAATAATTCCTTTATAGAATTTTACTACTCAATCACGAATGGGGATTTACCAAGTTTCACCTATACCTATATCTCCGCGATATCTAAGACCAGCCCATCAAGTTTCTCAGTTTCGAAATCCCCTTTCAGAAAATTTTCAAAATTTTCTCGATTAATTATCGATTTGTGAAAAATCATTTCGCGACTTCGATCGAAATTTTCTGAACCGTGAAAAATGTACAAAAAAAAAAAAAACAAACAAAAAAAAACCACGTCGTAACCTTTGGTCTAAAATTTCGTAACACGTATACATATAACGAGAAAATCGAATTTTTTTTCTTTCTTAAAAATTAAAAATTTCAATAAATTTCGCCAAATTTTATTCGCGTACATAAACATATATACGCGGGCCTGTTATAACTCGGTAATGAATAATAGTATATACGATCGTTTTACGCGCTAGTATACAACAGAGGGCGAAACCTAATATCTACACTTTGCTGTGCTAAAGAATATCAGATATCCGTTTAATCCGAAAGAGAACATTGCACGCGTATAAATACATCCATACATATAAATCTACTATACTATATACACACGTAAGAATAAACAATCGTTCGTTAGTTCGTTAGTTGGTTTAATTCCTGCACAGCGTGTACCACTATTTCTGTTATTTTTCGGTACTCAACCGTACAAAATGAGCCTGTCAACATAATGGAGTCTTTATATACCCGAGATCGCGGGGTAGCCTTGGCCTGATCGCATTCATCCAGTTATATATATATATATATGTATATACGCTATGGTATATTATATTCGATTTTATTATATTATATTTTATTGCCTCTCTCTCTCTCTCTCTGTTTCTCTCCGGACTAGTATATTTGATTAATTTATAAACAACGATAAAAAAAAAAAAAAAAAACGAGTCAAGTTTGAAAAAGAATGAAGGATCGACAAAAAATTGTTTCTTCTTTAATTATTTTTTACAACTATATTTTCCTAAGTATATATATATATATAGTACTCACCACTATGAGTATACATCGATTCTCTGACGTTACTCCACCGCATCCAAGCCAGCTAGCTATAATCGCCAATCCTCCAGCAGCGATCAGAGCGTAAGCCAATATCGGATAGGTAGAAGTTGTCAGGAGCGATATATAGCTGTGTTTGGCAACTACAGTCCATATTCCTATGCCACCGACTACGAGTCCGGAAAGCTGAAGAAAAATCAGTTGAATATTAACAACTAAACTAAATTTATTTTATTTTATTTATTTTTTTTTTTTTTTCTATTTTTTTTTTTTATGAAAATCTCACGGATTTTTCTAGAACACAAAAACTTTCCAAATTTCTGTATACGCGCGTTTTATAGATTCTTCGTTACGGTTTTTAAGCCTGTAAACCGTCACGTGTATATTCTAAAATTCGAGATAAATGAAAGGGTGCCAAACGCAGGGTTTCACCAGATAGTAGTCGTAGCACTGGTCGGCTTATCTTTCGACAAAATAGATATACCTAATCCCCGAACATTCAGGGTTGCTCTGAACCAACCAAAGCCGCGATCTAGTATGGGTGGCTGCAGCCCTCTCGTTCATTTGATCCCAATCTCTGCTGTCGGTCGCGTCGTACCAACAAACGTTTTACAAAAAACTGTATACGTGTATCCGACGTATATGCTTCACCATTTATTTCAAATTTCTATATATTCGAGTGAAAAGAAAAAAGAAAAAAGAAAAAAGAAAAAAAAAAAAATTTTCAAAATTCGTTTTATATCTGTCACTGAACGTTTTGTGAAAAGAAGGAAGAACGATACTTCGCCGCAGTTCGTACGGCGTGGAATAAATTGCGAAACGAGTAAACTAGTCGAGTCTCATCGATAAAAAGCGGAGTATAAATCCCCATAAGCCTAACACTCACTATATGGTATATATATGGATCTATAGATATATTAACTATATACTGGTATAAAGATATCTAGGTTTCTTATGGTATTCGTGTTCTCTTTAAAAGTTGAAAGCCTGTATACCACTATGGATACTAGAATGTAGGTACTACATACATGATACTATGTCGTATACAAAGATACGTCGAGATCGTGCGGAATGGTTTGAAATGACGATAAAAAGACGGATCAACTACTACTACGTTTTATAAAAAGTAGTTTTCCATCGCGAGAAGTATTCCCGTGGTATATAAGAGCGTATGGGTTTTATACGTCTATAGGTATTAAGCGGCGGGGGCGTAACGCCGCTGAGACGACGACTACTAACGTAGCTAGACGTCTTAGACGGGGACATCGACGTTTGCCCTAAGTCAGGATTCCACAAAACCAGTTTACGCCCGCTCTGTCTTAATTGGAACCGAAGAGTACCTTATATCCGTCGTATACAGCGGTTCCTTTATTCCAAAGATATATACCCGAGATATTTTCATAATAATAATTATCAATCCATTATACGAATGAATCGATCGCCGAATCGTTCGATAGATCGGTGAGTAAAAATCGCGAAGAATAAATACATCGCGAGAATCAGATTGAAAATTTTGTGACTCTATTTACGGAAATCCATTTTATATCTACTTCAATCGACGACTTTACGACGTCATGAATAATCGATGGGATTTCGAAACTCGACTTTCCGAAAAGTGCGTTTCGAGACGATTAATTTGACCCCTTATTGGTTCCGATACGATCGATAGATCCCGAGTTATTAAACGCTGAACGAATACATGTGGGAAATTCGATTTTTTGAGGTTAGGTCGCTTTCGGATCTTTAATTTTTTTTCACACTCTCCAAAAACTGCGAGTCGGTAATATTCAAATTGAGAATTTAGACAGTTCAGGACTTCAACCCTGCTCCTAGGGGAGGAATGAATAATTAGAATCGACGATGTGATATGTTCAGGATTTATTGTCTTCACCGAAGTCTTGACTCTTCATGATAATTATGCCGAAAGTTCTAAGGGCGCTTCTAAACCCATCTAATCATAAGACGCGTCCCCGAAGGCAAGACGTGTGCCTAACTTAATACTTGGGTTTCAAGACACGCCCGAAGGATAACTTTATTATTATAATTATACGGTTCATATAGGAGAAGCCTAGTTCCAATTACTCTATACCTTATACCTAAAACGGCTTTTTAAACTCGCCATTATTTTTTTTTTTCCTCATTTTTTTTCTCTTCTCTTTTCCACATTTCATTTGCTAATATACAACTTTTCAAGGATTTTCAAAAGCGTCGAAAGATATGCGCCTATCCATCGAGAGAGAAACGAATTTCAGTAAAGTGGCACTATTTCGGTACTTATTTATCAGATATCTTCTTCACCCGAAAATATGAACCGTTTTTTTCCCAGAACGAAAAATTTGTCTTTCAAAATTTAGATTAATATTATTTTTTCACTATTCGATAATCGATTTCTAGGATAACAGGCAAGCGACTGTAAGGCATGTTACATGCTCCATAATATTGGTGAAATTTCTTATTCTAAATCAATTTTTTTTTTACCTCCTTTTAAAAATTTTCTACATTTTTGAATAGAAAATTTAATAATAATAACAACGAGGATAATTTACTCACAAATAATACGACGTTGTATATGTGAAGGACGTATTTGAGGAAGTTAACAGAACAGCATCCATCATCCCGCGTCCTCATCCTCGACGAAGTACCCGGCAGTCGTTCAGCACCTTTGGCCATATTTTTTTTTAATTAAAAAAATGTTGAATTTTGTCGTCGTCCTACCTGCCTAGAGGACGAGGTTTACGGATTTTTCGTCACCTTGTCATCGCTTCTGCAAACAAAACCGTTTCAAACGAATAAATACGTTGTAAGAATTCCGAATTAGTTTTTTAGTTAATTTTTTTTTTTTTTTTTTTTTTTCCGGTTAGTTATTTGAGTTATTTGATTAACAGACTCTACTAAATAATCAAAAAATAAAAATTACGTCTCATATATCGTTCCGCAAAAAAATTCATTCAGCCTGGACCAGCGCAGACTTAGGATACCGATACGTTAGCTGCATGCTCTGCTGTACTTAGACTTAGAACTTGCACTCGAAAAATTCAAAGGGGAAATTTATTTATCAACATTATCGGTGAGAGTGCAGACGTGGTCCAGAAATAACAAGAAACTGATTCTGAAATAGCGTCTGAGTATACACTGCACCGTTGAGTGGTACGCTGCTGCAGTTTGTATATACGGATTGATTTAACGACAGATCCCTGAATTCCGAATCTCCGTGAAAAAGGAGAAAAAAAACAAAAAAACCCTCGAAAATGAAATAAATACAAAAAAAGAAGAAGAAGAAGAAAGTCAAAATTTTTTAAATTCAATTTCGGTACAGATATATTGTAGGTAAGATTCGGGCACACACACATACATTTGTTTTGCTTTAATGATCGAAGGTGGACGCCGCGGAGATTTATGGTAGCGGGAAAAAAAGGGGTACAGAATAGAGTGAAATAAAATGAAAAAAAAATAATGAAAAAAAAAAAAGGGAAAAAGGAGAGAAGACTCGCGAGTATAAGCATAAGAATCTGTTTACGAAGAAGGGAGACTGACTTGCCAGCGTGGGCGGAGCAGTTTTCAGATCTTGGTTTCGGCTGATCTTACCATAGTAACATAAGAGGAGATATTTAGCTTTCTAGTATGAAATTTTTCCTTAATTTTAATTTTAATTTTAATTTTAATTTTTTGTTTTTTTTTTTTCTTATTTTCTTTCAAATTTTCTTATCAAATTTATTTAGGTACACGTTAATTTCGGTAATGAATAATACGGTGTATAATTAATTTATAAACGCGCTTCTTAAAAGACGAGAAATTAACTCATCCGTCCAAGTGATTAATGAATTATTCAAAGAACTACGGCATCAGACTTCATAAAGTGATCGGAGTAAATCCGAGATACATAAGATTAAAGTTAAGACATATTTGACAGAACTTTCTAAAGCCAATTATGCACGAGCCGCATTACCGCTTACCCTATTCTAGTCTAGTTAGGTATAGAAACAGTATTTGATCCCAGTTTCGAAAGCCGGAATTTCCCCCAATAATTGATCAGCACCGAAATCTGTTAGGGTAGTCTATAATAGTAGCTGAGCTTCACTAGACTCGAGATGAATGTTTCAATAAGGTAAACCATTCGGAAATAGGTATACATACGCATAAAGTAAACGAACGAATCAGACTAGTTTCTCTTAAATTCTAATACGCCATGAAGTTTTTTTTCAAAATTCTCTTCCAGTCTTTCCAATCTTCAAAAAAATCCGAAACCAGATTAGAAAATTTTTTTACTTTCGAAATCCCTTTTCGAGGAAAAAAAAAAAAAAATGAGGCCAAAAATCTCTCACGTCATAAATATTTGGTTGCATAAAACGATATCGTATATGCATATACCTAGATCGTTCTTGAATAATACGTCCGTCACCGTAATCGCGTTGCAGTTGCATCATTAAATGATTATTCTTTATTCAATATATATGCATATAGGGTAGTTAAATACGTGACGAGACTCTCAGCCATGATACGTGGGTGTATTGCTGATTTGTATTCGTATATATATTTGCGTGTGTAGGTAGGTACAGGAAAAAGCCAATAACACTTAAAACTGCAGTAGCGAGGGTGGGACGGGGGATGACTAAGAGTCAGAATCACAGGCAGCAGAAGCGGTTTGAATGGGTGGCAAGGTTAACGCTATTGGGTGATTATCGCAATTGATAAATTGACCGTCATCATCATCCTCTCTCATTCCCGGGGGGTGGGCATTGAATAAATGAGGATATATCGACACGAGGTGAGACCGGATTAGCAAAGTTAAACCACCGGCCGCCGACTCCTCTCCACCTCATCCTATCCCCCAATGCCGATGCAGTTCTCAGGCGAATTTTTATTCACCGATTACATTATATAGTAGATATGTTATTATTATAAATAATCGTAAAACTGTACTACGGTATTTTTTTCTTTTTATTTTCTCATTTATTTCAAATTCTCATGTACCTATATTATATTCACACGAATACCTTTTCTCTGGATGTGTGTTTAATTCTTTATTGTCAAACTAATCTCGTAACGTATACGAATATGCGCGGAAAAAAGAAAAAAGAAAAAGAAAAAAAAAAAGAAAATATAAAAAATGCCTCACTCATCGTAAAAACAGCTTATATCTACATAACATGTTACTTACTCAGCGCAATTTAACCCTTCCACACTATCCTGGTCTTCCGGCGTTCTTACTGACTCGAATCTTTATTTCGCACGATGATCAAATCTCCGCGGTGTTATACTAAAAAAATATTCATAAAAACTAAAGTACTTGGTGTAGGTGAAATAAAAGGGAAATGAAAAATTTCGTTGTCTTTTATTTCGTACGAAGAAGAAAAGAAAAGAAGAAAAAAATTAATTGTCGCGAAACGAAAAATTATTATTTTACAAAAATACCAAAATTTTTTCTTTCCAAAATTTGAATTCTCCTTAGATCGTGATACACACGTATCCACACGTTGCACCGTCGAGTTTTCCCCAAGTCACGTTCGCGCGTGGGTTTATAAGGCCTAGGGGTCTGGCTGGTTGCGTGGGGAGATCAATTTGACGCGTCGAGTGCAGGTGTCCGGCGTTCACCTCCCATAATACACCTACGCGACGAATTTATACCTTTAGCCTCATATGCATACACGGCAAATACGTACGGTATCCTGCAGTAGGAAGGTAGGTAGGTAGGAAGGTAGGTAGGTGCCTAGTACCGCGACGTTCGCTGCAAGCACGAGCAAAGAGAGTCTCGAAGTCTCGCAGTCTCTCGCAGTCACGATTCACGAATCAACGAACTACCTAACTCTTTCGAGTTGCGCGGGGGCCTTAACAGCGAGTATTGCCTCCGAGCAACGTCCCACGCCATCCGCTCGCTTATACTCCGCTTATACGCGCTTACTTGACGCGGACGCGAGTCAGGTATAGAATATTGTATAATGACGACGTTGACGTTAATAAAATTGTTCAAAATATAAGAAATTTGAACAGAAAAATTACATTTTATTACTGATCATTTTACCGATATCGACGATATATGTATACATACATTTTTTATTTTTTATTTATTTTTTTCCTATGAATAATTAAATTCCATTCGGTTATTATAATCCGCTGAATTGATAGGAACGACATTGATAAAACTAGGAAGAATCCTCATCTCTCTATAGTGTATATATTACAAAAATGTCGACAAAGAGAAATAAAACGATGTAAAATATACGTTTATACGAATTTAAAGATAAAACTAACATAAGTATACACTCCGGGAATATTTTCTTGCTTGCTTAGTTTGTTTTCAAAGAATAGTAAGAGAATTTTTTTCCTTTTTCTCTCGCCAGTCTCAGGTAATTTAATTTCTACCCAGTTCACAAGGCGTCTCTATATCCGTTCCGCGTTTGCAACGATAAAATATAGGCATTGGTATATATGTATATCGTGAGGCGCACAGTTTGTTCAGCACTCGAGAGATGGGACTTTGAAATGCACCAGGGAGGCAGGATATAGACAGGCAAACGAACCGAATCGTATACCTTCGCAATATACCACGCAATATACCCGTACATTATCGGAATACAAATTTCGCCGCGATAATTCGTCGAGATAAGAACAACGGATATAAATAAATTCGTTGAATTTCTTATAGTACCCAAAATTCATTACGAGCCTCGTATACAGTTCCGAGCGTTGTCGCAGCGACTGCAGACTATACCTACAGTAATTATTTAATTATTAAAGAAACAAGGAATAAGCTAGCTGGTTGTTCGCCCGGTGGTGTTGGTGCTGCAAGCTAAGGGAAAACATATACTACCCAAAGGCAGAGAGCATCACGTTTCACAAATATTGAATCACGTCTAGTCGCGAAGCTGACCTAACGACGTGGCCGTGGGGACTCGCGGACTGCAGGGTCTACGCGTTCGCCTTATACAGGAAATATTATTTTCTTTATTTTATTTTTATTTCCATTGGAGTGTTTTTTTTATTTTTTATTATTATTTTGTTTTTTCTCTGATTTTTTACGCTTCCTTTATCCTCCGAGACATATATATATATATATATATATATATATGTATTGTATACGCCGTGTATAAATGGCTTTCCGGGTTTCGTTTTAATTAAACGAATTTCACGGTGTAATTAAACGCGAATGTCTTTTTCTTTTTTTTTTTCATTTTCATTTTCATTTTCAAGAGAAACAAGGGAATGCGATTCCCCCTTTTTCACTCGAATCTAGTCTCCGACTGTTTGAAGAAGAAACAAAAAGGGGGGGAAGAAAAAAACGCCGTTCGATGGGTCATTTCTTTTTCCTTCTTTTACCGCTGCAGTCCTTTTCTCTTCACGGTCTAGGGTTTCGTTTACCGATATTCCTTCTTACTACGGTCACTATAGCATACGTTTACACTACACTGCCGTATAGTATGCCTATATACGTATACACACAGCGAACTTTGATACTCAATGAAAATATCGCGTTTCTTTTCTCACCCCGAAAAAAGAAAAAAAAAAAAAAAACAAAAAAAAAGAATTACAGAAGGGAAAAGTGAAAGAAGAAGAAATCTTTCGATTCTTCGGTGAAGTCCTACTGCGGCAACAAGTTTCGACGTCTGGACAATATGGATTTATTTATTTATTTATTTATTTATATACCTACGTATGAAAAAAATTTATTTCGTTAGTCTCATTATTTCATATACGTATAAACCGCGAATTTGGTCTTTTATGCATTTTTCTTTATTTTTTATTTTTATTTTTTTTGCAATTTTGCAATTTTGCGAAAATTTGCAAAAAAATATTTCACCTCGATTCTATACAGAGTTATAATTGAATTATCAATATTCGCATACAGCTGGGTAGGTCTACGCTGAGAAAAACGAAGAGAAAGAGAGAGAGAGAAAAAAAAAAAAAAACGGTTTCAAATCTCGCTGATACAAGAGTGAAATCGGATTTGGAAATTCTTCGGATCTCGCATCGATCGATTTTTTTTTTTTTTTTTTTTTTTCTTCTTCTCATTTCATTTCATTCAATTCAATATCCTGGAAAAAAAACGAATTTAAATACGGGACACGTGGGATTCTATAGAGTGCGAAATAGCGCGAGACTAAGAAAGGGGAAGAAGAAGAAGAGCAAAGAAAAAAAAAAGGCAAAAACGAGTCTTTTATATGTGAGGAAGTGGAGCTTGCTCCAGGGGATACTCAAAATTTGCATAATGTCGACTTGCGAGCTATATATACCTATGTGTGAAAAAAAAAAAAAAAAAGAACAGTAAAACCAAATTACTGAGCAACGGGGATGAATTACGTGCGAATATTAACTTCCGGAAGTGAAACAGTGTCGCCGACCCCTGTCGCGTATCTTCAACCCTTTTCACTCTTTTTTTTTTCACTTTTTCTCCTTCTACCTTTCTCTTCGCCATAAAATCCTCCGCGACTAATTAAGAATCCCGTCACCTAATTTAACTTCACCCTCGTGTATATAATTAACGTAAATTTGTTTTCTAAATTTTCAGTACAAGAAATTCCCTCGACGATTTTTAAGACTGGATTTCCCCCCATAATATATATATATATATATATATATATATATATATATATATATATATATATATATATAGCTATCGGATGAAAAATAAAAATTTCGTTAAAACGAAACGATATTTAATATTGAAAAAATTTTCCAAAAAAAAAACAAATTATTTTTTTCGGATATATAAATTTATATACTATGTATAATAATTACAAGTTATAGGTAACGGTTCCCCGATACGAGGCGAGATAAAAATTCAGCTTCCAAATTTGTACCGAAGGATTTCTCAAAATCGAGAAATCGGAAATGTAGGACTGGTTCCAAGATTTCCGAGATCTGAACGAGGAGCAGAAACATTTTTCCAGGTCACTCCATCAGCCGTAATTCTATCGCAACGTTTCGTTTTCTTGATTTCACTCGTTTCAAGGTTTTCCGTATAAAAAAAAAAACAGAAAAAAGAAAAAAGAAAAAAAAAAGCAGCATCCGTAAATTAATACCAAAGGACGACGACAAGTTGCTATAGACTTTTATCCCAACGTGCAGCCTTAGGTAGCTGACAATGAGTAGAGCGTGTCAGTTAGTAATACATCATCGCTTTGCGTCCCACGGAAGCAACCCTACAGGCTACAGGGTGCTTTCTGTGCGTACGATTATAATTATCGTCAAGCCCCGAAGGGTCGAAAAATCAAGACAAATATACGACTCAAAAAATTGGGGCAAAAAGTTTTGAAAATTTTTAATTAAAAAACAAAAAAAAAACAATCATCGAGATGTAATTGAATCGTAGGAAATGTTTTTTTGTTTTTTTGTTTTTATGGTTCCTCTTCGATTTTATCTCTCTCTCTCTCTCTCTCTCTCTCTCTCTATATATATATATATATATGTATTGTATACGATGTAATGCAGAAGATCATTATTATCATTACGATAATCGCGTGTAAGTATAATAAGGTATATCTATAGCTCTATCGAAGGTAGTAGAGCTAACTGATCCCTGACCTACTGCAGTATTTGCAATATATATATACATACACACACATATATAATATATATATATGGTATAGTATATGAGTATAGGTATATAGTTTATATATTATGTAACGGAACTGTCGTTGCTGGCTTGTTGCCGATGCGCTGCATGTGCAGTTGTGCAAAGTACAGAGTCCCGTTATTTATATACAATCATCTCTAACAATCTTATTATGTATCGCATAGTCAGATATATATATATATATATAGTAAAAAATGTATTATTATTCTCTTTTCTTTTTTTTTGCTTTCTTTTTTTTTCCTAGGACTTTCAGAGCTTTTTACGCAAATTTCGTTTTTTTATTATTTAATTTTTTTTATTTATTTCAAGGGTCTCGCTGACCACCTTCCTCACCCGCGCACGGGGGATTCCAATCAGTCGGAGTAAAATTAACTAATTGGTGTTAATTGATACCGTGTAAATACGAATTCACCTCTACGTTATATATGTATAGGTATATATGCACACGCGATGAATCGATTTTTTTTTTTTTTGTTATTCCGATCGTTTTCGTCAAAGTTTTCATCAAATTCGATAAAATCTTTTATTAATATTGATAAAATGAAGGTAATAGACGACGATAGTTTGTACGGTAGTATAGTACAGCTCATCGGTATGGTAATAATAAAATTGGAATGATAACCGATAACTATACGAAGTAAAAACGATATACAGGTATTATAATACTAATAAGATTCGAGACGAGAAAAAAATAAAAGAAAAATAATAAGAATAAGATGTTCGTACACCACGGGAGGGATTTTATCATCGGCAACACCACCCTGCATCCTCCCGTTCGAACGCATAACCACGCGTCTCCCACGCGACAGAATCCAGTCAGGCGAGATAATATTGTAAAAAGAGAAAGAAGAAAAGAAAAGAAAGAAAAAAAATGAAATGAAAGAATGAAAGAAAGGGGGGGAAAAAAAAAAAGAGGAACCAAGCCCTTTTCTTCTCGTATGCAGCAACGGCGGCGGCAGCAGCAGCAGCAGCACATCAGACCTGTATATACCGTCGAAAAGGTGTGTTTGTATATCTGAACTGATTGTGAGAACTGAAGTCATCGTGTGACTCGTGTGCGACGTCGCGATTCCGCAAAATAGAGAGAAAAAAAAAGACCAAAAAAATGAAAAATAATTGAAAAAAAAACAAAAAAAAAAGAAATGAAGAAGAAGACCGGAGAAGTGACGACGAATGATATATATATATATATATACGTATATATACAGACGCGAGAGACGAGAGAACAAAGATGAGAAGTGGAAAGAAAAGGATTGCCCAATATCTTTGCAGAGCGTTCGAACGAGCGTGAGAAAAAATGACAATGAACGAAGGTTGGTATAGGTATAGGTAGATAGGTACTACGTACTACGTGCCTGTATTATACACGTATGGGGGAAAAAGGGTGATATCACTGCGATGAAAACGTAAAAGAAGATCGTGGAAAAGAAAAAGAAAAGAAGAAAATTATACGGAACCACTACGGCGATATTGAAAAACGGATATATATATATATATATATATATATAGAACTCGTTCGTTATTATTATTTTATCTAGGGGTAAAAGTTTCAAGCCCCCTCTCATTCTAATGCCTCTTTTTTTTTCTTCTCTCTCTTCTTTTCTTTTCTTCAAACTTTCAAACCATCGCCAATATTTGACCGCGACACGTATATATTTTATTTGAATATTTTATTTTTGCGACTAAATATAAATCTAAATTTTTCTTCTTCTTCTTATTATTATTATTATTATTATTATTAATTAAAATATCGGATCGAAATTCATTAAACCGTTTAGAATTTTATCAAATTACGTGAGCTTGTAGTATCAAAAGCATTTAGAGAGAAACATGAAAGTAAAGTGGGACGAAAAAAAAATAAGAGAGAGAGAGAGAGAGAGAGATAAAGAGCAAGAGGCGTCAATTACTTTAATTAGACTGACTGGGGTCTGATTTGACTGAAGTTATCACACTCGACTTGTTTATTGAACGAGATTTAAGTCACAAAGCACTTAAAGTTAGTCCTAGATTAAAAGGGTGGGATGCGCTTCAGTATAGAATGAGTGTCACCAGAGATGAGACTCAGCTCTCTGACGGTGACTGCCTGTCTCTATTATAATATGCATACATGTATATATATAAATATATATAAATATGTATGTAATGGGCGTCTGCGCAAGTTAATGCCATATGGCTTTAAACCACAGCTGGCTGCGCTTTTATAAGCGTATAAATAATCAATTACGATTATAGATATAAAAATTAATCTACGGATATAAATACCGTATAACGTCGATATAAAAAAAGAAAAAAAAACGTTTCGATGAAAAAAAAAGAAAAAAATGAAAATATCTATCGCTGAAATTTTATATTACGTGATTGCTGTGGCAAAAAAAAAAAAAAAAAAAAAGTTTGATAAAATTGTTTTCTTTATTTTTCTTAAATAATCTGAACGTGTTCTGAATTCAATTTTTTTTTTTCTTTTTTTTATCCAATTTCTTTTCATTGTTATTTTTTTTTTGTCGCTGCCTTCAGGCCGGTGAATATTTATTCTTTACTTGGAAATAACGGAAAAATCAGTTCAACCAATGACACAGAGAGATCGATACATATATTATGTATATATATATATATATATATACGTACCTATATACGTATTGGTCTCTAAATTGGAATCGGTTTTACTTGGGCAAATATTTAACCCCCGTCCCCACCCCCATGATCAGATTCCATCCGGATAATACCATACAACGTATATAGTATATATATATATATATATATATATATATATATATATATATATATATATAATGGGTATATGCCTGCAGAATTACACGGGGGTCTAATTATTTATTGGCAGGCTTATGGTACGGCACCGGTCAGCGAATGACGTATCGGGGTATTAGTTAATATATCATAATATTAACTAATCATTATTATACGTAGGTGTAATACATGAAACAATGAAAACAATGAAAAATAAATAAATGTATATGTATCAATTTTATCGTGATTATCTTCTTCTTAATTTTTTTTTTCTTTTTCTCTCATATATATATATATATGCGGTATTAAATGAAAATTGTAGTTAGCCGATATAGTCAGTCTCGCGAATGATTCGAATCTTCACGGTTTATGCTCGTTACGTGGGGGTTCCGTATCGTACAGCGTGACGAAATGTCGAAACTAGTACTGGGGGGGGGGGGGGGGGGGGGGGTTCCAGTACTAGTTCTAATTCTACTTCTAGTTTTAGATCGTATCAGTTGTTATATCACCGTAGTATATACACAACAGAAAGATATACAGATAGTCACGACAGTATATGAACAAAAAAAAAAAAAGGAAAAAAAAAATTATGCTATATATACCTGATGTATATAATATTGTACACGATCCTTTATATTAAATTTCAGGAATTTATTTTTATTTTTCTGTTTGTTTTTTTTTTTTAATAATGTTATCACGCGATATAATAATAATAATATATATATATAATATATATATATATATATATATATATATATATATATATATATATATATATAAATACATATTAAATAGCTGTAAAATATAAACGAATAAATTATACGGGTATAGTTTAAACTGTTAATTAATTATTTGTGAACCGTGAAATTCCCTCATAGATATAGAAACCCAGCCTTCAGCTTATAGGGATATAAGCTGCGTCCAATTAACCAAAGCCTTGATTTTATCGATTCTCGAACACCAGCAGTGCAGCAGCTCTAGGTATCAGAATCAATGCATGTATACGCATTGTATGTATGTACATTGTACATACACGAGCTTGAAAAAACTCAATTTATCGATATTCCAACCATCTCTATACGATACAGGGTGATTCGGATAATACGAGGGTAAATATTCGCCACAAATTTGGATCGAAACTTCGTCAGCGATTTTCATTAGTTTTTAAAAGTTGCAATAAAAAAATAAAAAAAAAAAAAATTAAAAATTAAATTTCGGTTTATTCTTTATCAATTTCTAGCCGATGTGCGTACATATTTGTTATATATCTTGTATCTCGTACCTACCTACCTACCTGCTTGCTTGCTTACCTATACATCTATACCTCTCTCTCAATACCTTTAACCCTATTTTTGAACAAACTACGTGGGTGATCGTGGGAAACTTGTAACCAGTACCTAGACCATATAAGAATAGGAGTTCTACTATGGGGCTAAGGTACATAGCACAGCCCTACCGTAGCCTCGCCTCCGTCTATTATCATGCTAAGCAATATGCTGACAGTTGGTTATACTTGTCCATATCGACCTAGACAGGTATCTATATCTTTCTCTCTATCCGTATCTCTCACACATTTTTTTTTTCTTTTTTCTATTTTTTCGGGGTTCGTCATTCACCCGACGAAAAATGAAAACTTAATAATTTATCAACAGAGTTTCGATATCAATTATTATTCTCGTTATGAGATTTTGAGAGGAATTATTTTTCTATTGAATGAATAAATTGCCGAATTAATTGATTAATGAATTTTTTTTAAACCGTGACAATAAGTCCTCGTTTCGTTGATCGATATATGTTAAACGTTTTTGAAGCGTCTTGTTATGGAAATCGAGATCGTTAAGTACCTACCTACCTACCTACCTAACTATCGCTAAACTTTCTCCAATTACCAGATCCTCGGGGCTTATACTTATACTTATTACAAGTTCGAAAGCCATTGCCATATACGTAGGGTACCGTACTACATATGCCTTTGTAATGTTTAGCGAATTATAGTTTCATATATATATATATATATATATATATATATATAAACTTCACGAAGTGATTTATAACATTTTATAACTAATTAGGTATACTTCTACGTACTCTAACTCCAGTAAATATTAAAAATTCTTTTTTTTTTTTCAATTATTATTATCCATTTCGAAATATATTGATATAGTAAAGGTATATAATTGATGAAAGGAATGAACCAATTAATCAATATATATATATATATATATCAATCTATCAATTGATCCTGATAATTCAATAATTCGTTGATTAATATTGATTAAGCAATTATAGGGACTGCGAGAGATATTACTTAATTTTTTTTCTTTTTTTTTTTTTTTTTTTTGTTGGGAGTTAGTGTAGCGAATAATTGAATTCCCTTCTTATTATGTTATCTTCGTATCGAGGAGTCAATAAATTAGGCGCAGCTATACCTATGCACATGAACTATCTACGTATATAGATATAGGTATACATAAGGTGATTCAGAATTATTTCAACTATTCATAAACTGTTATAATATATCGAGTAGGTATATCCATCCGGTGTCGTGGGTGCAGTGAGGATAAAAACCGGATACATATAATACAAATGTATGTATATACAATAAGAGAAGATGATCGTAAATCTGATAGATACGTCAGGAGTGAGACAGGCTTCACTGACGTTCAAACAGCTCTTTAAGACGCTTTATTCGTGTAAGTAGATATACAGGAATTTATATGCTATAAACCTCGTTGGCGAATCAAAGTGTGCAGAAATGATTCATTGAAAAGAAAAAAAGGAAAAAAAAAGAAGAACGTTATAATTTCGAAAAATCCAGTATACATATATGTATATAGAAAAGAGTTAGGTATATATATATATATACCTGTTGCTGATTCATTATTGAAATTTCTACGCCCCCTGTTCCCTTGAGGTTTTAAATGCCTACACCGCGGGGGAGACTTTAGGGGATTTTGAATTTTCACTTTTCAGGTGATAGGTTTAAACTTAAGTCTCGAGGGGCGGTCACAAGTTTCCTAGTTTTATTTCATTTTGTATTATGTAGGTGTATATATATATATATATATATATATATATATATATATATATATATATATATATATATATATATATATATATATATATATATATATATATATGTATATACATGTTGCAGAGTTTTTGTTAGTGTAGAGAAAATTTTCCTCGGACTTTAATACCCCGCTGTTAGCAGGTGGAGTCTAAGGTAGGTATATGCATTCGAAACCGAGAATCGTTTCTTCACTCTGGACAATGGAATGGTAAGTAAGACTGTCTGGTTGTAAATTTGCAAGGTGCTGTAATGCGGAATAAGAAGAGGAAGAAGAAGAAGAAGAAGAAAAAAACTTGTCTCTCGATTTTCTCTGAAACGGTGAGTGTCAGAGAAAATATGTATTCTATATAAAATACGGGCACGATCAGGGGCTATAACTTTCGTTAGATTCATTTTTTCGAGAAATTTACCGGTACCGAGTAAATTGAAAAAAAAAAGGAAAAGTAGAAGATAAAAAATGTCACGTTTATAAATATATTATTCGAACGTACACGTATTTTCCACTATCGGTCGGTTCTATAACGAGAATCGGTTTCACCGGCAGGTCTAAATTCGTGTAAATATTTTTACTCCGAAAGCTATACCGTCATAGTAGGTGTATAAGGTATAGTTATAGGTAGGGTATAGTTATAGATAGATATACACATTTCTCGTTCGAAAATAACTCTTTCTTTCTATATACAGCCTGCTGCTGTCGCTGGAGGGATAGAGAAATGAAGAAAGAATGTGTACTATGGAAAAGAAGAAAATGAAAAAAATAAACGAGTCAGGAAACAGAAAAAAAAGAAATGGATAAAAATCAACGAATTCAGAAGAAAAAAAAATAATCGTACCTATTCCATTTTTCACTTATCGGTATTCTATAACTTCTTAGGATAAAAGAATAAAAACTGAAGAGAAAAAAATAAAAGAAAGAAATAGAAAACGGAAGATAAAATGAATAATTAATTAATAAATAAAATGAAATGAATTTTTTTCATATATTAATTAATTCACCGATACTCTATAGGTATATGTACTACATACAATCTACTCCACTTCCCGACCTGCAGCGATTTTTATGCTTATACAGTTCTGCGATAATATGATATATAATACGTGTAAATTCGAGAGGAAATACAGTTAATTATGATTACAGTCGTAGAGTTATGAAAATACTAAACAGTGCAGTGCAAATTTTGTTACTCTCTCTCTCTCTTTCTCTTTTTCTCCCTTTGTATGAATTTATAGATACACAGATCTATTATAGAAAGCTTTCAGCTATGAGTAAATAGGTAGGAAAAAAAAAAAAAAAAAAAACTAAGGACATCGGAATCGAAATAATAAATTTGACCTGATTTTAAGCTTAATTTTAGTCCGCACGAGATATTAACGCCGCCCTCGCGAGGCTAGGGTACATAAACCTAATATATATATGTATACTAACGTTCGCGTAATTTTGTAAGCGCGCAGAGCGGCGTTAGAGCATAAAATTAACTATTCCGACATTGTTTTTATTCCGTGTGTTTTATTCATTTACTTGAAAAAGGAAAAAAAGAAAGGAAAAAAAAAAAAAAAAAACGATCGCAATTATATCTACTACAGGTATTCGTGAAAAAATATTCGATGAATTATCGAGACAAGAATATAAATAATCGTATTAGAGATAGAGAAAGGAAAAAAACAAGAAAAGGAAAACAATGAAAAATCTTATGGGTCAATTCCGGCAGCGAGTCATTTTGACGATTGAAATTATATATCGCGGTGGTCCCACGCAGACCGTAGGGAACAAACGAACGAACGGTAATAAACCCCAATTCGTCATAACCAAACCCTGCAGCTGGGATCATTTGCTGTGAGGTATAGGTATAGGTATAAATATACATATATACCTAGGTAGGTAATACGTATACTCGCGTATACATATATAGTATAGAACATAAATGGGAATGGATGTCGTCCTCTGACCCCCAACGTCAACGATCATTTGCGGCTACCTCTAGTACTCGTGATAATATACCGCATCTATACCTATATATAACGATATATAGGTATTTGAGAATTATATTGCGAAATTACGGTAGTATAAGAGAAATGAATAAATGATAATAATTTTTGTATTTTGTTTAATATATGTATAGAAACAATAAATGAATATGTAAAGTAAATAACGCTCGACGATTTATTTCCTTTATTATTATTATTATTCTTATTATTACAATTATTATTATTATATTATTTGAATTCATGTAGTTGAAGGGATCGACGGTTAATTTAATCAGCGATATTTCACGGTGAACAAGAATGCGAAGAAAGCGTATAAATTATCGTCCCGCTGTATATAACAGAGAGTGCTGATTGTGCGAAAAGTAAAAAAAAAGAAAGAAAGAGAGAAATAAAAGAAGGAGGAAAGAATGAAGATTTTTGAATAATTGTTCGGTTCGGTGGACGCCGTATTAGATCAGAATTCACGCGTATGACATATATATATATATAGTATATGTAAATGTATACATATTTTAGAATTCTAAATATACGTATACTAGTAGCGAAACGATTATTGTACAATTTAGGCGGGAAAATATTCTAACCGTCACAGTACACATCGTTATAAACAGATCGTAAATTAAGATAAGAATATATATAGAGTGGGTAAACCGATTTTTCAACTTTCTAAAATATTTTAGTACATAATTTATCTGTTCGATAATAATAAAGAAAAACTATCTGTATATTCAAGATCTGACTTAACGATGCGATAATGTTTTATAATACCTGTAAATACACGTATATCATGTGAATATCTACTCACCGATTCGCTGGTTTGAATAATATATCGAATCCAATGATATAACAGGTAGTAGCGTAGTTTTTTTTTCAGGTGTTTGTTATATAGGTTACATGCGCACTGTTAATGAAACAACAACAACCCTGCACTGAGAATGAAGTGAGTCGAAAATGAGAAGAGATTTGAATCAATTATTAGTTGTTATTATACCCGTAGGTACTTATAGTTACGTAATATTGGTTTTTTACATAAGCTAATATGTGTAAGCAGTGGGTCTCGCTCGCTTGCTTATGTCTATACTTACTGATAATGATAAGATTCGTAGTTAACTCACTCACTCCACTAACTCACTCAAGGGTCTGTCAAGTTTTAGTTTTAGTTCTAGTTGTTGGTACAGTGTGCGTAAACGGCGATTTATAAAATAATAATTGAAACCGAAGCTGATCCTCTTTTAGCGAGGATAGAATTTGATTTAAACTGCAAAATGCAACGCACAACACGATTATGTGACCGATCGGTAGAAATAGAACAAAATTTCTCTCCTACGCTCGACGATATTTACTACACATAGAACTTTCGCACACGCGGTAGTAGAGAGGATTAACTTCGAACGTAAACACTGTTTACTTAGGAGGAGAGTTAAGATCAACAATAAAACGTTGTGGAGGAAGGATGACTATGACGAAAACTAGACCAGGTAACGCGCTCGAAGGTCCGGACGAGACTGAGTAGGGAATGCGATCAAGATTCAAGATTCAAGCTGAATGAAGGCGACGTCGTTCGTGCCGCGGATACTTACCGTCGCGCCTCTGTCGGACGTTTATTCAACTAATCTCTCACTTGAGGTTCAGGCGCGAATAGAGCTGCAGGCTTAGCAATGAGATGAACTGCGAACCTTTTATTTTTATTAATAGCTGGGCGGTTTAAGGGATTAATTAATTACACAAGGACCATTCGTTGTTATTTTATTTGAGCTAATATTGTTGACGGAAGATTTAATGCCCGCGTAGATCGCGTGATAAGATTGTTAGTTGTTACAGTATAGTATAGACGCGCGCGGGAATATTGTACGGACGATTTTGAATTTAGACACGCATGTGTTGAGGCAGAGCGGAGATATTTATAGGGATTAGAGATGACCTCGCGCCTGAACTAGGAGTGATAATACAAAATCGATATCGTATTGCGATAGGTGGTGAAATCCTATTGGTTAAGTATATATGTAGTTGATCGATTCTTTTTTCTTTCACATACCTATAGGTTTAATGATACGCGCGAGGGATACTAACTGTTCGGTTCCGCGTTTATATATAGGTAATATCTGCGAAAGTATATAAAGAGATACTCGCTTTCAGGATATGAAAAAAAAAAGGTTAAAAAGTTAATAGGAAGAATTGTACACAAAATTTTTCGATATAAATAAATATTATATAAGTATATTTAATAGAGTTTATTGAAAATTAAAATATTTCACATAAAGTATATTATATATATAAATATCATATAATTATACAATATATCATTGTACAGAGCATAAATTGGTTCGTACATATAGAAGAAACGTTTCTATCATGTATATGTATTATGTATATATATTTATAGTATGTATATTATATATGGGTATCGCAATTTCACCAAATATAATAATAATAATATAACAAATTAATTTACATGTGTATTTATTCATATATAAATAGATATTTATATACGTATATTTACTTGTGTGTGCTTGTGACGTCATCAAGTGTGCAGAATGAACCAGTCCGTTTTTCTTTAATATTCATTATTTTATTCTCTCCGCGAATCCACGCCATGGAATTACGACGCGGGTGCTGTAATTAAGAAACAATAAAGACACGATATAGAAAGAGTTTTTCAATTTCAGGTGATAAAAACGAACAGAGTTTGTTAAAACAAAAAAATCAAGAGTACAATAGTTTTCAAATTAGAAGGAGTTTCGAAGTTTACCAATCACGGCTAAGCTTAGAGTAACGGTCGCACTGCCGCAGGACGCCTCCGCTAGTTGGCGCTTCAGTTATTTAAAAACTATTCTTTTCTTTTCAGCCAAGATACACTCTGAACTCATATACATATAGATGAACAAAGTTATAATACTGCGATCCATCCTCATATGTACTCTTATCATACATTTTCTCAGGGTCACGAACAATTACTATCGCATGTATTGCAAAATTAGGCCACTCCGTTATCGTGTACACATATTATAACGTTATCTTCTAAGCAAACTGTCTAATTAAAACTGTTACATACGCATGCTATAATTCATTTGTAACATTAATTAGCCCGAGTACAGAGTACGGCACAATTAATGCTAATCAGATAACATCTTTCCAGTTTTTTTTTTTTTTTTTTCACCATACTTTCACTACCGTTTACCTGGAAGAAGTAGCTATGTATACATAGAACTAAAACAGTTCATTATTAACTTCCACGCAAATTCATTAAGAAAAAAAGTCTAATCGTTTGTTTAATTAATTAACCTAACTAACCAACATTGAAAAAAATGATTAAATACTAATTATTCGCTCACCTTGCGCCGCTTCTGCAGGAGGTGGTAACGCGGCTTCAGCTGGTGGTGCAGCGGGCGCAGGAGCAGCTCCTTCAGCCGGTGGTGCTGCAGGAGCTGCGCCAGCTTCAGGTGCAGGTGTAGGAGCAGGTACCGGCGCTGTACCATCGGCTGGTGGTGGTGCTGGCGCTCCTTCCGCAGGTGCAGCCGGAGCTGGTGGAGCTGTTCCATCAGCTGGAGGTGCGGCAGGGGCACCTTCAGCCGGAGGCGCAGCTGCAGGAGCACCTTAATACAAAAAGTTTTCAAATTTCTCTCAAATTCGAACTGAAACCGTCAGCTATACCAAAAAAAACCATCTCTTCATACCTTCCGCAGGGGGTGCTCCTTCCGCTGGTGCTGCTACCGCTGGCGCAGCACCGTCCGCAGGTGGTGGGGCCGCTGTACCATCGGCAGCTGGTGGAGGTGCAGTTCCGTCAGCAGGAGGTGCTGCGCCATCCGCAGGGGGCGCAGGCGCAGTTCCATCAGCTGGTGGTTGCGCAGGAGCTGTTCCATCGGCAGGAGGAGCAGCCCCGTCTTTATAAAACGGATAAAAACCGAGATTATATATCCACCTGACTTTTTCGTAGATTCAAAATGTCCAAAAATGAGGATTGGACTTATTTATTCACACATTTTACGCGTATTTATTTACTAACCTGCGGCGGGAGCAGCTCCGTCAGCTGGTGGAGGCGCAGTTCCATCTGCAGGAGACGCTGGAGGTGCGGTTCCGTCTGCTGGTGGTTGAGGCGCTGTTCCATCAGCTGGTGGTGGTGGAGCGGCTCCATCAGCCGGTGGTGGAGCGGCAGTTCCATCCGCAGGGGGTGGCGCAGGTGCCGCAGCTGGAGCCGGAGCCGGAGCCGGAGGTGCGCCAGCAGCTGGCGGTGCGCCCGCAGCTGGAGCTGCTCCATCGGCAGGCGGCGCAGGCGCTCCTTCAGCTGGAGGAGCCCCATCCGCAGGAGGAGCCTCCCCTTCCTGGTGCATAAAACGATCATATGGAAGTCGGGGTGCTAACGAGTCTTCAAGCTTTTTTGGATTTCGTGTCTTTGAGGTGGAGAATAAAATAGCAAAAAAATGCTTCTAACGAAATTGTAATTTTTTTGAAAATAAGGATGAAATTTAAAGTGTCTTTTTAGAGTCTGACGAGTTTGGTATAAAGTAATACCTATGTATATACGACGCTTAAATAGCGAATTTGGCTAAGCGACACACGACGTGAATGGCACAGCATGAAATGCATGCAGTGTGATAGCGAACGTGTAATGAAGCGTTTTGTGTAGGGAGAACTAAATCCGTATTTAGCAAAGTGTTATTAAGCTCACACCGATTAGTCACATATGTGTAGATACTTACGAAAGGGCTCCAAGAAATTCGGAATTTTGGAATTTCGAGATAACTAAATTTGTAATACGACGTTCTATCAGATCTGAGAGACAAACGCGAAAGGGAAAATGCAGAAAATAAAATCTTCGGACCGTGGAATCGCTAGTGACGATTCGAAACAGGAACCGGAACCGAGTTGGATAAGAATTTATAATTTGTGGGAAATGAATGTGAAAATTACGTTTTAATAATTCAAGTTGATTCGTGACTGAAAATTTGCCAATAAATTCACATTCTGACTTCTGACCTTTTCTAGAAGTTCAAGATCGCTAATTAGACCCGACCACTTCAAGATTAAGATATGTACAGGAACTTTAACGATGTACTCGAGAGGTCGAGACTTTTCTCAAGACTCAGCTGTCGTCTTAAGATAAAGTTTTTTTTTTATATTCAACAAAAAAATAGAATACAAACTCGATGGTAATAATAATATTCCCCGTTAAAGAATACGAAGAGAGAAAGGCAGTTTTGAGTATAAATTTTCTGTACCGAATAAATACGCAGACTATATTATCGGGTATATATAAAAAACGAAAAGTTTCAATAACTCAACACGTATAGGATTTTCAAAATCTGATTTGCGAACTAGGGTGAAAAAAAATTAGGATCAAAATAGTGCGAGGAGAGGATAAAATAAGGGATGATGAAAAAAGTGTGAAGTGGTGCGAGGAACATAGAAAATGGCATTATTCACACAAAGGTATTGGTATTTTTTTTTTTCTTTTTTCTTTCACGTTTCATTTTACAGTAAAACTTACATAGGTACAGTGTATACAATGGTTAATCTTTTATTGTGTAACGAAGGACATCAGGATTCTCTGTAGTAAAATGAAGAAAAAAAAAAAAAAACCACTAAACGATTATAAACATTAGATTGAAAATTTAACGACGAATCGAAGGAAGATAGTGATTAATAAAGTATAAGGGAGTGAAAAAATTCAAATTCTCTTCTTTTCGTGCAGAAAAATCAAAAGAAAACAGAAAAAGGAAAGAAAGAAAAACGACAGGATTTTCTAATTACTGCAAATGGGGTTTAAGATACATTATTACACGTGTACGTATATTTTATTCTTTGTTTTTTTTGTTCTTTTATGATACAAGGAACGGAGTATGCATTAAGGTGGTGAAAAATAGAAAAAAAAGAAGAAACAAATGATTAAACAACAAAAACAACATACAATGGTGTTTTTTTTTTTTTTTTTTTTCTTGTTTGTTTCCCTCTCTCTAAGCCCTAGTATACAGGCTGTGTGTGTCACGTGGCTTAATATGCAGTTTGTATTGTATGTATATATGTATATATATATATATATATATATATATATTTATATATATATAATTGTTTTTAAAAAATAAATTTTATAGTGTAGTAGTAGTAGTAGTAGTAGGTATAAGTTATAAATTTTAAATATTCGTGGATGGAAAATTGAATTGGTGGTGAGTATATTTTTTTTTTTGATTTTTTTGATTTTTTTTTTTTCGTGTCCGCGTTTAAAGATCCTTCTCATGCCTCAACCTCTTCCTCCTTTACCTTCTTCTCTTCCGGCCCCTTCTTTGACCAGTCAGGTTTTTTCTGAAAAATTTTTATAGAAACAAGACGTTAGACGATAATAATAACGAGAGTATTATTATATTATTCAATATAGTTTTACGAACTTTGTTAATATACGATCACAAACACAGAACAACACAACTTGGATGGGAGAGTGAGGGTAAACGAGGTACACGATACGACTAAATCTATGTAAAATTGAACAACAAAAAAAGTCGACGTTTTTATAATTTTGGAAAAAAGAAAAATTAAAAAATCTCGAACCAAGATTTCAATCTTTCGGTTCAGTTTTTTTTTCTTCAACTTTCTGATTCGTTCCTGAACGAGAAAAAAAAAAAAAACACATTGATCCAGATTCGACGGAAAATAAAAAAACAGAATAAAATCAAAATTTTTCATTCGAGAAATAGAGTCTCATTATTTAAATAAACGTAAGACCATGATAAAAATTTCCGTGTACGTTTGTTCAACGCTACGTGCGAATATACTACGATAATTATCTTGCTTTGCATATTAGTGTTGAACAAAAAGAAAAAAATAGTACGAAAATATAATAACAATAATAATAATAATAATAATAATAATAATAATAATAATAATAATAAGCGTATAATTAAAAATATATATTAATACCAAAAAATCAAAAATAATAACTAATAACGCTGCAGCGATGTGCGGCTGAAAATAAAAAGGACAATATACATAATATTGCGCAAGTTATAACTACGTCTAATAATTATAAAATAAATAATTATATTGCTGAAAATTATTTGGTAAAAAATGTGTTTTTTGTTATTTTTTATTGTTTTTTTTTTTTTTTTTTTTTTTTTTTAAAGTAAACGAACAAGGATGCAAAGTAGATTATTAGAAGAAGAGAAGAAAAATAAAGAGAGAATTGTAAAATTAAAAAATTAAATAAGAAAAAGAAAAAGAAAAAGAAAAAGAAAAGAAAAGAAAATAACGAACAGCTAAGTAATAAATAAATGTTACTGCGGTAGCGTTAGGTAATTCGAGCCAATTTGCAATATATATGTATAATTATTATCGAGATTAGAATTTAGGCAGTCACGTGTTTGTTTTGTTTTGTTTTTTGTTTTTTTTTTTGTTTTTTTTACCTTGTCTTTTGACGCGTTCTGCAATCATAATGCAAAAGCAAAAAAATATTATTAGAATTTTATTTGAAATAAACAATGAACGATCAAGCATGTGTAAAATTATATTATCCTAATTAAGGGTAGAAATTTTTTTTTTTTTTTTTTTTTTCTCCTAGGATTATTTATACACAACAATTTATCGTCACCCCCATGATTTATTGAAATATCGCGAAAGATCGCGATAGAGAGAGAGAAAAAAAAAAAATGACAGTGGATGTTCAGACGAATCTTTTCGTATCCATGATTTTGCAAGTAAGTTGAAATTGACGGAAATGAGAGAGAGAAAAAAAAAGAAATAAGAATTTTTACTTGGACAACCGTGAATTGATCAATTTTCCGCCCCATATTTTGAAGTATAGTATAGCGATAGTTAGATACGTGTTTTAGAAGAAAAAAAAAAAAGAAAAAAGAAAAAATGATTTTTTATTAACTGAATAAATAAGCTGAAACGAAAGACAAACATTCATATATATTAATAAACATATAATTAGCCTTGACGAAGCGGTATAGCTGCTGAATTGTTCAAAAACTGAAATTTTTATAAATTATATTATTTAAGATAAAGTTTATAGATACATGTGAGATTTATGTATATACATATATGTGTGATAAAAAAAAAAAAAAAGGAATTTAAAGAGAAAAAAAAAACAAATAATTGAATGTAATGATCAATATTATATGTATACGATTATATAGTATAGATATTAAATATATATGTTTGAGAAAATGAAAAATTTCGTTGTGAATATATATTATGATAATAATTGATAATAATTTGTGAGTAAAAGCGCTGATAGCCAATATTATGTACGACGTAGGTATAAGAAAAGAGTAAATATAATTCATTCTCAAGAATCAATGGAAGCTATTCTCACCTTTATTTGTGTATATTGCGTTATTACACGTATATTCCCGGTGTAAAATATTTCGTTATTCTTCTATACGTAATATATTATTATTATATTCTATATTATTAAGTGATAACATATGCAGCCACGAAAAGGAAAGTGAATAGAAGTATAGAAAGAGGAAAATTGAAAAATAGAAAAAGGCACAAAAACTGACCAGGTATGTACACAAGACCAGGTGTGCTTGCAAACGTGCAAAAATATACATAGTTTTTTTTTTTTTTAATTTCTTGTATTCAACTCAATTTTTTTTTTTTTTTTTTTCATCTTATAGCTGAAGAACGAGAAAAATAATATATGTAGTATGTACAGACGATAAAAAATAATATATATAGAAAGAACGGAATTATAGTATAGATACGAAAGTAAATAACATAAAGAAAAAGAAATTAAAAAATAAAACATAAACACGAACGACACAATTATTTATAAACGACACAAGAGTTAAATAAATTATTGTATTTTTGAAAAATGATCGAATTCGTCAGCTCCAACCGGGAAAAAAGGAATCCCTGTAGAAAATTTGCGAATAAAAATAAAAAGTATATGTATATAAATTGTTGTATACCTATGGTGTGTTGGTGGGGGCGGGGGGGGGGGGGGGGTGAATTGGACATTGCATATAAACGTTTTATAGAAGAGGTGAAAAATTGTTTCAAAGAAAAGAAGAAAAAATAAAAATAAATAAATAAAAAAAATGATCTTCCGATATGAATAAATAATAAACGTGAAATTTTTCTTTTGATTGTAAGGAAAGAACGAGAGTATTTTCTTATACTTTTTTCTTGTTTAAATACTTGTTTCGAAAGATTTTCTTAACATTTTTACATAATATATTATATTGGTATAAATAATTATTGTATTATTAAGTAGTTATTCTTTTCATATATTTATGTATATACGTATGTGTATACGCAGTTTTGTGCAGATAATAATGAATTTACTATACTTCGGATGATTTTGTATAATAATAATAATAATTCATGAATTATATATTTATATGGGTGTTTGTGCGATTTTTGTGTTTGTTTGTTTGTTTGTTTGTTTTTTGTTTTTTTTGGTTTCCTATTTTAACCCTTCGCGTTCGCAATCTATTTCTTCGTCTGCCACTCTGCTTTCTCGGACTTCTTGGGCTGTGAATAATAACATATTGCCTAGTAAACTATATATTTCTGGAAAGAAGAAATTTTTTTTTTTTTTTTTTTTTCCTAACGATTAATCCGTACATTATCATAATATGTACACGTATGTATATATAAATATGTCAAATATCGTGTGAAAATTAAAAAAGGATCACGAATCGGTCAACATGTTTTTATGGAAAAGGAATGAAAAAAAAATTAAAAATTAATTAATTAAAAATTGAAACTAATTTGAAAGAAGAAAAAAGAAAGAAATAATTCTGACAAAATTCGTGGACCTTTTTCAAACACACGATAATAACGAGAAGAACAATCGGGACGATATACTGTACACAAATATAATTATATTATTTTATATAATATATATGTATTATATAAAACTTTATGTTATATACGCGAACCTGTGAATAAATAATAACGAACATGTACAGGAAAAGATGATGGAAGAAAAAAGACGAAAAAAGACACGAAACGATCAAGGACGAAACATATATAGACGAGTACACAAAAAAGTACAAATATTTCGGGGGAAAGAGAAACGAGAAAAATAAAAAATAACTTTCGTACGAACACCAAAAAACAACGTGGAGATTTGTTAAAAAATAAAAATTAAAATAAACAAAAATAAATAAAGAAACCGATCGACTCATTGAAAGAGAAGAAAATTTCTTCCGAAGAAAAAACGAAAGAAGAAACAAGTTTTTCTTTTCTTTTCTTTTTTTTTTTTGAGCAAAATCAAATAGAAAATTAATAAAATAGGTAAATTAATTTGATTTCATTATTATACTTTAACGACAAAATTTGATTTCGAATTTAAAGTATGCATATGTTTTTTTTTTTTTTTTTATTATTTTGTTGCTAAATTTCGAATGAAAATTAGTTTTAATTATATTGATAATTGAAAACAGTTTAATGTTACCTCTTTGTCCTCCTCCTCGAGGGTGAACTCCTTCTTCTTGACCTGTTTGAGTTGGTTACGGAAGTTGAATTCGGCGGCCTTCTTCTGTAGCTTGGCGAATTTGTTCTCGTATTTGGAAACCTTTTTCAGGGTCGGCTTCATGCTGTTTATTTACAAAAAAAAAAAAAAAACAACAATTAATTCATTAGTTAAATTAATTTCGGAAATAACAAATTCATTCTAGAACTAAATACTTACAATTTACCTCGGAGATCGTTAACCTGGCTGTTCAAGTCCGCGATCTGTTTATCATTTAGAAAAATCGAATTAATATTACAAATCCAAATTATCCAAACATCGGTTTTTACACTAAAAGTTAAATCACAGCTTTACTATTATTATTTATTATGATTTTATGCGACTGATATAAGCTGGATAAATAAATCTCTGACGGAATGCAAACGGAGTTGATTAATTAATTAATTAATTAATTACAGTTTTTTTTTTTTTTCAATATAGAATAAAGGAAAGTTACGAATAAAAAATAACAATAATAAATTCCGTCCTGAATTAGCTGATTGAGAAAAAAATTGATCGAATCTATTTTTATTGAAACGTGAATTTGAATATATTATATAGACAAAATTTGGCAAACGCTTAGTTTATTATTATTCATATACTGTGTATGATAATATATAATCTATAAGCAGTGTCTGATAAGCAAAAGCTTTGAAAGTTAATAACTAGATTAATTAATATCAAGAGTACGAAACACGAAAAACGACACACGAACAAACAAGCGAAAAAAAAAAATAATAATAATAAATAAGACACGGAAACAACGGTTGCAAAAAAACAAATTTTTCTGTGTTTTTGTTTCATTTTCTATTTTACATGAATTTGTCAATCATATAAAATCGAAATAATACATATAGGTATAATGATAAATTGGATTTTAAACAGTTTAGAGAAAATCAATTGATTATTAATTATGGCTTGCTTGTTAATTGCTGGGGATAAGGATGGAATGAAATATATATATACATACATACATATATATATATCCAATTCGGTATATAGGTATATGTGTATATATATATATATTCTTTTTTTTTTTTGTTTATATAGAAAATAGAGAAAAGATGAAAGGGTCAAATTGACGTAGACAATATGGGTTTAAAATGAGAAAAATGAGATTTTTTCGTTTTTTTTTTTTTGTATCGCTTATTTTCAAAAAATAAAAATTAAAAATCAGCTGGACAAAAACATCTATAGATAAAGAACGTCGTCGTTGTCGTCGTATAGTATATTATATATCTATACATAGTGAAAGAGAAGAAGGATAAAAATCGTTGATGAAAGGAAAAAGATAAGAAAATCAAAATTATTCCCCCAAAAATAAAAAATAAAATGAAAAAAGGTATCCGTAAGATATTCTCATAGAATATATTCTCCTTGCTATATCGTAGGCGTAGTTGAATTAAATTATTCGATTCAAAGTCCCAAAATTTTTCGCTGGGACGACGAAGAGTGGGGGGCAAAAAAAGAAAAAAAGGACAAAACGACGGATAGAAAAAAGATAAAATTTGAAGAAAAAAAAAACACATATTCTCAAAGATCGAAGAGAATATGTTAACACTGCGGCGTCTGTTTTCGGGGCAAAAGGGTGATTCTTCAATTTTCGACGTCGAAACAAAAACGAAAAAAAAGTTCAAAAAATTCAATTTTCTCCTTCACACACGCTCGATATTGTCTTCCACCATGATTCGCCACGAACGTTGATGAAAAAGAAAAAATAACCGATTTCGAAAATAAATCATGTTCTTATATATCACGTATATAACATTTATGTATATTATGCATATGGTACACTGACAATTAGATAGGTATAAGATTCTCTGAGAATCGATGTATACCAGCTTTTTGTCAATTTTTTTTTTTCTTTTTTCTTGCTTTTATTTCATTTCATCTACAGCCGCACGATACATACTATGTATGTATAGTCGCGGCTTGGTGATACAAAAAAATACAAGAAAAAAATATATATTGACAAAAAACATCCAGGGGAGGTGTGATAATGTAATGCCAGGTAATTATACTGGCACATCAGACAGGAGAGCTGACTTACTGGTCATGATCAGTGTCTATATCTCGTCCGATGCTATATCTACTAAAATCATATATACACAATATATGTATTTCGAATCGCAAACTCACTGATCTGTCAGTTTATAAACGGCGATAATAATCATTAACATTTCGTTTTTTTATTTTTATTTTTTAGGTATTCCTATAATTCTCCTTTTCTCTCTCTCTCTCTTTCTCTCTTTCTCTCTCTGTCTCTCGATCTAGTAATCTCTGATTGCCAATTTGACAAATAATTTTTTGTTTCTATCTCATTGTATAATATAATATACCATGTAATAATATACTTGTGTATGTTTTGTACGCATAATAAAAATCGAATTGATATTCTAGATTTTATTAAAAACCCTGACAGATCCTAGTATAGTTTGGGAATCTTATTTATATGTATATATATATACATATGTATAAATAACAAGACAGTTAAACACCATAAACACACATTTACAACGGTGCATGGGGGCGCGGTGCAAAATCGATATATCTTCGAATCGTATTGTTTAAACAGGTGAAAGAGAACTCGATTGATTGACTGATTTTTTTTTCATTCCAATTTCTATACTATTTCTATTAATTAAATTTGAATTTTTTTTTTTTTTTTTTTTTCTCTCATAACGTGTATTATCACTCGTTCTCGTTTGTCACGGTTATTTTCGCACCTGCACAAGGGGCCTTGATAAAAAAAAAAAAAATAACCAAGAGAATTTCGCAGCATGGCACTTTACATTTACTAATCATCTCTGTCTATTGATTAAATGATTAATTAATTAACATATCGATGCGGTAATCATCAAAAAAAAAAAAAAAATCGGTTGTAAAATTTTACTATTCAAATTTCCGATTTTGTGAGAGTCTTAAGTGTTGATTCGGATGCGTTATACACACAGGATCGTATGTATAATGTATATATGCATGTGTATCGTATGACAGTCTCTTCGCCGCACGTGATTTCCTAAAATTTGCCAATTTTTATTGAATTTTTATAAAAAAATCTTTTCCTTCTTCGTTATTCATTTTCCATAAATCAACTCATCGCATACCGTACGACGTTACGTGATCTTACTCCAGTCATTTGAAAGCCAATGATAATTCCATTACTCCAAAATATTGAAAAAAAAAACAATCAAAAAAAAAACAAAAAAAAAAACAAAACAAAAACGCTGCGTAGTATTCGAGAGAAATATGAAGTGCCATACTTTTTTTTATTTATTTTTATTTTTTTTTCATTTATAAACAATTTGATTAGATGCGAGAAAATAAGAAAAATAAAAGAAAGAAATAAAAATTAATTAGATCGATAATAAATCAGAGCGTGCATGCATGATATTAAATTTAGTGATGAATAATAAATTTTGTATATTGAAAAATAATTGTTTTTATATATTCATTAACGAAATCGTATAGGTACCTAATAAATCGTATAACTATTAATATAGAAGCCAGTCTAAAGTGGATATCAATTTTGATTCGTCATTAATTAATGAAAAATTTATTTTTTATTTTTTTTACTCATTTATTTATTTATTTTTTGTTAGTAGCCATGCAGTTTTGTTATATTAGCGTTTTTTCGTTCTCGTTTTTTTTTTTTTTTTTTTTTCCTCTCCTTACACAACTCGACGAATATACAGTGCGGAAATAATTGATTGCGAAACAATTTGATTTCGAACAAATCAAAATCTGGGATGGAAAAAAAATAAATAATAATTCTACGAGGAATTCGAGGGGGATCTTTTTTTCTTTTTGGATTTTACAATTTTGCACCTGCGCACGCACACACTTCACTATTACAAAACGGCGCGCCAATTTCGGCCACGTGTCTGTTTTTTTTTTTTCGAGTCGTTTTTTTTTGTTGTGTTTCTGTTTTTTTTTTGTTTTTCTTTTTTTTTTGTTTTCGTGTTCAAATATTGTGCCCTTGCGTTTAGTTCACCAACACACATGATTATAACCGAAACGATCTAAACGGATTTCAGATCATGGATTTATACTGTACAGTAATATGTAACGGAGGAAAAATTTTTGTTTTACAATTTTTGAATTCGGTATTTTTTTATTTATTTTTTCTCCCCACCCCCATTCCACGATTCGATAAGTTATATAATATTATGATCACCGTAATAACAATTGATCTCGAAATCCGTCGAGATCGAGGAATAATTGAATGGTATTAAAGAAAAAAAATCGTTATACAACGGAAAAAAAATTTTCGAGAGAGAAGAATGAAAATGAAGAGAGAAAAAAAAAAAAAAAAAAAAAAAATTGATCAATCGAATATGAATCGGTGAAGTGTGGTGGGTAAAAAAAAAGTTGTGAGATATGAATTTAGTTTCATTTCATTTCAACCTATAAGCTTGCCCAGCCCTGCGTAAATTGAGTACAAAGTATACCGATTTTTTCCGGTATACATATAATCGTGAATAAATGTAGAAGAAAAATAGACAAAAAAATAAAAATAAATAAGTAAATTATTCAATAGTATATAAGGTTGGCGATTTAGAGTTAGTAAAAAGCTTTGAGAAAACGCCCTATATATCTATATATATATATAATATATTGTATGTATATTAGAAAGAGAGAAAATAAGAAAAAGAAATATAAAATCGTTCATTGCAGCACTTCATATTTTCGCAAAAATTCGCACGTTTTTTTTTTTTTTTTGTTTTTTTTTTCTTTCCTTTTTTTAATCCCACCCCCCAACCCCCAAAATCCCTGATTTGCTATCGTCGTTCGAAGTTTTTTCCATTATGCGGTATCTTTTGACGAAAAGAAAAATGAATAATTCCAAGAGGAGACAAAATGAAAAAAAAAAATGAAAATGAAAATCCGCAAAATTCGAGTGATCATATATGTATACAGTTTCGTTCGAGTTTCATATAAATATTATCATTATACAGGACTGACCAAGGTTACAAGTTGTATTCGAGTTTTATGAATGTTTTCGAATTTATGACGATTTGTACATAATATTTCGAGATGAAGAATGAAAAAAATTAAGGAATAAATAAAATAAACAATAATCCAACGAACGAAAAAAAATAATTCGCGAAAAATTCTCTCCGGTTTACATGGAATCGCGATGGGGGTGATAAAAAAAATAAATAAAAATTGGTATGATACGGTGGAAAAAAAAATGAAAAAAAAAAAAAAAAAGTAGAACATTTATTATTCAAACGCGTTCACTTTGTGCGCTTTATCGGGACTATATATGTATATGTATATGTATAATATTGGCAATATTGATATTATTACAATGTGTGTATGGGGTAAGTATGATGTACTCGTTGATGAATATATATATGTATATAAGTGTATGATATTGAGAGTGATATAAAGCAGCGCAACTCGTAGAGAATTATTTCTTTCTTTTCTTTTCTTATTCCTGATCAATTGGGTTCCGTTAATCAATTGATAAAGATGAAATGAGCGAGAAAAAAAAATTGAAACAATGATGAAATAATGAATTGCGTTGCTTTTTGTTTTTGTTTTTGTTTTTTTTTTTTTTGTGGACAAAGCCCTTCTTAATTTTTAACCGTGTTTTAGGTTTTAGGTACCTCGTAGTCCCTTTTTCTGACTTCGCGCTCCAAATCCCACTTCTGACCCTCACAAATGTAGACGCGGTCGTGATACTTTTGGCAAATCTTCTTCAAGTCGGCTACAATGACAATAATCCAACCAATTTGGAATTGAAACACTTTTACCAAATAAGATCTTTAAATATTTATAATGTATAGTATAACGGACCTATTTCAAAATGGGATTTAATCTTCATTCATTCTCTACTAATATTATCCATTAATATAATTATTAAACAAAACGAACGAACGGACGGAACAAACATAAAAGAAATAAAAATAAAAATAGAAAAAAAATTTACAGACATATCGTTTGTCTATTATTATCTGCGCGGAAATAAGAAATTGTTTCCTCCTCTTTTTTTTTTTTCTTTTGTTTTTTTTTCTAAAATATACAATTAATTAATTGATTGATTAATTATATAAAAGGAACCTGCTCTGAAATCTCTTTGTTAATTTATCCTCAAGGGTTTCGAAATATGAATATTAAGTATATATATAATAATTAATTGGAACTAGAGAAAAAAAAATAGAATTACTATAATATAGGTTCACGTGCAGGGATGATTTTGTACATTGGCTTTTTTTATTTTTTTTTTTTTCAAATTTTCGTTACGTGTTTTCGTTTTTTTGTTTTTCTGCTTTTTTTTCCAAGGGGGTAGTCGAGGGCGAGAGGGCTAGGAGGGAAATGATCTACGTATCATTTCCGTCATCTAATGCGAGCTCAAAAATCGTCACAAAATCGTCAACTCTGTATATTTTCTATATATCTATATATTTATATATATATATATACATAATACATACATATATATATAAATAATAATAATAATAAGAAAATATATAATATATATATATTATATGCTGTAGCTGCGCGTAACGTGATTTGCAAATTAATCAATGTACAGGTATACATGTGTATATATATATAGTATACATGCGCGAATAGATTCCAGAAAAAAGAAATAAAAATATATAACATGATTCCGAAATCTTTTCGTATATATCTATACATATGTAAGAAAGAAACGTGCTTATCAACCACCGTTTTACCGGTGACGTAATTTCAGTGTATCTATTCATCGGTCTTTCCCTATTTCCCTATTTCCCTATTTCGCTATTTTCGCATTTTTTGCACTCTCTCTCTCTTTGTCTAACATTGCCATAGACATAAATAAATTTATCTATCTATCTATCTATCTATCTGTCTATCTCTCTTTCTCTTTATCTTATTCCTCGCTTTAATAACTAATCATAGCGATCCCCCCGATCTCCCCTAATTAATTATTATTACAAGTTTCTAACTCGGTCAAAGTACAGGTATATATGTATTATACTCTACCTACGTTACGTATACACTGCGATATAATGATATGCCTACATGAAGCTAATAACAAAGTTTGCCAATTTATTATACTGCTGTATATATATAGTTAGCAGCTAATTATTAGCTAGCCCCTTTACCCACGCCGCGTTTATACCTATAATATATATAATATATATATATATGTATATAAATTAACTTTGGGAGTAACTACGTTATTTACAATATTATTGTTAATTAGGTAAGTTCAATTTTCACCTTAAGTGCGAATCCTATCCAAAAAAAATAAAAATCAATAAACAATATGGGTATCAATTTTTTATTTATTTTTTTCTTCTTTTTGTTGCAATTTCCTATAGATGTCTGTATCCAAAACGCGATGGGTATATATATAAATTTATTTTTTTTTTTCACGGTTTTTTTCTCTTCTGATTTTAGGGTAGAGGGTTTTGATTCTTTTTTCTTTTGGATTGAAAAAAAAAAAAAATTACAATTTCTTTTTTTTTTTTCGCAAAAACGTTAAGCAAGGAGTTTGATTGTGAATTATTAACCGAGTCGCAGATCGGGTGTAACATTTTCTGTTGATCGACTCGGAATTGTATGAAATATTAAGAAAAAAGGATAGAGATAAAAAAAAAAAAAAATGAAGAAAAGAAAAAAAAAAAGTGACAAAAAAAAATCGAAAGCACGGAAATTACGTCACACCGAAAACACGGTCGATATTCGTCATATATATCCCGTATTTATAATAATATGTATATATATATATATATGTATATATATGTATATATATATGCATAGGGTGCAATATGCTCAAGGCAAATTTCAATGTCAGCTGCAAGCTGGCTGTCATTTACCTCGAATGCTTTCATTTTAATTTTCCACTCGAGGTCAAACTTATCTCCCTCAAGACCGTATAGTTTGTTCCAGTAAGCCGCGCAAATAGTCTGGAGCTCGGCTAAAAAAACAATAAGTCACAAAACGGGGGAGCGACGAAAAAAAAAAATGATAAGGAATTTGGAAAAAAAAAAAAAATTAAAAGAAACGGGGGAAAAAAAAAACAATAATGATAATAAATCAAATGAAATTAACGAATTCCGTAAATTGGAGGAAAAAATAAATAAATAATTATATTTACTATATGTTATCAATTTAGGACATTAACAAAAAAAAAAAAAAAAATTCCACCTAAAACTTATCTGTGTTATATATTTTTCTATTTTGTTAAACTATACCACGCGAAGGTATAGAATAATGGAATAATAACTGGAACAATTAAAAATAAGAAAAATTTACCGATTTTTCCGATTACACGTATGTGGTAGTTGTTAGTTACCTATACAGGGGGCTAAACAATGAACATATATTCGTCGATCGTTGTCGGTCGTTGTTCTTGTTTTTTTATGTTTTTATATATTCGCGGTGGTGGTATGGTGGTGGTGGTGGTGGAAGTAGATTTTTTTGTAATTTTATTTTTCTTTGCTCTCGTATCAGAGAAAATTCGTTGAATAATATTTCACACGCTATATGTATGTATATCGTATATACTATATGGTATTTAATATACCTGTAATATATGTATATATAGGTATTATACATATATTATACGCGATCGTTTAGTAAAAGTTTTGTTTTCTCTCTCTGTAGGAAAAAATAGAAAATAAAAAATCCCCATTTGTATTTTTTTTTCTTTTTTTTTTTTTTGTATTTTTACTTTCTTGGTTTCATTATTTCGTTGTGTATATATGGACGACGGATGTATAAGGGTATAGGGTATATATAGATATATATGATGATGGTGATATATATATAGTATGTGTAAAGCAAAGCATAAAGCTTACAGATATTATATGAAGAATATATAATTCGTGTGTGTTAAAAGATAAAGAAAATAATACACTGAACGATCAGGAGGACATCTCTGAGGGGTTGGAGATGAGAAAATTAAAATAGAATAATGATGATGATGATAATGATGATGATTTTTTCTTTTTTTCTCTTTTTTCGGGACGAGAAAGTAGGTATATACGGATATAGTGATACGAAATGACGGTGAGAAATGAAAATGATGATAATGATAATAATGCCTGGCACACGGGCTCAAATAATAATAATAATAATAGTAATAACAATACTACGTGTCACGTGATTTAATTGTCTACCGAGAGGGTAGCAAAAACAAGGAAAAAAACAAAAAAAAAAAAAATATGCTCTACAGTAATAATAATATTATATTATATTATTATGTGAGAGAAAACATATAGGTATATATCCTCGTGCTATCGAGGATACGCTATGATCTACAAAATCAAAGAACTCTGAAAATGGGGAAAAAAAAGAAAAGAAATATCAAAATGCTTTCAATTCCATCCATAATCCAAAAAAAAAAAAGACAAAGGAAAAATAATAATAACCAACTATTTGCTTCGTGTTCTACGAGAAAAAAAATCAGAAAGAAAGAAACATCAAAAATTAAATTAATAAACTGTACAGCCGCTAATTTTTATCTAATGTGCGATTAATTTTTTTTTTAAATTCACTTCGGTATTCTATATAGCGACTGCAGTTTCTAAAAATGTTTAAAAAAAAAAAAACGCAAAACCGAAAACGAACGCCTCTAGTATTCTAATTTTTGTTTAGATTTTCTATTATTATTTTATTATATACGCTTCAGCTCAACTATGATAAAAGTGACAAAGATTATACTAATCTATTCTAAGCTGGTATGTATTATCAGTCTGCGGTGAATTATTGTATTATTTATTATGTGAGTTTTTCTAACGGCGACGGAACGATTCGTGCGCCTGAATCAGGCAACCAGAGTTACGCCTTACGTCTACGTTGAGCACCGTATCCCACCATGTCCATTCCCAACCTCAAACATTATTTTAAGACAGTTCCACTCTCCATTGCCTCGTTATTGCCTTAGATGATTAGCCAAATTCAATTTTTCATCATCTTCGACATATTCTAAGATTCAAGTTATTTTGAAAAACGATCTTTGAGGTTAGGAATGGCCGTGGAGAGACACGGTGCTCAACGTGAACATGAGGTGTAACTCCGGTTGCCTGTCTCAGGCGCACGGGTCCTTCCGTTGTTCTACTAAAAATGCACAAATATTGATAATTACAAATTAAATTAAATTTTAGCAAACAGTAATACGTGTAAAAAAAATTAAAAAGAAAAGAAATTCTAATAAAATTCTACCTCGACTATATCAAGTTCAAATTCAAAATTCAAAGAAAAAAAAAAAGAAGTAAATTACGTTATTAAATTGTGCATTGATTATTTGTTATATTCATATCTGTTTTGAGTTTTATTTATTTAGTTTATTTTTTGTGTTTTTTTTATTTTTTATTTTTTTTTCTAGACCTCAAAATCCTTCTTGATAACTTCGTATTCAAGATCATACTTCTGCTCTTCAAGACCGTTGATCCTCTTATGATACTGGTTCAGAATTGACTTCAGGTTTGCTGTCGAAATTTGTTCATTGAATATATGTGTACGAAAGAAATTTTAATTTCTGTTTTTTTTCGTTTTGCCAAGAATACAAGGCAAATATCTACCTACAATATCTACCTATACCTATTCGATATTCTATCCTCGTACCTATACGAACGAAGAAGACGAGAAAGTGAAAGAAATGACTAAATAAATGAATATGAATGCGTGATTGAATGACTTAAACTTTGTGCGCGTATATACATATCTATATACGTGTGTGTGTGTGTGTGTGTGTGTGCAAATTGGATCGGGACTTGTTTCGACGTAAAGTGTACTATAATATAGAAAATACGTTAATTTAATAAAGATACACGTGTAATAGAGGAGAATAATTGAAAACAAAACTCCAGAGAGAAAATATTATGTGCATCGGGGGGATGAGGGGGGGGGGGGTGAGGGGTAAGAAAAATTATTCAAATATTATTTCGTGTGAATTGTATAGAAAAAAAGACGATAGAAAAAAAGACGATAGAAAAAAAAGACGATAGAAAAAAAGAAAAAAAAATCAAACGTGTGTTAGGGACGATAGTTTGTACGGATGCGAAGCTAATTTTTTTTGTTTCTGTATCTGATGCGATTGTTGTGTAGTTTTTTGTTTTTTTTTTTTTTTCCTTTTTTTTCTTCCAAATCGTTTTGTACTTTTCTCTTTTCGGTATATATATATATATATACATAGGTATAGTATACCTATATATTAATTTTCTAGCTCGACTGGAGAGAGCTAAGCAGTAAAAAGAGCCTGTCATATAAAATTATGCGACATTGATCGTTGTTATTATTATTGGACAAAATTAGCAACCGTTTTCAGCAGTGCCAGAAAAAACAAAAAAAAATAAGATAAATAATTAGAAGAAGAAGTAAAAAAGAAGAAGGTGAAGAAGACAAAGTAGAGTAACAAGAAAAAAAAAAAAAAAAAGACAATTTGCGGTAAGAAAGACACGAAATGACACAGCTTCTTCAGCGATTGTTAAACTAACGAAAAAAAAAAAAAAATACCTCGTAGTCCTTCCGCTTAACGATATACTCAAAGTCGAATTTCGCATCCTCCAACTTGTTGATCCTATCGTGGTATTCGCGCAGCACGCGTTTGACTGTCTCTGTGAGTATCGTTTGAAAAAAACAAATTTTTTTTTTTTTTCTTTTTTAAATTCCTAATTCATTGTTTCATAACGTTTTTTTTTTTTTTTTTTTTTTTTTTTTTTAATTAAAATTGAAACGAGTATCGTCGACCAAAGTAATAGAGAATGTGTAAGGAAATCCTATGGCAAACCAACCCTTCGAATCGGATCGGGTGAAAATGGTTTTTTTTTTTTCTTTTCTTTCCATTTTTGAAAGTCTCTACAATCATTGAGAGAAGAAAGAGAAGATAAAAAATCGAAAAAAAAAAAAAAAAAAAAATAGATAATCGTCGTGTGATAAATTGATGTTCGTGGAGTATCGTGTTGATATACCGTGACAGTGAGGGATTGTCATTGATTATCGTAATACGTATATAGGTATAGGAATCGAGATAAACATAATGGTTATTTACGAAAATTTACCCGATCGGAGATAAGAAATAAAAAAAAAAAAAAAAAAAAACCTCTGCTTAATTAAATAACACGTATTTTTTTTGTTTCAATTATTTTTTTTTTCGAAATTAATACGACAACGCTAAATAAATCTGAAAGAAATTCGTTAATGAAAAACGTTTGCCTAACCGCTTCCATATATAGGTTACAGAGAGACACGAGAAATTATTATTATATCCGAAAAGGGGTATGGATATCTAATCTATGTATATTAATTATTATATTGTTATAATACTCAATCATATTTTTATATCCTTTTTTGCACCACATTCTCTCTAATGATATACAAGAAAATAAATCGGGGCGGGGGGGGGGGGGGGGGTGGTTGGTTGGGGGTTGAAAACAGTGGCAAACTTTAAACTGTAGAAGTAGTAGTAATAGTAATAATAATAATAATAATAATAATAATAATAATAATTAGGGTCGATTAAAATTAAATTCGATTTGATTTGGAAATGAAATTCGTGGTAATTGAATTCAATTATAAAGATATACGAGAAGAAATAATTAATAAATAAAATATGTGACGGAAGAAGAAGAATAGGGGCGAGGGGGGTAATAATTTCTATTCGGGGCACCTGATTGTTGCGAAAAAGAAAAAAAAAAATTGTTGAACAAATATATGTATATATATATATCTATATAGCGAAAATGTAAATTGCAAATACCTTCGTTGGCGTCGTCGACGTTCTTCGGTTTCCCGCAACGTTCTTCAATTATACGTCTTCTCTCGGCGGCCTTCCTCTCCTGTTCCTTCTTCAGCTCTTCGGCGGCCTTCTTACGCAGCAGCAGCTGTATTTTTTTTTTTTTTTTGGGAGAAGGAAGAGAAAATTTTTATTTTTTTTAGTCAACACTTCGTACCGAAAATATTGTTCAGAATCTCTTTTTTTCTTTTCTTTTCTAGTTACAAGGGGGTTGAACTAACCCTGAGTTTCTTCTTCCTGTCTGGGGTCATGAAACCCTTCTTGGCCTTCTTGGCCTTTGAGGCCTCCTCGAGGCGGGCACGGACTTCGGCCCTCTTCCTGTCGGTTTCCGCCTGTTTCCTCTTCTTTTCCTAAATTTCGTTTGTGGAAGAGAAAAAAAAAAAAAAATACGTTGCTGTTTAATCCCTATACGTTTTATAAAATCGATCGAATTTCATTCGTTTCCCTCCGCTACGCTAGACTCGGTTCTTCTACGCGTTTTCAAAAACTACGGGAATTCGTTCTGGTTTAAATTTGTTTTTTTATTTTTTATTTTTTTTCTCTCGCGAAAAATCAGAGACAAAAATATGAAATATAGTCAATTCGACAGCGAGAAGAAGATGAAGAAGAAAAAATAGTCGAATTAATATTTTCTGGTATCAAGGAATGCAAAAAAAAAAAAAATAGAAAGAAAAAGATTTTGGAAAAGGATTTTTGATATTCTTTTCTTTTCTTTTCTTTTTCTCTAATCTTATCCGGAGGATTTTTTAAAGATGACCGTCGCCTATTACGTACATCCTCGATGCGCTTCCGCTGTAAAAGAAAAGAAAGAGAGAAAAATCTCTGTTAGAATAGATAGTTGATAGTTTATAATTTTGGTTAAAAGAAACGGAAAAAGGAAAAAAAAAAAGAAAATTTTGAAACACGTTCTTTCCGCGACATAATACGTATCAGGCACTTTCTCCGTGTCCGCTGATCGTAGAAGCTGATCATAAAATATTATTCGCGAATTCGTGTTTCAAATTTTTTTTCTTTTCTTCATTAAGAATAAAAAAAAGAACGAAATAAGCATAAAATTGAATCGCGATTTGGCGAGGGCGTGATAATTATTAAGAATTAAACAAATGTTCGTTATACTATATATATATATATATATTATGCTCGATCGAGACAAATTTTCAAATATAATTTTGAGATGTTCTTTTTTTTTTTTTTGTTTTTTTTTTCGGTATTCATCGTTTGACGATAAAAAAATTTGACGAATATAAATATTTTCCTTGATATAATAAAACAATTAAAATATATATAAATATATACTGAAATTTAAGAGAACAGAGAATGTTTGAAAATTTTTTTTTTTTGAAAACGCTATACGCTATAGGCATGGAGTTAGTAGATTTTTGCCAACAAACGATTAATGTTAAGTAAATTTAACAAGGTAAATATATAACAACAGGTGAGCAAAATTTTGTTACCAGGATTTCAGACGACATTAACATGCAGTGTGCGTGTATGTGTATGTGTTTATTTGCGTATGTGTGTGTGTAGGTTTTACCGTGGTAGACACTCTTCGTCGCCACTGTGTTGGTTGCATTTTAGAAGAAAAAGAAAAAAAAAACTTTCGTTTTTTTTTTTTTTTTTTTTTCTTTTCTTTTTCTTTTCTCTCTTGCGTGTATAAATTCTGTTTTATTTACACGTTTATGGAAATCCAGGATATCTACGGTGGACTACGATCACTTGACACACCTTGACTTCGAGCTAAGGAGCTATATTCCTTGATTATAGCTCTCTGAATGAGGGTGGGGATTTTTTTTTTTTTTTTTTTCACACGAGATCGAAATTCATTTATCGAAATATGAGAAAAGAGAAAAAAAATTTACTCAGTTTTCTTCACTTTTTTTTTTTTTTTTTTTTTAATTTGTTTTTTTCTTCGACGTTCGGACAATTCGAAGATTCATCGAAACAGGTAATTAAATTTCGTCTCGTGGCTCGGGGGTAAGAGGAAAGGGAAAAAGAAGAAATAAAATTATAACGCTATAAATAATACAGGTAAATGATAAATAAAAGGTAAATCATACTGAAAGATTAGAAATAAATGGAGTAGATTAATAATAACTATATAGAGATAAAATAATAATAAAATTCGTAGGATAAAACGATCAAATTCTTTATCATATAGAGAGAAAGGAGAAACGATCTTCGTAAAATTTGGAAAATGTACAACGTCGACGGACGGACAAGAGAATTTTTGAGATCGATGAATTTTTTCTTGTTCCTTTTTTTTTTTCGCAAACCGATTCGGAAGATTCGTCTCACGCGATCGATCGTCGTTTCGAACGTTTATCGAATCGTATACGATTTTTGTTTGTCGAATGTGAAATATAAAATGAGAAAAAAAAAAAAAACGAAATAGAAAAACGAAAATTATAATCAGAAAATAATAGGAGATGAGAGAAAGACAACAACGAATGTTATAGAACAATCGAGAGGGCCGTGTTGGTATTCGTACTAAAAATACAAACGGGTATTGTTTAATAATCGACAAATTATTTATAATAAATAAAAGAAAAAAAAATATATACATATTGTGTATATATGGTTCAGTCAGTTTAAACCTTGCGTGACTGTAGAAATTCTCCACTTTATAGCGACGAGGAAAGAGAGAGAAATTCTCAATTCGAAATTCGATGAGTTTATTTTCAGAAATTTTCGCATATATATGTAATTACACGTAAAAATTGTGCCATTTTTTTTCTCTCTTTCTCTCTCTCTCTCTCTCTCTCTCTTCTCGCTAAATGTGAGAAAATACGACGGTCACGTTTTCTCATACACAGATTTTTAAAAATTTCTTTCTAATTTTTTTTTTGATTTCTAATGGGTTTCAAACAATCATTGGATGGGACGGAAAAAACAAAGCTCAGGGTCGTGCGAAACATGTACCTTTTAAATTCGCGAATACTGCTCGTTTCCGCGATCAAATGAAGATTGGAGAAAGGTTGCGAGTTATCCATGTCGTTGATCAAAGATCGAGAATGACACGCCGTATGGAACAGACAATATCATAGTTAGAAATTTGTAGAAAAAAAAAATCAAAAAATTTTTTTTTTCTGATCACGATCGACGATACATACCTAACCTCATCGTCAGCCATGATGATTTTTTTTTCTTGCTGTTAGTAGAATCTACCTGAAAACGATCAATCAATTCCTTCGATTTAATGCGGGGGAGAAGTACGAGGGTGTGAAAAAATAAATAAATTTTTTTTTAAATTCTATCCCTTATCGAATGGATTTTTTATTTTTTTTTCTTAAGATCGAAGGGATGAAACCGAGAACCTACCCCAAGGTGTTTTTCGAAAAAAATTCAAAACTAATATATATATAGTATGATTTAATCAAATTTCGGGAATACGTTGAATAGATAAATAAATCTGATGCAAGAAGTTTTAAAACCGTATCATCATCTCTACGTTAGAGCCGGTGTAGTATATCCAATGTTCGTAAATAGAAATCGACTGGTAGTCGTCCCCACTCTAGGGGCGTCGCGACGCAGCTCTGCAAACCAAATTTGGCTACATCGTCGTCTGCACCGTGCGCTGGGCGACAACGCCCCGTGCAGAAACGACGTAATCCAAAACCTCCCCGAAAAAAAAAAAAAAAAAAAAAAAAAAATAGAAGAAAAAAGGAAAAAGGACGAACTGCAATTTTTACGAATTTCTTTCTTTTTTTTTTTTTTGTTTTCAATTTGTGAATCGATTTTGGAAATTTTTCGCTGAACCCGATAACTCGGTAGACCCTGGTAGCGACCGATCTCTGAATCCTGTTACGAATTAGGGGAATAAATCGTCGATTTGTTTAAATAAAAACGAAAGAATTTTTTTCGTAACGACGAAACACTCTACCTACACTATACATCTATACGATCTTCTAATCCCGTTTATATTTGTATCAACGGTAAGCGAGCGGGTAGTTAATTATAGATTCGGTGCGTCGCGACGCCGAGGGTCGGTCCATTCCAAGACATGAGTCGAAAGCTCGGGTCCCTAGCTATCGCGGGGTTTGTGCTTTCCACCTACGTTTCTAAATCGCGGAAAGACGATACTTACATACTATCCTCTCGCTCGTATCTCTCTGACTTACGAATATCGAATATCGCCGTCGATTATTTCTATCGATAATAATTTGACCCTGTATAAACACGAATTTACCAACGCGATAAAAACTACAGGAATAATTCCGTACAGGTTTTTTTTTTCTTTTTTATCGAGAGACAGGGAAAAAAGAGACACAACGTATATAGCAAGAGAAAATCACTGATTGAATATGAATTCGATAAATCTCTATATCGCAGACTGCGGAGGGTGTCGTTATTCTAAATTGTAGGTGCGGAAGAATAACGTAGAGGGACACAACAAAGCCCGTCGAAACGATATACCCTTCGCGAACGTAGAAAAAAATCAAAAAATCAAAAAAAAAAAAAAGGGGGAGTAAATTTACGGGGTGGAAAACAGATGTGGAAATAAATCGGCACGCCTGTTCGAACTGCAGATAAATTGACGAAGATCTGTGTTATTTTTTCTCCCTTTTGTTTTTTTGTCAATGGTTCATCCATTATTCTTTCACATTTCCTTCACATATGTTATACAAATTTTCCGTATCGCTTTTAACACTTTTCCGTCGCCAATTGACCATTATCGCTATTACCGAGCCTCCCCATAAAGCTACGAACGATCGCCGGATGAATTATATTCACTGCGTTGATGATGAATGATCAAAAAAATTCGACGCGCACTCTCACTAATAATTATCATCATTTATTATTTATTATCAGATGTGGGAGATGCGAAAGAGCTTTTCCTTTCCTTTCCTTTCCTTTCCTTTCCTCTCCTTTAGTTTCCTTTCCTTTTCTTTTCTTTTCTTTTCTTTTCTTTACTTCCCCTTGTCGTATTAATTTTTTTTTTTTTTTCTCTCATTTTCTGACGATGATGATGATGATTCGTATCGCTTACCTGAGAAGTGTACAACCTGGGCGGTGACTAGTCAACCGGAGTTTCGGCAGCTGACTGTGAAGTCGAGAAGTATTCGAGCAGCTTCACCGCCGCGCTCTTCTTCTACGGTCACGTGGTTATGTAAAACCTAAAGCTTATTGGTGGAAATTTTTAGACGATCTAGAGCCTCCAAAGTCCAAAAATACACCAAACTGAAAACGGAGCCGACTAACCCGCGGGATAGCTATCATATACCCCTTACGCCTGCACCCAAAGCTTTTCTAAAAGCTTTACGCGCGATTCGATGTGGAATATTACCTACATCCCGAAACCGCTTACAATAGATTTCAGAGGCGCGACTCAAGTTTTGATTTTTTGTTGTTGTTTCTTTGTTTTTTCGAGAAAAAAAGCCTTTTTTTTTTTTTTTTTTAGCGCTTCCGAAGATTCCTTCGTTTTCTTTTTCCCAAAAAATTCAACCTTTCTTCGAAGTTCAAAGGAAGAATTCTGATCAGGATAAAAGAATTTCATTCGCTTTCTTGAATTTTTGATAAATTTTCGATAAAAAATTCGATAAATTTTTCAACAGTTTTTTATATTTTTGGAAAAGATACCCGTCGTCGTTGCAATTTTGAAATCTATACCAGCTGCATATCGCTGAGAGATTCCTAACGAAAATGAACGATTGCAAGAAGAAAAAAAAAAAAAAAACCTGAGTGCAAATATAAACGAGCAGATAAAATCGTTTTTTTTTTTTTCGAAATAAATCGCTATACTTTCGCCTCCGTTACAGCAGCGCGGACATAATTGTATATTCTAGTTTTGAGGAAACGGCAGCTTTATTATTAACAAGGTGTCGGTGCTCCGGATCCGAGGAACAGCTGTTTGGCACGAAGACCCGAAATCTGGGATAAAAAATTACAGTCAGATCGAGCTGCTGGATGAAAAGTCGAAGATCCATATTATCTGTTCCAGAAAGAAAACCGACGCGCGGATTATTTTGACCAAAATCGCGAAATAATTCGCACACTCGAAATCCGAGCTTTCCTGATACAAAAAAGCTAGGCGAATCTCTTCGAATCACGTCCGCGAATGAGGCAGAAATTTTTTTTTATCGAAAGATTCGATACCCGCGATGCATTTTAGGTTTTTTTTTTTTTTTTTCTACAAATTTTTGAGTTCTTTAGTTTGAACGTTTTTTTTTTTCAACTAATTTTGTGCATATAATTTTGAGAGATCGGCGTATATCCTTTCGTTCGAAGAAGAAATTATTTTACGGTTTACCTGGTGAAAGTTTTTGTCTAATTTTGGATTTTGATATAAAATAGTATATAAAAATTAAACAAATAAGTGTAAAATCGAGAAAAGATATACTACGCTTCTTATTCCCACCGTTATAATAATCCGAGAGACACGTGCTGACGATGCACTCTGACCCATATTCGATGTATGACATTTTCTACTTACATATTTTTATCAGGAGTGACATTTTCTACCGCCCGCACCGCTTCTAAACGCCTTCGAGCTTATACATATAATGCTAAAAATAGTTAGGGTAGGGCCAGAGACCCGTGTCCTGCGATAGAATTACACAGTGTATAGTACATAAGATACACCGTTATACAGCTGTGATAAATTAATCGAAAAAAGGGAAATAAAAAAAAAAACTCGAAAATATTCCGCGAAGAGAAAAAAATTTTTTCTCTCTTTTTTTCTCTTTTGGTTTTGAATTAAAAAAAAAGAAGATTGATGTACATGTAGAAATGAATCATAGACTATATAATACTATATCAAAGCGATTGAATTCCGAGCTTTTTTCTATTCTTTCCAAAAAAAAGAAAAAAAAAAGAAAAAAAAAAGAAATAAAAATTTACGTGTCATAGTCGTCGGAGCTTTTCTTTTTTCTTTGCTATTTTTTTTTTTTTTTTTTTTTTCTTTTTTACTTTAGGAACCGTAAAAGTTCGCTTTCCGAATAGGAGAATTTCGGATACGTCAGCGTCGTCCAACATCGAGGGAGTAAAGCTCTACCGAATCGTGTTTGATAAGAGCTTTAAAGCTACTCTCATTACTAGTTACCGACCCAGTATACTAGACGGAATCATCGATACCTCGAGTATATCTACTGGTACCATAAGATCAGAGCTTTTCGGACGAGTAAAGCACCGCGAATAACCGAATAACCGAAGAGTTATAGTTACCCTCCGAGCAACGTCGAGCTTCGTACAGGCTACGTTTGTTATATTCGATGAGAAAAATAATTCTTTTTAAAATTGATAAATAATAAATGATAAATATAAATATAATCGTAACGATTAATCGATTTTTGTAAACTCTGGGAGTAAAAAAATTTCCCCAAAGATGAACTATTATATGAGCTAAAAAAAAAAAGGAAGAAAAATTTAATTCCGTTTTTTACAATAATTGAAAAAAAAAAAAAAATGTGGATCGATTTTATCACGGTTTGAAGATTCCTTCTTTTTCTATCGCCGCAACGATTACAGGTTTCTACTTGCGCCGATTGAAATCGAAATAAAAAGAAGGAACGAAGAAAATAGAAAACCAAAAAACCAACAGAACGGATTCTGTAGAATTCAAGATACTTTTTCGAACTTATTTAACTGCGCTGTCGAAATCTGTTTCACATTAGATACTTAAAGATAATATCTATTCCAAAAATCGGATATTTTTGTTATCGTTCATTTATTTATTTATTTATTTATTTACTTATACATTTACTTTATTCATTGATGAATTCATTTATTCATTCATTTAATATGAAAACGCGATGTTACATATACATAGGTATATGTATGTATATGGGATGTACGACGAGATATCAGAGTGCAATGTCCTGTTTCCATGACAACCGCAGTGATGTCACTGCCGTATCCCTGTCACTTAGACACGAGATCTAGGTCAAATCGAATGAATGGATATAGTTTGTAAATCATCAACCGATATATGGTAACCTATATACCTATATGCACGATCAATCGACTAATTTTGAAATAAGAATTATCGACTCCGTCTAGGAGATTCGAAGGTTTGAAAAAAAAAGAAACAAGTATCGCCGGCATATGAAACAAAGGATTTATGATTGATTCTTATTCCTCGATTTTGGAAATTGATTTGGAATTTTTTGAAGATAAATGGAAAAGTTGTCGGGCCATTTGGAGAATGAATTTTGAAAACGAGGATACCAATTCGAAATAAGTCTATATAATATAGAATATCCGCGAATAAACTGGAACTGAGTATTGGCTTCAGAGCGTGTACGTTCGATTCTAGCTATGCGTATATGAAATGAGGGAGATAAAACGATCGAGAAACTTTCCTTCGTTATTGAAAAAAATAAAAAAATAAAATAAAAATAGAAAACAAATAATAATAATAATTTTTATTCGACGTGAGAGGCAAAGTGTGCCTGGCACGTTTAGGGCGTTCCGGTGGATGACCCGGCGTCCTCGTTGCCAGGGAAACAGTCCCGTGACGTCACGGGACAACCTCGGGTTTATGGGTGACCCACATTCTAAAAATAGCACCCTATATATATATATATATATATATGTATATATATTATATATATTATATATAGCCACCGACGACTTTAGCGAGGAAATGCAAGTCACAGAGGAAAATTTGTATCGATTGATTGTATATATGTATATATGTATATATCTACACGTATATGTATAGGTATAGCACAGATCTTATCAAGAATTAATCATATACTCGATACGTGTATACCTACATGTATCCATACGAGGTTTCATAGATCATTAACACACGTCGATTCCGATCGTTCTAGTCATTTTTCTACGCGTACCTGTAATCAGGCATATATATTTTTATTTTTTTTCCTAGAATTTTCAAAACGTCGTATTTTTGAAACAGCATATTTTTGAACGATAATCAACCAGTCGTCAAAAGAACGAGAAACCACCCTATAATATCCGTTAAATGTAAATCGGAAGAAATATTAGAATTTCATAATCGTTTGAATTTTTTTCTCTTTTTTTTTTTTTTGTCTTGTACGATCAATGAGATAAAAAAAATTCAGATTTATTCTAATTAGTCAAAAAAAAAATGTGTATATATATATATATATACTTAGTACAGATGTATGTGCAGAACTCTATCCATTCCCAACCCCGAACCCGGTCAGACCCCTCTCCGAACAATCAAGAAAAGGGTTGAAAATCGAACGGCCTCGGTAACAGTTAAACTGTTTCGACCTGGCGGCCCACTTCTCTGCCCGTGACGTCACTAGCGACGTCATTGCCCGGGCGAAATTGGGTCAGGCAGCACGTCTGGGCGCTTGGTGTGTGAGGGGGTTAAATATCTGCTCCCCCGCCGCCCCCGAGTAAGAGGAAAAAAAAAATAAAAATAAAAATTAAAAAAAAACCAGGAAGTAACAAAAACGGCAAGAAAAATAAATAAAAATGACGAGACTCGTGTTCCTTTTTTTTTCTTTTTTTCATTTTTTTTTTTTTTTTTTTTTGATTTCACCGCGTTTGAATCATTTCGACAAATTTCCCTATTACTTTGTTAATCAGCCTTGTCTGTATTTTGTCGTGAATAAAGAAAATTGGAAAAAAAAAAACAACAAAGAACAGGAAGAAAACGAAAAATGGAAAATCTAACGAATGATCATTGTCAAAAGCGATAAACAGAAGAAAGAAAAAAATTATAGTAGGGGAGGGTGGTGAAATGGCGAAAAGCTTGACAGTGGAATGGTTCGTTGGCAGATCTCATGAATGGTGGCGTAATGTGAATGGAGCTCCACTGACCTACTTTTGCCCCGAGCATCCCCCTATCACCATTCCTTCCTCTCAGCAGCCCTCCGACGCGGCCAACCCCCGTCCCTCCACCCCTTTTATCCCCTTTTCATCCCCCCTTTATAACCACCCTAAACACCGACTCGTGAAGAAGGTCCAGAAAGAAGAAGAAGAAGAAAAAAATTAAGTCAGGGACGTTGCGAACTGTGTTTCATGGTTTTCGTTAGAAATTAGAAGAAATCGATCATCGAGCTTTCGAATACGTTTAGAAAATCGGAATTCGGTTGTAGTAGGTACACGAGGTGTTCAATGACGGTCGAAATAAGATTTGGAAATTATAATCAGACCGGAAATTTAATCGCGAATTAAAATCGGAGTCGAATTACCCATATAAATGCGAAATTCTCTATATTCTATTCGGTGTTATTATTATTACTGTTATTATTTGGAATATGAGAAACGGAGAATGCGGAATGACCCAGTTTTATATAATTTAACCCCCGACCTATCCAATGTGGTACCGCGCATCTATAAATGGTACATGTGTGTATAGATCTACACCGTGTGTATTAATCTATATATATATATTTGTAAACGGGGTGTTCTCGCTCATCCGGGACACTTTTCTGCACGTGGATCCCCGATTTCCGTTTTTGGCCAACCCCCAGCGACAAATCCAGAGTAGTCCTACCTACCCCCTGATATCAACCGGTTCGAAAGTCATTCGATTTGCAAAATATGAAAAAAAATTAAAAAAAAAAAAACCAGGCTGCAAAACTCCCTCCCGAAAATTTCAGGGTCTCTTCGGTACCCGCAGTCCAATTTTTGACAAAAAAAAAAAAAAATTATGCCTTTGATAGATTTGCGGTTCGGGGTTCGCCAAGAACCGAAATCTCTAGTGGCATCAAAATCGGGGTACCCGTGCGCAGAAAAGTGTCCCGGATATGCGAGAATACCCCATATATGTACGTTTGTGTGTGTGTATGTGGGGGGGGGGGGGGGTATATCGCGTGTATGCCTCTATATCGAATGACGTCATCACAGGGTGGACAACGAACTCGGTAACGTCGGCAGGTGCATCGACCTGCAGCAATCCTAGTTCGCCTCCCTGGGCGACCCGCTCTACAGCATCACGACGCGTCGCGACGCGGCACGAAGAGGTGCCGAGGACGTAGCTGAATATAGATATACACAAATATTCTACGATTATATGTATATGAAATTATTTCCGCGTAAAATAAATTCGCAATTCGACTAAAAAAATTAAATAGAATATAAAAGTGTCATATTTTTTCGACATTATTGACTGGTCAAAGTTTCGACGAATTCCGAACGTCTTGAATCCCTTTTTCTCGCAATTGAGGTAAAAAATGGAATATCGAAAATCAGAAATACGGTAACAAGTCCGAAATTGTTTTCTTTTTGGATAAATCAGTTAATTCATTTCATAAATCGACGATATCTTTCGAAATGATTTACACGATTGTCACTCTCTTTCTTCTTCTAATCGGGTTTCGAAAAAATTGAAGGAAAACCGGGATTATCAATTTTATTGGGAATGATTTTGTCCCGGTTCCATTTCCCCTGCAGCCTCGTCGGATCATCCCAGATCCATCTGTACCTACTCCACGAATACATACGCGTATACGTGTATATACATATACATATATATATATATATATATATATATATATATATATATATATATATATATATATATATCATATACATATATATATATATATATATATATATATATATATATATATATATATATATATATATATATATATATATATATCATATACATATATGTATACATAACATATACATATATTCTGTGACCACTTCGACGAGGCCACGTGGTGTGGCGCGCGCGGAACAATCAATGCAGTGACGTCATTCCGGCATGAGCCAATAGCGTCGCGGCTCCATTCAACCCGCCAAGCTCACCCGAAGTAGAAGCGGTTCGAGTTATGTCAGACTATGTCGGACTGCAGTTACTTCTCTACCACTGATCGTGAAACCATCTCACCGTTCGGAAGTAGAGAGACTTGTGCGCATTGTAGTACATAGATACATACATATACATACATATACATACATATACATACATACATACATACATATATACACGTAACAATTTTAACAGAGTTTTGTAATATTGACAGAAAGATGTTTTTCAAAATTATTGTGAGATTTAACGAAGACAGTGTTCGTTTGTTTGAAACAGGGTTATAAAAAAGACGAATATAAATAAAATAAGGGGATAACGATTAAAACGACGAAGAAAACAACAGAAATAAATTAGAAGAAAAATAAGAAACTTACGATATAAAATAATCCAAAATTCTTAAAGATTAATAATAATCTGATCATGAAACTATAGAATGAGTTGCGTCGATTTAATCAAAGTGATTATTAGATGAAAAAAAAATTAAGCTCAATGTCTATCGAGGATGTAATTTGTTTTTCTCGTCCTTCGAAGGAGACATATACCTATGTAAGTAATTAATTAGTCGCTGATTTAATTGTTCTGATGCGATTTTTTTATCTTTTTTTTTGGCTTTAATTGTGCAGAGAGAGGGTGAAGATGTTTGTTTAAAAATTGAGACACAGCTTCGGAATAATTGTACGGTGGGATAATAATTTTCGGAGCTTTTTTCCTTCTCTCTTTATTCTCGCGGGTTGTGCAGATCTAAGACTGATTTTGTACCGGTACGAGGATGGAATTATCGCGGGAATCTGTTTTTTTCAAAAAATTTGAAAAAGCTAGATAATTTAAACGGGTATATAAACACGTGCTGCAGGATCCGCGAACCCAAACACACGCCCACGCAATATCTGAGGTCGACGTCGACCGACGCCCACGCCATGAAAATAGCACAGTTCGCTCTGTCTGATGGGAAAAGGAGGCCGTAGAAACTGGGTCAGTTTCCAAAACTAATACCGAAAATCTTTCCAAGATATTATCAATGGGGTAAAATCAACGCCATAGATATACTAAGAAACGAAAGACTGATATCGACGAGATGAAGAGGGTTGAGAGAGCGGAAAAAATAAATCGAGAATCAAAACTGAAAGAAAAAAAAAGGTCTCTTATTTTTTTTTTTCAAATTTTTTAATTTTTTGAGTATGAAAAAAATTTGTCGTCAATTCCTCGTGTAGTTTTCTAAACTGGGACAACCCTCGTTCCCATCTTCGTCGTTCCTCTTTCTCTCCCGTCTTTGGAGCACCCCCGTTCTCACCCCCCGGATAAATGCGCGTCGCGTAAAGCAGGAGGAAGAGAAGGAGGAAAATCGGTAGGGGTGAGGGGTACGAATGCAGTGACGTCAGTGGAATACGGAAACCTTATTGGCCAGTCGAGTCCTGACGTCACGGGACGAGGTTGTGTGCAGGTTGTACCATAGATAGTTTCCCGGTGTGTCCGTGTGAACCCCCTGCAACAGGGTGCAACGGGGTTCAAAGTCCCAGTTTTCCAAGGCTGTTGGATCCGAGCGATAGTTACCAAAGCTGGTTTATTAGCCACCAGATTGGATGGGTGTGTTTTTTTTTTTCCATTGTTTTTTTCGCTTCTTTGTTTGGGGGTAGTTATAGGTAGGTATAATTCTATAAAAGTCCCGAGAGCTTTCTTCACGCTATTTTTCGCGAATTCGATCTCTTCGTCGTTTTCGGTATCCCAAAAATTGGCGACAAGTATAAAAGAGAGAGAGAGGGAGTAAAAATTCATAATTATTTATATTCTTTGGACGTCTCTCCCTCGTTTTGTGAAAAAAAAAGTTTTAAAAAAAATCACATACACACGTATATATCTCGTGTGTCAAAGCGATAGGGTAATTTTGGTTTTGCTTTCTCCATACCTCGTATAATAATAATAATATGGTATAGTCGGTTTTATTCTTCAATGTACCACTCACAGAGTCGATCCTTCTATGGATGGCGCCCCATTGAGAAAGATGGCGACTAGGGGTTGAAGTCGGATAACCCGGTGACCCAGTTTCCCCGTTTGCGTCATTCACATTCTATCCCCTCTTCTCTCATCCCCTATCACCGACACACACAACCTCACCATGTCACGCATTTATATTCCACCATAAACTGTGATAAGATGGAATTAAGCTTCCCACCCTATTCGTTATAAACCATTCATGCATATCGTATTTTTCTTCTTTTCTTTTTTTTATTACCTTTTCTCTATAAAACCCCATACGCATACTTTCTCCATTATTCTCATTTTCCCCATGAAAAAAAAAAAAAAAAAGAACGACATAGAACTCTTTCGAAATATTTTTAATTCCACGTAAAAATGACGAACGATATACCTGTACTGTACATACAGGTGAGTAAGTATCGGTGGATGTTTGACATTGATTCCATGGATCAGAATGAAAGTTCCCCACTCCAAAATGCAGGGGTTTATGGGACGGTGTTGCTTGGCAACAGCCCTGGGTCAATGGGGTACTGGGATATCTCGTTCGCAGGTTCATGGGGGAAACTAGGTCAACTTCGTCTCTCTACCTTTTCCATCCCCTCTCTCTATATCTCCGACGTCTCTTCCCCTTCTACCCTCACTCTCTCTCTCTCTCTCTCTCTTTTGTCTCTCTCAATTTTATTTTTTTCATTTTTCTCCCTAAACATACCCCCGCCCGAGATATATACCTTATACCTACCTACCCACCTACCTACCCCCCGTGTAATTCAACGAAAATTCAGATCAATGAAAATTCTACCGCACGTAGGTATACGACAGGGGTTTCAATGTCCGCTGGTGTTGTTTCATCCCCATTAGATTAGGTCTGAATAGGGAGCATTTAATTACGTCACACTTCTATAAGTCCAAATTTTCTAATTTGTTTTTGGTTTTATTTTATCGATCGTTTATTTATTCATCGATCTCTTCCGATGTAGAAAATCTATAAACGATATTTTTTTGGAAATTTTTTTTTTTTAGTCTATTCAGGGAAACTGATTTCGGGTTTAAATGTGCAGAACGCATCGTGAACGTCCTTGCGGATCCGTCCCTGAGTTTCTCTCCCTACTGACCTAAATATTCTATATATAGAGACGGCAGTCTATTTATAGAACCACCCCCGTCAAACGACCCATCCACCCGTCCGCTCGGGTCCTTACCTCGGCAAACTACCCTGGCCGAAAACATGTTATTGGTTGTTTAGATTTGGGAACAAATTTTTAATCATTTTTTTTTCTTTTTTTTTTTTTACTTTTTTCTTCTTAAACTCGCGGGGGATGGAGAGGGTTGCGCCTAGGGTAGCTGGCCGAGATAACACATGTTAAGGATAAGGGGACGAAAATTTTTGTACATCGATAAAGGGAGACGCGATTATTCAATTTCTTTTCTTCGATTTTGATCGAGTTTAGAAAATTTGGAAAATTATTTAAAATTCGAAAAGAATTTCGACGATGAAGAATTAGAAGAGGGGTTAAACTGACGAAATTTCGCGAAGAAGATGTAGCAGAAAACCGCGTTTCTATTCGCCCAGGAAATTTAAAAAGCTAATCAAAAAATGGTTCTTCTTCTGTTTCTTGAAAATAAAATGTGAAGAAACTCTCAAACGTTACCCTCGACGGAATATATGCTAATTAGTATACCTACTAAGGTATGTATGTGCCTCGGGCTAATTAGCCGAAGTCGGGACCGTGGTAAAGGATGCAGTTCTCGTTGTTAGAGATTTTCCTTCTTTTTTTTTTTTCTTTTTTTTTTTTCTGACTCAGAGAAAATTTGAAAACAGAAATGTTTCGTTAGTTTGTTTCTTCCTCTTTGTTCCATCTGTAATATTTTTGATTATTTTGCCAGAGTTTGGACGCTAGATAAATTGCAAAATTCAAATCGCAAAGTAATGGAAAATAAATATACTTTGAAAGAAAATAAAGAAAAATTTCCCGATGTTTTATCGCGGGTTAGTATACCCTCGTTGTTATATATATTTCTCTATGTATTGGTGAGGCTGTAAGAGTTCACTGCCCTCGCGCAAGCGTAGCCAACCTCTGACGTCATTGCTACGTCATCGAACCACCCTCGCTTCTATATATATACCCATACTCATACATATACCTATACCTATACACATGTTTCTCTAAAATCGAGAAAAGCTCTCCAGCGGGCGAATGCCTTGCGATACGGAAGACGCTGTACATCAGATATCTACTTTTTTTACCTTTTCTCTATATTTCTTAATCAATCGACAAAACCCCTGCAAGGATTTCGTACGTTGTCTTTGAAAATGTGTTTTCATTATAATATTATACATAAATATATTATATTTAATTATTTATAAATAAAAATATTGTTTCTCATAAATTGAAAATACTTTTTTTTCGTTTTCGAATATTTTTTTGTATTCGATCGTTGAAATCGAAGTGAAATTTTTCGGTGGTTGAAAAATCAGTGGCGTGAATAGTAGAATAGATCCTTTCGTATAAGAAAATAAAAAATCGTATGATATTATACAGAATAAGGGATGACGTATGGATACGTCGTCGAACTATGGATAAAACACTGTCGTTATCCAGGTAGGTCGATAAGGGTGGCGTTGCGGCGCGGTGCGTCCAGACCAAGAACCCCCAAGCTTGGTAAGGTAAGTTTTATAGGTAAGTGGAGAAGGATGGAACCGTATACATTATTGAGGGAGTTTTAGCTGCGGCGCCACTCGACGCGAGCCACGCGATCCCACGACGCCACGTATGCATGCATTATTACCCGCTGTCAAGGTACGACTCATGTATGTTACCTCTCTACCTGTACTTTACTGTACTTTATTTTATTTCACTGTACTGGACGCGATCCAATTCAGAATTGCCTTAAATCGTCGACATATATTCATATGCGTATAGAGAACGTATGGTATAAGGTAGAGCGAAGCAATTCGTCGAAAAAACTATTAAAGAAAGAAAAAGTTTATGGAATTTAAGGGTGGGATAAAAAAAATTAGTATTCTAGGTACGGGAACTGATGGAAATAAATTTGAAAAAGAAAAAAAAAAATTCAAGGTCTTTCGTTTCGAATTTGAATAGATAGAAAAAGAAGAACGGGAAAGGGTGTAGAGGAATGAGAAAAGAGAAAAAAAAAAGGAAAAACGGTATTCGATTCGTCTCGCTACAGTTTTTATTTTTTTATTTTTTTTGAATCGTGATTTCCTTCAATTTTCAAACCCTTTTTTTTTTCTTGAGTAAAATTAGCGACTGGTACGTTTCGATTTTTGGAAAGAATTAAAAACGAAAAAAAAGAAACATGGAAAGAAGAAAATAAATTATTATGTATCTTAGTTTCACGCCATTGAGACTGAAAGGGCTTCGCAGGGGTGGTTAGGATTAATCCAGTTTGTTGAAGCATAGTTAAGGTTTCTGGAAGCAACACTATATGTATATACACGCGGCTATGACCCTATATAGATTCCACTTCACTTCGCTTCGGGGGTATAACACACTGATACCTCTAATTTTGTATTCAATTAACATATAGCATGTTTCTTTTCCCCAACAACGGTAAAAAAAAAAAAAAAAAAAAAGATAAAAAAAAAAAACGAAATCGAAACGACAGACAGAACTTTCCCACAAGCCGCTTCTATCATTTCATCCTTTCTACTTTTCTTTCAATATAAAAAGAAGAGAAAAAAACAAAACTAAAAATCAAGAATTTTTCCTAAACATTTTTGGCATCGTATACCAAAAAATAGAACGCAAAAAAAAGGATGAAAAAATTGATACAAAATCTCAACATTTTTTAGACATTTTTAAATCCTACCTACCCCACCCCGCATTTCCATTATTCGGTTATTTAACACCAATCTGAAATATGTCAGTGTGAACCGTGTAGCTGCAGCATATGTGTATATGTAGGTATACATGGTGCACTGTATCAGGTGACATTATCTGATCTCAGTTCATAGGCGTAAGTTTGGAATACAGAAGGACGACGAAGTAAAGGAATAATGGAATGATCAACGAGTGAGGGTATTATGGTAACGAATTAAAAATGTGTTTCCTAATTTCAGCTATGGATTTCTCACGATCGTACCGAATTTTTAATGAATGATGAAAAAGATTTCTAAACAGCTTGCTAAAAGAAAGTAAAAAAATAAATGAATAAAAATAAAAAGAGGATCCCGATGCTGCAGATGCCGGATACTGAAGATTATGGAAGAATAAACGAATTACATAGTCAAGCCGTCTTATGTTTCTGTCTTATTTCATTGTACGTATACGATATGAAATATGACATAAACTTAAGGTGGTTGTCTATATAATCAGCAATGAAGTTTCTACCCTCCTGGCATCGATCATCTAACAAAATTACGAAACTATAACATTAATGTAATCATAATCGTTGATATAACTTTTTGATGAATTACATGTGTATGTATATCGTATACTCTGTATTACAGGTACGAATAAACGTGATGAAAAGAAAAAAAAAAAGAAAAAAAAAAAAAGAAACAACAAGATTTCTTTTCTTTTCTTTTCTTTTACTTTACTTTACTCATTCTGTTCTCAAACGTAGTTCGAACCGCAAAAGGAAAGGCAGATAGTTAAATTTCGGAAAACTAGAGGGAAGAAATTGAAAAAATAAAATAAAATAAAAAAATAACGATTACCACGAAATTCGATTCCCTCAAATAATTAATAAACCAAAAAAGCTGTGACATAGAGAGACTAGCTTCTTCTACCATGTATGCGGTTATTAATGCAGTAGTAAAGGCCTACATCTAGTCAGGCAGTAGAAAGAGCGGAATAGAGACCCGTAGCGGTAGGCCGGCTGGTTGGCTGGCTGACTCGCTTTCTCGATGCAGACCGAAGCCTACTGCTGGGGTGCTAAGCTGAAAACCTTCAAGTACCTGAGAAAGCTTACTCGGCTAGAGTTACCCGCTGTTGGGTATCCATTTTCCATTTTCTATTTCCCATTTTCTACATACGACTTTATCACTCTCTCTATCTCTCCCTCTTTCTCTCTTTCTATCATTGTTAGCTGTTTTCGCAAAAAAAAAAAAAAAAAAAAAAAAAATTTTTTTTACCATTTCTTACGAGATATTATTATTATTATTATCATTCGTTAAAATGGTACTTAACCCTCTATGTTTGAATAATTTTTTTTTTTTACTCAATAAACCCCCCCCCCCGTCAATTATTTGACGTAATTTTTCCCCGGTTGTAAATCATCCGTTTACCTATTTCTTGGTTTCTTTTTTTTTTTCTCGAAATCTAGTCGATCGGAGTCGATCATGTCGTTAATTAACTGATCGAGTTACATTGAGTAAACTTAGCGAGATCGTTATTGGGTCGGTTGGGATAGGGATAGATAGTAACTACGAGGTAACGTAAGTCGAAATGTGATATAATTATTTTCTCTATTTATAAAAGGCGGTAAATAATTACCTTGAGAATTTATGTATACCTAGCTGGTATGCGATAGGCATAATATATAATGTTTTAAGGATTCACCTATTGACAATATCATCAAACACCGTTTCCACGCGTCTCTATCTATCTATCCATCTATCTACCCTACACGTATGAGGAAACAAACGTTGCAAAAATTCAATTATGCAACGCGAGATACATCATTGGATTTGCATATAATAAATTCAAAGAAATTCAGAGAAATAAAATAAATTCAGAAAAAATTTTGCCAGCAGAAAGTCGTAAAATCTTTCCTTCGTGGTACAGACTTTCTGCTTTGATTAATCAAAGATTCCATTAGGGCAATGACGAGCCTATTTATTATCATTTTTCGTTAATGAGAAGATGAAGTGTAATAAAATTAAAAAAATGCTTGAATCGTAGGAAACGAAATGATATTTTTGATCAAATCAATGCTTTAGTATTCGCGTGTATGAAATAAATTGTTTGTTTGATGTAATAACGATATAACTATGTAATGTTTTAATTTTTCCGTATATGCATATAGTATATAAAAGTTTTGCCCTTATTTCCGAAGGCGGCACACGTGTCGTTGGCATCTTTAACCCCATTTCCTTATTGGCTCTTACATTTCATAGAAGGCTTCGGATTGGTCAATGGATTAGATGACCACGTGGGGGTGTAGTATATAAACAAGGGTAGTGTGACATGGATACGTCAGTTCGTGCCGGGACAGTGAAGAGAAAAAAAAAAACGAGTAATAATTAAAAAAAACCGAGAAGCGAAATGAGAAGCTAAACACTATACACCCGTATACATCTAGACATATGTGACGAAAGTTTTCGAAAGTGCGAGTGCAAAATCTAGATTTTCAAAATATTTAACACCTTAGTTTTAGAACGTTGAAATATTTATATTTCAAAACGAGAAACGAGAATTTCGACTAAAAATAAATAAATTGATTAATTAAAGGGTCAAAGAATTGATAGAGAAAAATTAATGTCTCATCGGTTTCTTTTCTCCACGGTGAGTCGAAAGTTAACACGATATATAGGAAGCGTATTGTCCGCCTGTAGAAGGGTTGAAAAAAATCGTAGTCTAGTTTCGAACGATAATAGAAGGGCAGGAAAAAAAAAACAGAAAAATAAAATTGAAAAAAAAAACAAAAACCTGCAACGATAACGAATTATAAACCTCGTTGGGGCAATCGACAGAGTCGTTATATACCTATGTAACACACATATGTAGTTTAAATAAAAAAAAAGGTATAATTCGCCGCGGTATATAAACTGCAAAGATCGAAGACAATAAATTTTGCATAGAAAAGTGTGCCAACTCGCAACTGTCTCACGATGTAGTACACCGTCTCATTCGAATAAACGTTTGTACATACATATACATATATACGTAGTACGTACTCGTATCATCGCCTCGACTTCATATACAATTTATCGCGTCTATATATCTCTTAGCTTTCCAGATCCATATACTAGAAGTCGACGATTTAAATAATTAAGAAAACGATGTAATATGTAGCGTAAGACGTTTTTCCAACAACCTATATACATATAGACACGTCGATTTTTTTTCTTTTTTATTTTTGCATTTAAATCTAAACAGATTAATTAATTAATCAATGGGAGTTGCAATTCTTTTTTTTTTCTTTCTTTTTCATTTCGAAACTTTAACTTCGTTTTCGTATAGCTAAAACCAAACATCCGCGTTGCCTACTTATATCAGTACGTAGTACATGTGAATAATAATACATTATTTCATGATTTGGTGAAGAGAAATATATCGTGAATAATTAAAGAACGTTTGAAAATTTAATTAACCTTGGTATAATGTACGAAGAACTAATTTTAGGGGACCGGGGGATATGGATGAACGAAACCCTATATTATCTATTCGAATAAATACACAGTGCATATATGGTGGTGACCTACCTTGATGCCCGGTAATTTACAACGTTAGTAAGTCCATAATCGTAAAATTATTAATCTGTCACGCAAAGGAGTTTCCGAAATACGATATTAATTCTCTGTCAATATACAGGTATAGATTTCCGAAAGGAAATTTAATTAACGAAGTATAATGTATAGAAAAGGTAAGAAGACAGGAATTTAAAGAATGAAAATATACGTTCTACGATATCGAAGAGATTTTTTAGTCTATATTTCAAGTTTTCTTTTTCTTTTTTTTCTCTCGTTTTTTTCCCCAATTCATTTTTCCATATTATAATCTTCGAGCTGGTTCCCAGTGCAGCTGCTGGCCACTGCACAAGATTAGAGATGAGACTCTTGTGCGTGTGACAGCGGCTATAATGGGTTTCCACTTTTCTACAAAACTGTATAAAATTTACGAAAAAACGATTCCCCCTTTTTTTAAATTTATCATTTCTCTATTTTCGTCAATTCTAATCCCTTGAGGATAAAAGGAGATGCGATATACCGATATACGATAGGTTGGCGGCTTCGGCCGAGTGGTCATTCTCACCAAAAACGGAAGGAAGTCCATACGTGCATGTATGGTATACACCTATTCTATTCATCCAACAAATAACCCGGTGTACCGGAAGTTAAGCTGACGTTACCCCACCTGCCGATGAAGACCTACGCCAACATTTCATAACCACGTAATACATATACATGCATGGATTACATATACGAACTTCTTTTATAACGGCGACACTTCTTACGAAGTATCAGTTACCCCCCACCTGTGAAACTCGATACGAAAGAAGATTTTTAGTCTTTTAGTTTTTTTTTTTTTTTTTTTTGAATTAATAATTGATTGTAGAAAGGATATAATCGATCAGATTTGATTATTGGGCTGTAGTTTCTTCCCTACGTATATATATCTATGTATATATTCATTTCAATATAACTAATAAATAAATATTAATATACCTGTATATATGTATTGTTGAAATTTTATTCAATTTTTCATTTATATCATAGGTATATCTATATACCTATATATATATATATATATTATGTATTATAATACATGTATACATACATACATACACATATATTTGTAAAATTCGCAGTAGGTAGGTTTAAGTTTAATTGTTATAAGTCATTAGATATTTGGTTTAATTTCGTATTACACGTATAAACGTGTATATGTATATGTATATATTTATGTCATGTATACATATACAGTGACTAATAATACGTAGTGATTTTTAAATCAATTATTAAACTACGTATGAAATTAATTTTGGTACAGAGCATATCCTTCGTTATTATGATTATTATTATTATTACAGTTTACTATAATCTTTTTTATTATTTTATATATATATCATGTACGTATGAATTTGTATTATGACACGTCAATTACACAGCCAGTGTTGGAAAACGAATAAAAAGATTTGAAACAAGTAAAAAAAAAAAAAAGAAAAAAAATTCTTTGAATGATTATCATTATTATTTTTACCCAGAAATCGTCGCTGGAATATAAGAAACGTTGAAAAGAGAAGAGAAAATACAAAAAAAAAAAAAATACAAAAAAAGGCATAAATGTGTATCATGTCAATATTTTCATTTCATTCATTTATTTATGCATTTATTTATTTATTTACTTATTCAATTTCACTTTCAAATACGACGAAGAGATTCCGAAGCTATATACTTATAATTAATAATAAAAATCTATAATTCCCTGGTGGAATTCAAACATATGGTAGGTATAACTAGATATATACCTTTCTATATACGCGATGTCGGAAGACATCTACCCTGTTAATCACAAAGTAAAGTCATTCGTATTAGGTATAGAGTGAAAGAGAATGAAATAAATAAATTCTTTGTATCAATATCGATATAAAAAAGAAAATTAAAAAAAGAATTGAGAAAACCTTAAACCCCTTACTATTCTCCTTTTTATTTTCATAAATTTTTTTTTTTCTTCTTTCTATTATTATTATTATTAATATTAATTAAATAATAGTCGAGGACAAGTACGTTTAATATATCCTCATATCATGTTACGTCAACCGCGTTACTATATCACATATATTAGTTTTTGTTTTTTATAAATTATTCTCATCTTTTTGAGCTTTGATTGAAAACGAAAGAATAAGAAAAACCACATCATATAATTGTGAGCCAAATTTTGTTCTACTTGTATAACTATGCGTCTCTAATGCACCCTTGAAGAAAAAAAACCCTCAATGGCAACTAAATCAAAATTGTAGACCCCTACCGAATTAACATGGTTACTATTTACTGTATTAATGTAGAAAAAAAGATTTTTGAACAATTTTTCAGCGATAACAAAAAAAAAAAAAAAAAAAACAGTCACCCAATTTAATTACCTACCAGTGGAGACAAAACTTTAAATTTTTTTTCAATTGGATGTCGATGTCGAAACTTTGTTGAAATTTTTAGAAAAATACTAGAATCAAACAAAACAAATGTAACGATGTAGAAATGTTCAACTTTCGATTCTTCTAATTAAATAATTTCAATAATTTCACCTATCTAATTCAACGAACTTATTTGTGGTAGACAGTTGTAGTTAACTGTAATTCTATATGTACTATTATATAATTTTCAATGAAAATATATTGTTCAGAAGATTCTAAACGAGATCAAGCGAGCGGAATGAAAATTACAAACGAATATCCTAAAATTGGATCTCTAAACTGAATGCCATAGTAACAATTGCTAAATTTTAATGCTATATAATAACAGAATATATGTATTTGTCTCTTTCCCACTCGCCTGTATTGTAATTGTCGATGAATATTCAGAGATACAAAAGAAACTGACCAAAAACTTTCTCACTCAATTCAAGTGAATCAAGCAAAAGTCAGATGAAATATCTACCTATGTAGTATAATCAGATTTACGTCCCATAAAGATCACATGCATTGGAATTTTCATTTAATAAATATACCCCTAAGATAATCTAGCTCTATAATTATTTCAAGTATAAATAAATAGACCTTTTATCGTCATAGTCGTAATTAAAAAGCGAAAGAAGAAGAAAACCTCATAGTTTATTCATTTATATAAAATTCTAAAAACTTGTCAAAAAGTCTATTTATTCCCCTCACGATAATGATTCAGCAATCGTGTTGCCGAAACGTTTAAACAATATGGCACATTTTTAAACTATTCCATAATTCGTAAATATATTATTATTTATATGGTTTTAAATCTTTTCTAAGATTAAAGTTATCCTTAATTTGAAAATTATCAACAATTTACGAAATCGGTTACTGTATCTAAAGCCCCGAGTTACAAAATTGCCCCATCTAGGCTCTCACCACAGTAAAACCGACCCTTAGTTGTTCCCGGTCATCTCACGAAGCGTTTGAGTAGATTCATCGAACAAGAGCAGGCAGAGAATTGCCTGCAGTTTGCTACGAGCAGGCTCAAAGTTTGGATCGAGAGCGAGAGACGATCGATAAAAACTTATAGCCTTCTCGAAGTCACCCTGTTGATTAAAATTCATAGTTCTCGTATCCGTTTCTTCCAAGGAAGGAGAAAAGGAAGGCCAAAAGTCAGAGGGCAGCTGCCACCAGCTGATGAGCTGCTCATTAATAAAGAAACAACGTAATAAATTTTACTCACCACCGCCGTATGGAGATTTGCCATTGAAAAATGATTTATCACAAATTCTGGACCCTTCATAAGCGCCAGATCAGCTATCCGTAATGCGTCTTGATGAAATCCACGTTTACTGAGCAAAGAAGCGAGCGTGATCAAAGGAACATCCTGCATTTCGTCAGGAGCATTAATTAGGGCTTGTCGAATGCAGTCCACTGCTCTTTTGCTGTGGCCTTCTACTCGCCAGTACAAAGCGGCAGCCGTAGCCAGAGTCCAAGATCTAGCATTCTGTGGAGTTCAAAATTCGAATGAGAATCGCTTTTCTCTGTTTATTTGTCCGAATAGAATCAGGATTCTCATTATAAATACTTGTAAGAATTCAGTCTTACTAACTTTTCTCAAAGCGATAGCTATCCTAGCTCCCAATTGCTCGACGGTACTTTTCTGATCATCAGCCATCAGTGCGAGCCATTCCGCATTGTCCAACTCCGTCATATTAGGCAATGCTTCAGACAACGAGTCGAGATTAGCAACGTTATGAATGTCTGGGTTTCCCCCTGCGCAGATAGGCTGCTGGTGAGGACCGTCAGGCAGAGGTTTGAGCTCTTGACTTATGCTGATGAATAAACGAATCGAAAAATTCAATTAAATTCATCAAGCATTAGTCAAAACCCAAAAATCATATAGAAGGACTAAATTACTCAATATTTCTGGCAGTGATGTGATGCCACATGGACTGAAATGAGCATGAAGGCGGATGTCTCATGTCTCTGCATCCCTTAGGACTGAGAGAAAACATCCCAGTTATATCGTGGATTTGTAATCCAGCTTCATTAGTTCCTTCCTCGGACATAGAGACGTAAAAATCGTCGAGTATATTGACTCCAGGATTCTTAGTGTCATCACCACAAGATATCCTCATGTGAAATGACTGTGGAAACAAACGTCCGAGGCTGTAGAAACCCTTTTTCCATCATTGGCAACAAAAACTACCCTTTTTTAATAATAATTATTACATTTTGGTCCGGATTCACCATGTTTTCCAATTCCGATTCGTCCGTTCCAGTCTCACTACTGGTAGACATCAGAGTGTCGATTATATTCTGATGCTTGCCCAGCTTTTCTATTTTTCTAGTACAACGAGCACTTCCTGAAAACGGTATCGAGTCAATTAAATTCCTTCGGCTGGGCAAATGGATAAAATAGTGTTAATCTAACTTCCGAAAGCGAGGATATGCTAGATTATCTTTGCAGCAATGAGAGAGTTTTTTCAAAAAGCTGGTTTAGTCGTTTTAAAGAAATAGATTGGGGTGGGGGTGTTCAATCGTTGAAGAAATATACAGACCAGTTGAATCTGCGGTTGTTCTAGTCGCGTAGCATTGAACATGCTTACAATTCTTTCCTTCGCTGTTGCACAGAACAGTTTCACCCTCCCGAAGTTCGTGCCTAGTTATTGAATCGACTGGCAAATGTGCTGCGCCGCAAGTTTCTATGCTACCAGAACTCCCACCGGAATCTAATTGTTATATTTAGAGAAAGGGGATGAGTAAGGACGTTAGTTTAGAGTTCAAACAGCCTAGAGAGCTCAGACATGCGATTGTTGCTGGCAATTACAGTCAACAGGCCTCACACATTCATTTCCTCTACAGATTTCACCAATTTTTCCCTCAAATTGGGCCCTGCTGAATACCAACTATTATTGTAAGCAGAGGAGAAGCCTGTTCCATCTCAGATTCTCCTATTCTTTTACATAAACCAGGATTAAAATCATCCTCAAACTCTCACCCGGTCTTCCATTGTTCAGCCATTCTTGGCACGCTAGAGTTCTAAGCATAGTTAAAGCCCGGCCATTTATCGCGTGCAAATCGACTCTCAGCGTCTGTTTCAAATGGTGAATGGCTCCAGAATTATTGCCTTTAACATGGAGCAGCGATCCGTACAAGAAGTTCGTTACGGGCTGAAAATGAGGACGAAATTATATCGAAAAACAAGATTTCATACTTTGCTTAAACTATTCTCACCTCTGTCGGGTTTGCTTCGATAGCTTCTTTAGCTACTCTTAAAGCGTCGTCGAGAAGCCCGACTTTTTGGCTTATAGAAGCGATGCTGACCAACGGAACATCTCTAAATTTATCTGGAACGGTGCTAAGCGCCAGTTGAAGACAGTCTAAAGCGTTTCTCGGCTTTCCGACAACTCGCCAATGCAAAGATGCCAGCATTGAAAGAACCCAGGGCGCCGCAACTTTCTATAAAACATGTTGAAAGGGGTTTAATTCAACTTATTGTACCGAGAATTCAGAAAAAGGCAATTCTCACGCTTCTAGTCGCCGTTAAAATCCGCTGACCAATTTCAGCGACCTCTGAGTCTTTGACGAGGTTTCTAAGAACATGAGATAGAGAAGAGTCGGCCAAATTATTTCCAATCGTAGCTTTCAGCAATGCAGTTGGAATGTATTTTTGATCGAATGCTTTCGGGGCTTCGCAAGCTGGCGGATACCAAGGCAGAGAATGTTCCTTTCCAGGGTCTATGCCGATGAGCTCACTGACGAATAAATGGGTTCTGAAAATAGAACGAAGATTACAGAAGAGCACAAAAAGCTTGAATCCGAATTTAGGTCTAAAAATTCTCTTACGCATATCCCTTATTTTCAGGAGGTAAATAGGCAGGAACATATTGCTTCGAGTCAGTCAACAAAGGCAAGCGGCCTTCGCAGTCGGAAGACTTTGGCCAATTTTCGTCCTCGAACTCTTCGGTTCCTTCTTTTATCTCGAAATTGTAGTATTTCGGCCTCCCTGTTGGTTCCATAAATACAGTGAAGAACTCCGGCCCTCTTTCTTTGGGAAATTCCGTCGATTTACTCGCACGGTCTTTATTGGCTGTAAAAGTTAGAAGAAATGCGGAAGTTCAGAGCGTGCAAAACGAAATTTGAGCGCTAGGTAATGAAGAAGGGGGAATATGCTACCGTGCAATGTTCGAGACTTTGCCATCTGTTCCTCGATCTTAGTCAATTGATTTTCGACGTTTTTTAACAGCTGAAAACTGACGCTGAGGTCGATCTGCAGGTTGTGAGCCAGCATTTGGCTGTCCGTAGTCACATCGCATGTTAGTATAGAGTCGTCTCCACCTCTCTGCATGCAGGACTGGCCTCGGGATGTGAAAATAGCCCCCAAAGTCTCTTCCTGTGTATTCCCATTCTGCAATCTCACAAAGGCTGCCTTTGGAGCCTGTTCCCATAATGCACGCTCTTGAAGCTTTAACCACTCTTCCTGCTGCCCGTGGTAGGCGTGAAGTTCAGCGAGGATATCTTGAAGCTGCCTAGAAGGTAATAACGATTGTAATCGACGTAAAAGTAGAATAAAATCGTAAAAAATATCGATTTTCGAGCCTAGAGGCTTTACTTTCAAGGCCGAACCCCTGCTTTCAATCTGGACCTACTGAAGCAACGAAGTTAATGCTATCTCCAACTTTTGGTGGCACAATATTGCGTGCTTAGCATGTCTCGCCTGGTCCATGGTGGGTGCAAGTCTCAGACAATTGTCGTAACAGGCAACAGATCGATTGTAGTCCCCCAAGGCAGCGTAAACGTGTCCTAAGGCTAAGTGTTGGTGGCTTTGAGTCGGGGCATAGCTTATTGCAGTATGTAGAATTATCGCTGCTTCACCAGAGTGTTTAGCAGCATGGAGTATACCACCTGTAGTAAGGAGAGCGATGTCTCGGTACCTCCTAAAGGATTCGAGAAGGAATAGAAAACCAAATTAAACCAAACTGCATCATATTTCCAAACTTGCAGAATAAATGTCTCTGATTCTCTATTATCTTTACCTAGGGGCAGTGACGATTGCTCTACGACCGCACTCAAGTGCGTTATAAGAGTCCCCTCTAACGCGCCAGTATATTGCGGCGAGATTAAAGTGCAGCCAAGAGCTGCTGTTCCTTATTAGACCATAAGCAACTTGATGACCAAATTTATTCAAGTCTGTACCAGGCGGCAGATACTTGATCAATCCTTTTTCTTGCTGTTGGGTGAGGTTCTTCCTGTTCCGCATCGCCTGGAGTTCGAATAATTATTCAAATCAATTTCTTTCAACATAAAATTTAACTTATTCACTCATATCTTACTATACGGATCATAAATCGTCATCTTACGCTCAAATGTTCGAAAGTGAACATGCTGAAATCTAGAGGAAAGGTTTTTTTGCAATCTGGAACCTTCTTTTTCCCTTCTTTTGGCACCCCGTCTAGTAGATAATCTTTTTGTCTGTAAACAGAGAAGAAAATATATCCAAAAATCTGTTTTAAATGTAGAATCGAGTCTTTGAAGTCGAGGAGAGATTTATTCTCCCATCTAGAGCATCAGAATGATGCAATAAATTATCCTAATGATTCCTTTTGGTCTATAGGCTTGATAATATATCTAGAAATCATTTCTTACGTAACGCCTTTTCTGTAGCTTCCGTCTGTAGCGACGCTAGCATAAAGATCAACATCTGCGAGTGGTTTTCCCGCTAGTAAACAGTCCGGATCTGTAGAATACAATCGAGTTTCAACGTCCATCGCTGAGTCTAAATTTGCGCATCGGCTGTGAATGGCAGCTTTTCTCGCTATCAATTGCCTGTACAAAGCGTCCACTGCGTCGCGACGATCTTCCTGCTCAAGAAAGGCCAGGAGATCGTAAGGGCGACGCATTTGGAATACGGAATCGAGCTGAAAATAGAAGGAAAAAAAAAGTTTACAATACATTTTCGGAAGATTTTTTCGGATTTTTATCACAGATTTTCGCAAATATTGAAGAAAATTGAAAAAAAATGTATCAAAATTCGGATTTTTGCGAAATAAGTTTTTTTTTTAACAGAATTTTGAAAAATAGTTCGAAAGAAAGTACGAAATCGTTAGAATATTAAAAAGAGGAAATACGGTGAGAAAAGAGAAACTATTGTCGTAAACAAATACGGTATAGTATTATTGTAGGTTATCATCGTGTGTTCAGATAGGATTGCTGAAAGTTATACGTGAAGATGAAAACTGAGTTAAATTAATGAAAGATATGTGATATGTTGTAGAAGGTAGGTGAAAATGTGTCGTTTAATTAACAAATGTGTTCAATAATACGGATAAAGAAAACAAAAGAAGAATAAAAAAAGAACTGACCCTCGCGCGGGATGAAGGGCGATCATTTTTTGTTTATATGTGAATTAAAATGAGAAGAATTCGTTACGTAATATTAGAAGGACGAATCTTATCTAAGTACGCATATTTACATATTTTCTCTTGACAACTGTTCATATAATACTACATACCTGTGACTGGATTCTCCCATTTTCTGTAACCACCCAATGTGTAGTAGCAGAAATGCCTAAAATAATCTCGAATAAAGCTAAAAAGACTTTGCACGATTTTAGCATCATGATTATCCCCTTCGTATTTATATTTCCATTTATTTATTTATTCATTTATTTATTTATTCATTTATTCAGTGTCCTCGCTTGGACTCACTCCGCGAAACACATCGTCTTCTCACTAACTTACAATTGTTGAACAAAACAATGCACAACAAACAAAATCCGACGAAAGCACCAACGACAATAATAATTGTAATAATAGAAATAAAACACTCTCACAAACGTCGACTGTTTTCTATTTTATAACCCACTGTGGTGTGTGGTCTGGTATTCCGAGAAACAAACAACGCAATGCACTCTCCTTTGCTCACGCTCACGCGCTCGCTACTACCGACCACAGAAGAAATCTTCGTCGTCTGCTTCTAGCCTCTACATTCAACGGCGTCGAGGTGTCTGGTCTGAGAACGGTCTTCTCATTGGCCTAAAGTCTCGAGCCCCGCGTTAGGCCTCAGCGAATCACAGCTTTCGGTTTAATGTCAACGGATTAGAACAGTTCAAAACAGTGTTCTGATCATCTTGTCGCCTTATATTATCAGTTTTATCTCTTTTTAATCACTTTTGAAGCCCGAATTAAGCTTCAAAATAAAAATCGGAGGGTAAGATTTTGTTTCGGTCAAAAATTCCGCCGCTTTTCATTCATTATTCAACCATATCTTAACTTATTAGATTGCCTTCACTCCGAAAACCGTTCGCGGATCGATGTTTACGTTCATAAAATGCTTTTTTGCACAACAAATAAAAATGTTGGCTCGAATTTTCTCTCTTTATTAACGAGGCTGTGTACATGTCTCAGTCTAAAATCCATACCGTGATTTTTTTCGGCCTTAATATAACCTCTAAATTCATACACAGGTATACCCGTGTTGTTCCCGATCTTATGATTCTTTGTTTACAGTTTTTTGAGGAAACAAAAGACACACGTACAGCATGAACTACACGAGGCAGAAATTCGCTGAAAGAAGGGAGCTCAACGCACCTGAAAAAAGTAGGTGAATAACATAAGTTTACGTAAATAATTCTTTCTATAATCCTTTCGCTCAATAAAAATTCCAGAGTTTCATCTTTCCCTAAAGAAGAATCGAGCCGTAAACCGCCAGCGAGAACCCGACAAAGAAAACGACGCCAATTTTACAAGCAGAGATACAAATATATACAACTATCGTGACATCGATACTTGCGATACGGAAACTTCGCCTCTTGGGTCACAAGACTACATACTGCGTCTGGAGGAAAGCGTTTCTCTATCCAATGGCAAGAAACTGCCCTTTAATTATAACTTCAATGAATCTAGGAGAATTCAAACCCAGTCTGACACAACGGTGTCTATTAACGACTCGAACAATAGCGGCAGCGGCGATAATTCGCCGCGCAAAAATATTGCCAAGAAAAAGATCTACCGTATTAATCCTACCCCGTTTTATTCCGAGCAGTCTGTGTCCACGATCGTAATAGAATCTTCAGAAAGCGACGAAGACCAACCTTTCAAAACGGATAATAAAGACGGAGGGATGATCAGCCTCGATAGCAATGACGACAGCGTTCTTAGAACTCTGAAAATTGATAAAGAAGATCCCTTTGATCGGCTCAAACGAAGCACTGAATTTCCCAAGTCCATCGACAGCCTTTCTTTTGGTTCTGCTAAAAGTTCCTCAAGAGATAATAGGAGTGGAACGGTTAAGATTGATACCGCAATTAACTACGGAGGTCGGAACTCGTCTTGCGCATCAAGTAGCACGAATTTTAGCCCGGGTTCAGATGTCCTAAAAAGCTTCAGCAAACAGAAGATCATTAGCGAGTCTTCTTCAACTGATGAGGAAGCGATATCAAAGGCGAGAAAGCAAACAAAGGGAATTGAAAAGTCTTATAACAGCGATAGAAGTAAATCGAATTTGTCGGGTGGATCTAAGCGGAAGAGTTTATCGAGCAGTGATTCTCTTAGTCCGAGGGGAGAGAAGTCTGGAATCGTAACTTTCAGATCTAATTCTAAGTTCCCGACGTCAATGAAACCGTATGATTCTCTAAAACTGACGAAAAAAGATGCAGAGAGAATCTTCAAGGGAGTAAAAACCGGAAATTCACATTGGACTCCCAAAGTAGGTCTGCCGTTTTCTAAACCGGATAGCGAGTCATTGTCCAGTGATTCCCAACGCTTATTAAAGAGCGGAAAAATCATAAACGAAACTGCGTCTGAGCTTGTGATCTCAGATTCTAGCTCTGAGGATGAAGTAATCAGCAGTTCTTCGCCGGATTTAAAACCAGTTAAAACCCACGTCTCCCGATTCGTAAATCCCCCAAACCAGGAGCAACAGTACACGAGTTTATCGGACAGAAAAAAGACGGAAATATCACACTGGATTATGAACAGTACACCCGGTTCTGGCAGCTCAACTAGCATCGTTTCAGATAGTAACAGAAATAGCAGCTTTGGTGATAGCAGCCTTGAAAGGTTTGAGCTTAAGCACGAGACGCCGAATAATAGGGGAAAGTTATCCAAGCCTAATACTTTGGAAAAAGTAGAGAGTGTGCCGAAAGGATTAGACCGTTTTATCTATAGAGGAAAGACGAGCGTCTTGAAGAATCAGACTCCTCTGGTAGTTAGAGGCTTACCAGAAGCAACGAAGCCCTTGGATGCCACCCCGGATAATAATACAAAGGCAGTTGAGCCGAAGAAAAGTCTTCCGGTTGTAAAAGACGTACAAAATTTACACATCGAGGACTGCGCAGATATTTTAGACAAAATTTATGGTAATCTTTGGAGAAACAAGGCTGACGCTGTACTAACGCCACAAATAGTACCCAGAAATACCAAAAATCCAAGAAACAAAGACTTAAGGCTGAGCAAAACCGAAAGGTGCGTAATTGTGGTCTGTGGTTCAGATTCTATATCATGATTTCTTTCCTGTTTTCTTCCATCCATTGATAACAACTGTTTACCTCGCAGGAAACACACGTCAAAGCCTGTGGCAGGAAATAGACTTATCATATCCAGCTCTGAAGAGGATGATTTTGATGCTTGTGAGTCTTGCAAGATAGTCTCAATTTCCTCTATTTCAATAATCACTTTGTATTTGTTTCAGTCACCAAGGAAATAAGGCCAAACTTTAATTCGACAAAGAAGAAAGCACCGAGAGACAGTTTTATCGATGATAAATCGTCCTCGGAAAATAGCAGCGAGAGTTTCTATCAGACGGCTCTGACGAATCCTGCAGAATGGAAAGATAATCCAAGGCTTCCGAGACCAGTTCCAGTTTCTCTCTCCACTAAAAAGTGTTTATTCTTTTGATTCATTATCCTAAATCTTCTTTAATCTGCTGCAACATCATTTTGTTCATTCCTTCACAGGGCCATAGCTATCTGTGACCCAGATTCTGATGACGATCTAATTTATCCACAAATATTGGGCAACGATTTGAACAAAAAGCGACTATCTTTCAGCGAAGATGCTAGCGATTCTAGTACAAGCGAATTTGACCCGGGCGAAGTTGTTCCCCCAAAGCCAAAAGCTAAGAAAGGTTGAAAAATTCTTTTGTTATCTGTTGAATTGCTAAGAATTAGAGAGTAATGAAATGGCTTTTGATTTCAGTTCCTGCAAAACCAGTTAGACAAATTCACAAGTATACCGATGGCCAGGGTTCGTCTAGACACAATTTTTCAGAGACTAAATCTAAGAGCTTTTTGGCCTCTTTATCCGCAAATGTGCCGATTCAGAATTGTCACCCGGAAGCAAGAGTATTTAGAGATAATTACAAGAACAATAAAGAAGAACTCTGCAAATATCTTTTCAAATTATACAACAAACAAATTTTCGAGGGAAAGGTGAGATACAAAATTGAAGAGAAATACTACTGAAGCAAGCAAGCGCATATAAACCCATGTTTTTCATGTTTATTCAGCTGCCAAACGACATGTCGATAGAATGGAATGTAAGAATGCGAGGAACAGCAGGCTTCTGTTATAACAGAAAGTCGATCAAGGCTCTGGGCGGCATTGTGAGATCTTCGAGGATAGTTCTGGCGACTAAAGTACGTGAAAACAATGAAATCGTCAGAGTTTTCGCCTTTTACGCCTCTTTGATTTCTCTGTTATTTAGATTTTGGACACCCCTGATCGACTGAGGGACACTTTGATTCATGAGATGTGCCACGCAGCTGCCTGGTTAATAAACAACGTTTCTGACGGACACGGGCCGTTCTGGAAAGGATGGTAGCCGGCAATTTCTCAATAATCACGAATTTGTACCCATTTTTAACTCACCTAAAGAAAAATTTAATCTTTTTTCATCCCTAGGGCCAGCAAAGCAGTAAAAGTATTCCCAGAACTTCCGCCCATCAAACGATGCCACGATTATAAAATCAAGACTAAGTTTACCTACAGATGTACGAATTGTGGATACAGGTGAAAAAATGGACTTTTGTATTTGCTCTTTGAATTATCTCTGAATTTAAATTAACTCTGAAATTGTTTCTCTGTTTCACAGCATTGGAAGGCATTCAAAGTCTTTGAATACCGAAAGTAAGCGGTGTGGTCATTGTTACGGAAAGTTTGAACTGCTAATAAACAGAACAACACGATCTGGAACAGGGCAGGTAGCGACTCCAGTCCAGGCGAGATTGCCTACAGGCTTTGCTCTTTTCGTTAAAGAGAATTATCACTCTGTAAAAAAGGATAGACGGAGTATAAAACACGGAGAAGTAATGAAGATTCTCGGACAACAATTTTCCGCTATCAAAATCGGGAAGAAAACTGCCAACGACATCAGGACTTGACGAAGAAATAGTAATTTCTCTTTTTCACAACTCTTCTGTACATAAATCATTATCGACCTTTACCATCGCTCAATGGCATCCATTGCTGGCATTGGAATATTAAATTTATCTATACTTTCAAGTTTATTTGATTAACGACTAGGCTGACGACGAACAAATTGTCGAATAAGACTGCTTTATATGATAAATAATCGACACTCGGCTATTGCTAGCTTATATGACATGTGAAATGATACAAATTTTGAAAATAAACACTATCTATTCTTATGAAAGGAAAATCTACTGATTCGTTATATGGACTACTTTATAGAAGAGGAAATAAAGAACTTGAAATTTATATTTGAAAAGATAGTTGCATGTTTTTTTTTTTCTGACAATCCAAGAACCTAATTCATATTTATAATCTAAAAATCTAAATTGGAGGAATAAGATACATAAAATAGAGGCGCGCGACTCGTGTCGGTGTTTGAAGCCGTTTTAAAAATTGGCGGGTGTATGGTACAGCCTGTTCGTTACCCATGATGCACCGGTTGTTTATTAGTTGATATTGCGCAAGCGCAAGTACAGGCAGCGCTCTCTAAAAACAGTGAAATTAAATATGGCGACGTGCTGGTGGTGTATTTAAACATGTTGTTGAAAATAGGTGCGAGTTTCGAGGACCAGTGTTAATTTCTGCCTCAAATGTAGAATGTCAGAACAAAAACGTGTCCCTTTTCAATCCCTTGGGACAACGAAAAAGGAGAAAAAGGGCGAGGAATCATCTCCGTCTTACCGTTTTTCGCTCACCTTACCAGAGTCGAACGAGCAGGCATGTCCCGAGTTCAACTACCGCGAGCTCCTCAAATCGGCGGAGGTAAGTTATAACATAAAATGGTTACTACAAGCGTTCAGTAAATATATCGAATTTTTTTTTTATAAATACATATATAATCTATGATAGATATTCTTTAACCTTTATCGACAACAAATAATATCCCTCAATTTATATCGCGGCAACATCTAACTAGTGTAGTGCATATCGTTTAACCGGAACGCCGGCGTATACCGAAACATATTCGATACATTTCATCGCGCTTGAGACTACCATCGGTGACCAGGGTAGAGATCGTAATTACGTGCCAGAAGGATTCAAGAGCCTGTCGCCATGTTTGAGAGGAAATTCCGATCACCTCGCCGCGAGTTAATCGGGGCGCTGTCAGGTTGGGGTAGGTTGACCCTCTACGGGGGGCTTGTTACCCATGCATTTTAACTTTCCTCGTCGCTTTTTTTCGTCTCATTTTATTTCTTTATCAAATTAGCAACAACCCCGGCGTGGTAAACTGCGGCACGGTTTTATCATTCGTTCGAAACAACTAACGTTAGAGAATATCGTCATCAGAAATCAAGAGTACTGAGTAGTGACCGCGCGTTTCGCGGTAAATATCTACAACATACATCCATATATCTATAATGCTGCTGCAACATTGTAGTTAGGTACGTGAAGCAGCGGGTTAAATTTTCTCTAGATCGATGCACGCGAAAGTCACGTATACACGTCTTCCTCCTTCCCATGATACACACGTATACACACGCATTCACACGCATACACAAGTCCTATACAGAACATCAAAACACATACACAATGCATTTTTCACTGCAGACTGTATACTGTTGTCTTGTTGCTGCCTATACGATGCATTTGCATAAATGCATACATAAAGATACGATACGCGTTTTAGCGCTAAAATAGAAAAAAACGAAAAAGGAGGAAAACTTACCTACTAAAATAATAATAATACCTATCACCCGTCCAAGCCGCTGTAATTATCTCCACTATTATACAAACTAAATAAGTTCGATAGATTTTATTTATTATAAATTATACTGCTTTATGATATGTTTAATAAATATATATATATATATATCATTACTGATAATGATAATCAGCTACAGTTATAGGTATTCTCAAAAGAGATTGTTCTCTTATGTATTCGACGAAATATTGAGAGTTAGACGACGGCGGCGAGGGGGGGAGGGGGGGGGGGGAAGAGTCCTGCAAAAATAAACTAAACTAGACTGCAGCAGCAGTCTGCATTAGCGTAGGCGTATACTATGATAGTCATTTTTTAACGACTGTATGCTCTTTCTTTCTCTTAATTTTGTTTATATGTATAGAGGTATAGGTATAGGAGAATTGAGGTATTGTGTCGATTTCGTATGTCTCGTCACACCCTTTGTGTTAGGTATATTCAACTCCCCCACCCATCCAGTATTCCCATTCCCTTTTCTGCTTTTTCTTCTCTTCTCCTCTCTTTCTCGTAAAATTTTTCGCGGGCTATCTCTACACGCGGAAAAGCGAAAGGTGTTATAGATATACGTAGAAAGAAGGAGATACACCTCCTCTCCTCCTTCTTTTTCCTTTCGTTCGCGGTAAAGGGTCGCCGCTATACGTACCGTTGGCCGGGGAAAAATGGGAGAAGAAGAAGAAAGAGGAGGAGGAGGAGGAGGAGGAAGAAGAGGAGACGAACAAATATCGGCCTCGCACATACGCTTTCATATACAATACACGCAACCCATACACATGCATAGATTGATGACAGAAGTTATTTTCCTATTTATTTTTATTTTTATTTTTTTTTCGTCGTTCTAACATATGTACACATACGCTGTTATCGTTCAGGATATTATTATCATTATTATGTTTTTTCTCTTAATGTCATTTGATAACTATATATTGATACCGTCAATCCATTAATTTACACTTATATACTCGATTTGATCGAGCCGTTAACTATATTTATTTATTTTTCTTTTTTTTCTTACATATACGATACGTATATCTCTGGAATATACGACTAAATTTTCGCTTTATCATGGATACATACAGTTTCAAGAATTGTTATACCTGCTATATTGTTTATACTTTACCTATAATTATAATAACGTATCTGATATTCCGATCTATAACTAACGTAAGATACTAATCGGTTAGTTTCGTCATTGTGATAATCGTCATCGTCATTCTCCGGGGTGTTCCCCATTGTTTTATTAACGGAATTGGTCAGCGCTAAGCTCCGCCAAGTATTAGGAGAGCAGGAGACCTACGTAACTATACGCATATATCTGTACTCTGTATATGTATTCACCCGCGCACCACGCGTGCATTGCATCGTCGAACCACGCTTTAACACTTAATGTATGTATAATGTATACGTACACACTACACTACCGATTCATTCACCGGGGGGGGAGAAAGCAGGCAAGCAAGCAAGCAGTCAGTCACTCACTCACTCAGTCAGTCAGTCAGTCAGTCAGTTAGTTAGTCATAACGGCCAAGTTCTCGCGGTTTTATGCGATCCTATTATATTTCAACATTTTGCGCACTCTTAAAACGACTCGACAAGGCTCGTCGTTACTTATAATTTATTTTGTACCCGTATTATCGTTCTCCTATAATAATATCATACGTAATTCTTTTTATTTGATTTTATGAAATTTATTTTCCTTTTTTATTTTATTTTATTTTTTTTTTCAGAAAAAGCGAAAAAAGGAAAATAAAAAAGGCGATGAAAACAATCCGACTAACGGGCTGGACCCACACGATGAAGATGACGAAGATAAACTTCAGGAAATGGCCAAGAGATTTGAGGCCAAATATGTAAGATTTAATTATGTTTCTTTTATTTTATAAAAGTATAAAATATCTATACGACGGACTTGTTCTCTTGATTTATTTTAAATCATGAATCGAATTTCAGATAGTAATAATAATGATATTAATTGTGCGATAAATAATTTAACAGGGAACTACTACCACCGCTGGAAGAAAAAAACACAACAGATATGACGACTACGTCGATCTCGGGGCCGGCTACGATGAGTCAGATTCTTTCATTGACAATACGGACGCGGTGAGTTAATAGGAAAAAAAAATGATTTTTTAAAAATTAATTATATAAATAATAAAATTTTAATTTATCATTTAATTAAATCGTATTTCTTTAATTTGAAAAGAACAACAATATAATATTGCATTTTTCAAAGTAAAATTAAGAATTAGTTTTACTATAACAAAAAAAAAAACAAGAAAATGTAATGATAGTAATTTTTTTCTTCTCTTATTTATTTCACAGTACGACGAAATAGTGCCAGAGGAATGGACGACTGTGAGAGGTGGTTTCTACATAAATTCTGGCCCTCTTGAGTTCAAAACTTCGGAAAGCAACCCTGTAATTGGCAATAATAACAATAATAATAATATCGAAGATGAGAGCAGCGAAAGTAGCGAAGATGAAACTGAAGAACCATTGGGTAGTCCTAAACAGTTGAAAAAACGTCATATAAGCTCATCTGAAGATGATGAAACGGAAGATGCAGCTAGCGATCATCCACCTAAGGTAAACAACTAATAAAGTTTGGAAAATGAGGTGAATAATGGTTATTTTATTTCAGGAATATATGAAATAGAAGAATCAGAGAGTGAAGTAAAATTGAAACCTTTTTTTAGTCTGCATTGAATTTCGTAATCTATTGATCAATTTGCTTCTTTTAATTTTAATCCAACTTTCAATATGCTTACATTAGTCCTTATATCCGGCTTTTAATTATTTCAGAAAGTAAAATTGGACGATAACGGAGAGAAGAATTCCAGCCAAGATGTGACGATGAAAAAAAAAAAGAAACAAGAACTCTCGATCCTGAATAGGCCCAAAAATGCTGTCGTTCGTGACCTGCCTAAAGTTAAAAGAGAATTACGAGAGGCTGAAGTGCCAGGTGCGAACTGAAATCCTGATCCTTTATCTTTGGAAATAATTATACAAACTTTTTGAAACCTGTTCTTCAATATTCGCGACTAAATATTTGATTTGTTTCTCCATTTTTATTATTTTTTGGTGTTAAATTCAGTTTTCTTTGACTCACTTCATTCATCTTTAAAAATTTTTTTTTCATTTTTCCAGAAGATCAACAAGAGGATAAGAAAAGGTCGGAAAAGATAGATCCGAGTAAGCCTAAGGGAATTTTAGAAAAGAAATTTGATATAAAAAAATTCGAAAAAAAGGCATCCAGCAATGGACTTGATGTCAATAAGAAGCCCGAAGTGAAGAAAATCGGCTTCTACGACGACACGATCGAAAGCGTCGTAAACGCAGCTAGAATCGACGATCAGTCTAGTTCCGATACTATGGATTCTGGAAAATCCAGAAGTATAGTTTGCTCTAATTCTGACTGCGACGAAACTGCGGATAAAGAAGAATCTCCCCTGCCAGAGGCACTCACAGATGATGTTAAAGACATTTTAAACAAGCTGAAACTACACGCAGAGAATAGTAAAGAAGGGAAAACCAAGTTTTTCAACGGGCCAATAAATTCCTGTCTTTTCAGGTAAAGAGAAGAAGAGAAAGAAAAAGACTAGTTTTGTTAATTATTTTTTTTTTCTGTAACGCCGCTTCATTTTCTATTTTATTTGCAATCGAGCCGGATAACGATCGTCTGTAAATTCAGAATATGAAAATTAATTGAATAGTAGATTGAGTGACCTTGCTTGCCGTTAACTTTTACATATCGATATTATTTTCAGCTTAGAAAAGAAACTCCGTTTAAGATATCCAGCCAGTGTAAGACTTCAAACTTACGCTCATCTCGCCCATTTTTTACCATGCAGTAAACCCACCCTTGTTAATCGGGCTAAAAAACTTTACCTCCAAGACGTTGAAGACAAAGTTAAAACCCCCCTGGAAAGGTATGTGAGATTTTTTGGAAAGAATAAATTGAAAGGCAAAGATCGGACGAATATTATCTAAAATGATTCGGCGATTAAAACTATTTATAAATCATGAATGTTTCGTTTTTCCATTAGGTTAAAGGCAGCAATTGATAGAATAATGCCCGCTGTCATGGTCAAGTACACAAGGGACTGCCAAAGGTCTGCCGAAGAGAAGTAAGTATCTATATTATCACTTGAGGTCTTTTCTTATTGGTTCCTTGATAATTTTAAGCATCTTTCTATCACCCAAATTAATTGATCACGTTCAAAACGTGTCTCTGATTAAATTGAACAAACAAACGATGTAATTATAGCTCGTAGAAACAACCGTCGCAAATTTAAAACATATATATTTTTATTTCTTAGCCCACAGTTGTACTTGGAGATATATCGGTACTGTTGGTAAGGTGCCCCTATAAGCAGCCACATCTCTTCTTGCCTCATTTTACTACTACCGCTCTTATCACGCTTTTTCAAGCTGCTGTCTCAATTTCATTTAGACATTTTTAGAACGTCAATACTTGCCTGTTTCGTTTGATCCGTAAAAAGAAATTTAATCTACTTTAGGATAAAACCTAGACAGTCGATTTGAACAGTTTTGAGGAACGAACTTCTGCTTATTCCATGGAATACCTAGTTACATATGTCTTGCTCCTTTTTCACGAATACATATCGCTTTCTTATATTTCTTTTCATATCATTATTGAGATGGCAGAAAAGGTTTCTCGGGGCTTTTATCATCAGTATCCATGTTTACTTTTATCATCTACTTTTACTTATCCTTAGTTTAATTAGATCACAGTTTATCAGCATTTGCCAAAGACGATATTTCCTCTCAAACAGGGTTTGAATGCTCTTCATTAATTGCATATCTCAGCTGTTATGCTCGCCTATATTGTCTTGGCAAACGCGACAAGCTATTGTTGATTTCAAACCGTTTTTTTCCTATCATCTTAACGTCTCAAGGCATCTTAATTCTCTGTTAATCCATAACTAACGTTATGAATTATCTGTTTCAGGGGCATTGAGGGATCTCCAACAGACGCTGATAGCAGCGACGGAGATGACAGTGGCAACAAATCATTGGAAAAGACTAAGATTCCTTCCCGGAGGTTCCCCTGGACCGAAGAAACGAAGTAATTTGATTTATTTTTAGTTCAATTTGTTAACCAGAGTCAAATCTTCTTGTCAAACAAAGTTATGCCTTGTCCGCAGAAAATTAATATCCGAAATCGCATCTGCCAGACGAGAATACTTCGAAATACTTAAACCGAGAAAAGAAACTGTTGAAACTTTTGTTTCCACATTCATGGACGCTAAGGTTCGACCTCTTTGGCCTCCTGGATGGGTTCGACTGCAGACTTTGCTCAAGTATTCCAATCCTCAACTACAGTGAGTAAATTTATCTATTGATCTATATGAATTTTCATTTTATTTAGCTTTTTATCTATAGATGTTGCCAGAAATCGCTTCATATCTAATCATTCTGTTGAATCTTGATATACTTTGAAATAAGAAGCGATATTCTGTCTACATCTTGAATCAAATCATCATCTCGCATGCCATCTGATCTTTTCCTAATTATTTGCTTGCCTTTTCACTCTGCCGCTTTATTAGTATTATTTTTCTGGTGCGTTGTGTGTTTTAGGATGGTGATTGAGTTGGATTAGTGTTTCGTTAGCCCTTACCTGGACTTTTCCCCCACTAATGGGAAAATTATAAAAAAAAAAAAAAAAAAACAATACTGTGTATAGTTTAAATGTTGGAATACCTATTTATTTTGTAAATTTACCAATTTATTGTGTTTGAAGTAGAAAAAAACGAGTAAATTTTCTCAACTTCTTATTAACTAAATCGTTATTGTAAATCATTTTTTCCGATTGTAAATATCTTGTATCAACGCATTTCTTACTATTAGTATTTATATTAAAATTTTTCAAATTGATTTTCACTTTCTTATTGTATCGCTTCCTCTCCTCCTCAATCGCTTTATCTTAAATCTGGCTCCTCCTTATCTCAAGGCTTCTTTTATCCTTTGGTTTTTCTTATTTTAGGGTAAAGAGGAAATCAAAAAAGCATAAAGACGGTTCAGCGGCAACAGGAACAAGTTCTACGGTTCCTATAGGCTCTAGTGTTCTCTGCACAACTACAAAGCCAGATTTTAATCCTTCCAACAATATGGAGGGAGGAAATTCTAATCAGGAGAGAGTTAAATCGCCAACTAATTTTTCCAATACTTTAAACGCGGCAGAAAATTCTACCAACTTTACCGCGGCGTCTAATCAACAAGCCGCTAAAGCCAGCGATATAAATCCCCAAAGTTCACAGTCGGATAAAAAACCCGGGTCTAAATCAAAGGACAGAAATCGTGAGAGTCCGGTTTCCGCGAGCCAATATTCATCCTCCACTTCATGTACGATAACGAATTCATCAGTCGCTAAAATATCCGTTGTACCAACTGCCCAGCTCATGCCTCCTAAATCTAAATCTGATAAATTCAACCCCATGGATCTTACTAGCAGCTCGCTTTCCATCACGCCTGTTAACGACTATCACAAGTCCGGTAAACCTGGGGAGTTTAAAGAAGGGATTAAGAAAGACCCCTTGGACACTGTTTCGATTACACCCTGCGCGGAGGGGGTTGTTGAAGGAGCTGCTATTTCCCAGTCTGGAAACACGGCTGTAAATCAAACTTTGGCGAGTTCCACCGGGTACCTTTCGTCATTGATTCAGGCCTCTTCTATTCCAAAAGCAATTCCATTGAAGCATAGAATACTCCAAGAAAGTCTGGACGTTATACAAGAGGAGAAGTTATTAGCGGGTGATAAAGACTTTGGGGATACGCATAAGACTGATAGGAAAGAGAAGAAGGAGAAGCGGAGCTCTGAGAGCAGACATAAGTCTCATGAGAGTAAAAAGAGGAAGAAAGAACATAAAGCTCAGGAATTAGCTGACCCTGTTAAACCTGAAGCTGTGCCGACGATACAGTCCTCAATTTCTAAGGAGGAACAGGAGCAAAGACAAATCGAGGAAACTATGGCTGCGACTAACTTCCTTAGCCAAATAATAAACGACGACGCGCCCAGGCCTATGACTGAGAAACGGAAAGAGGCCAGCGTATTAGACGAGACTACGGGAAATATGATAATACCGCCTAGCGAACAGGAACACGATGTACAAATGGTTATGCGGTCGTTAAAGGAACTTCAAGAACTTCAGGAGATGACTTGTTCTCCAAGTAACTCACCTGTTAGCGTTATTCAGAAGCCTAGCAAGCCGTCTACTACTAATATGCGATATGTTAGCTACCAGGATGACTATCAGCATTTGTATCATAAAAAGGATGATAAGTTAAGAAATCAGAAGAAGGAGGATGCCCAATGGTAAGAGAAATGAATAGCGTTGTGCGTTCCAAAGGTAATTTCACATTTCTTTTGTAAAGATGATGGATTTGTTATCATAATGACCTTTGAGGGCGTACGAAAAGTTGTTTTAGTCGGACAGGAAAACCTTTTTTTTTTTCTCTTTATGCAGGGAATTGCAATTCGTCCAGCAACTTTTTTGGACTAGGATGCAAATTTTCCAGGATAGCAAAAAAAAAAAAAACAGCATTTATATATCCAAGTCACGTTCAGGAGTTTAAAATCTCTATGTTATTAAATGATGGATTTTTATGGCTGAAATTGACAAATCAGTTACATAATATAATTAGGTAATACTAATACGATGCCACGATGCCATGATGCCACGAGGTGATTTCAGATAATTAAAATCAAATTCTAAGAACTATGTACTTGTTATCGACTACTATTGAGTATATGAATATTGAATACCAAATAGGAAATGGCAATGTATTATAATAGGTAATATCTAGCTGAATGAGAGAGATAGTAGAAGTAAAGTGTGTGTAAAGTAAACCAATGTGATTCAGAAGCATTTTTTTAAAGCTTATAAGTGAACGATCAGATATTTTGTTACATTCAGAGGATATTTGAAATCTTAGGCTTCCTCAATTATGAAAAAAAAAAGAAAAAAAAAAAAATACTTACTGTACCAACAATGTCTCATTTTTCTGCAAACTAATATTTAATTACGTTAATTGTCCTTAGGCCACAAAAGTTTCAGCTGGTTGTGAACTCAACTACTGTATGTTTTTTTAATTATTATCTTTTAGACGTTTTTAGATATTTTCATTCCATATTCACTGTATTATTAGCTTGCAATGAACAGGATCGTACTCAGTTCTGTGATTTAAGTTGATAATACGGTGTCTAACTTTTGTGACCTGTGTACACTCGTTAAATAACGGTTTCTTATTTATCTATTACAACGATATAGTGCAGGAGTATAAATCTACGTCGTTGTATTGTATACATATTGTATTAGCTTAAAACAAAACTGCGAAAAAGAAAAGAAAAAAAAAAAAGGGAAGTTAACAGAGAAGGAGAGAAGATTAGGGATCTACTGGTAGTCTTATATCACATAAATATTTAGATCGAAAGATTTTCAATATTGTTTCAAGTGGCTGTATAGTATCGATAGAGCCACTATTGCCTAATAATTATTTTATCAAGTGTGGTGTGTCCTATAGGGACGCAGAATATATTTTGTCAAGGTAAATTTTTAAGTATTTTAAATCGCCAAAACATGTATATAAAATTTATTAACTATAGTGTAATAGTTAACGATCGACGAGCGTGTACAGTAAAATTAAATTATGAACAATGATATCTGAAAAAGAAGAAAAGAAAAGAAAAATGAAAAAGAAAAGAAAAAAAAGAAAAAACAAACAAACTTTTGTATATAAATTAGTAACTAATGTGTACGGCAGGGTGGCTTAAAAACTTGAAATTATCAGCTACTTCATCAACTCCTTCGTTTATTACATACATAAATATCACAAGATTATACGGTTGCAATTTATATGCAGAATTTAATACTAAAACGCCTTTCTTTTCTATCTACTGGGGTGTATTACATGTGATTTTATACTTTGACTATTATATTTTTATCCTGATTAAGTTATTTGTTGTACTTTGGTTAATATTGTTTATTATCCTCTAACTATTTTTAAAAGCTCTTCAAACTTTTTTAGTTTTCATGTGGTACTTTGTATTTTAATAATTTTATTTTAAATACACATAAAGTAGTCTGTTTGATAATCTAATGATTATATTTTTGGCCACCCTGCGCTGCTGCCCAGTTGAGAATGTATCGAGTGTTCCTAGCGATGTGTATAAGCCAAATTAGTTCTTTTCATTAAACAAAAACAACCATTGTTTGCAAATATCTCTTCATCTTACCACTGATTTGAAGTTTTCTCATTCAGTTTAAAGAGATAACGAATAGCGACGATAGAGAGAACAATAAACTAGCGTGAAAATCTTTCATTTATGCTTGCAAACAGTAAGAATAAAATAAATAGATAGGAGAAATTCTTGCGAACAAAGTTTGTAAGTAATTATTCTATAAATAAATGATGAAAGAAGGTATATCTGAGAAATGCCGATTGGATAATTAATACTTTGCGCACATCTATCGATTCAGAAATATAAGATATTAGATGCGAATGCCATAGGTGTATTAACGTGAGAGAAATTAAGCATATTTTTGGAACGCATAAAGCTGATATAGTTATAGTAATGTATGATAGAAAAAGGAAAAAAAAAAGAAGAAGGAAAAGGAAAAAAAAACTCTAATATTATAATAACATGTTGCGACGTTACATGCCTACGATAAACGTTTCTGTATCAAGAATATTTCGCTAAGATGATGATGACTTAAAATATAAGTTTTGAATATTTTTTACAATATCTAATACACTATACCTTCCCCGCTCCCTTCACCACCCTTGTAAATAAAATGAAAAATTGATTATCTCATTCAGAAATCAGAAAATTTCGAACGAATTTTTGCCGTAAAAATATGTACGCCTTATTATACGCAATTTTGGTTTAGATATTACAACAATGTCATACAAGCGATTCTCTGGCAAAAAAAATAGTTCGAGGGTTCAACCGCGAGATGGCAATACCATTTTATACCCCGTGTGTCACGGTGGCTGGGCTTCCGCAGTCATTTGATCCTCGTAGTTTAAATTACTTGTTTTCAATTTCAAATGTGGCTGTGCAAGGCCGTTGACAGGAAACGTTATACAGAGACGACTAATGAAATAGGTATGTTAATATATATATAGGTATAGCTAATTTGAAAATCGCGACTTTATTTACGCTCCTAAAATCTTTGACGCATATAATCATTTTCATTATTCTAATACATTCCCTGGGAGTGTGAAGGTGAGGTTATCAACGTTTGAGGTTAATACCATCATCACACCGCCGTTAATATCAACAAACAAAGTGAAAATATATTCATAAATGATCAAATAATTATTCGACAGAAAAATGGCGCAAAAAAGTTGCGATCCGACAGTAGAGCGGCACTTTAAAGGCCACAAAAAAGGGCTGACAGGACTCTGCTTTCACCCTGGTACACAACAAATAGCTTCCAGCAGTTTAGACCACACATTAATGGTATGGAATTTCAACGAGTCTGTGAGAGCGTTCAGATTTCTTGCCCACAAAGACGTAGTCTTAGACACTGCCTATGCCCCATCGGGGGAAATCGTCGTCAGCGCTTCAAGGGACAGATCTGTTAGACTTTGGATTCCAACTGTGAGAGGAGAGTCCCTTGATTTTAGAGCGCATATGGGTGCTGTCAGATCCGTGAGGTTTAGTCCCGACGGAGAAAAGGTGAGATAAAAAGCCAGAGGAGAAAAGGAAGTTTGGTTTTCCATTAAAATCGAAGTAGAAATCCTTTGAATTTAAATTCTCTTTTTTACATTCATTTTTGTATCGCAGTTGGTAACAGCTTCGGACGACAAAAGTGTGAAGATTTGGATGGTGTGCCGAAGGAGGTTCCTTACTTCTTTCAACGAACACACTAACTGGGTTCGATCTGCTAAATTCTCTCCTGACGGTAGGCTGATCGTATCTTGCAGCGACGATAAGACGATTAAACTGTGGGATGTTGGGAGTGGAAAATGCGTGAAAACGTTCAACGAGGTCAAAGGTGAGGGAAACTTATCCCAGGATCTTTATTTATTGAAAAGAAACTCATTTTATCATGATATTTCAGCCGCTTTCATCTTTCCAACTCCTTAAATCTATTCTATTTGTTCTCAGGACCGGCGATTGATGTCGAATTTCATCCTAGCGGGGCCGCTTTAGGATCTGCGAATGTAGGTGGCTGTGTAAAACTGTATGATCTAAGAACTGCTCGCTTACAACAACATTACGCAGCCCACGACGGACTGGTCAACAAAGTAGTGTTTCATCCCAACGGAAATTTCATTCTCACAGCTTCTCAGGACTCTACAATGAAGGTGGAAACCAGAAGCATAATTTGTTAACTCAGTTCCTTACATAGGAAGCAGAAAACGTTATCAAATTCTCGAACTTCTTTTCAAATATTATTTTTTTGTTGCAGGTTTTAGATCTGCTGGAAGGTCGGCCAATTTATACTCTGAAAGCTCACACCGGGGGTGTTGCAGCAGTAGCATTTTCGGTAGACGGTGACTTCTTCGCGTCTGGTGGATCTGACCGCCAGCTTTTAATATGGAAAACGAATTTCGACAGAGATGACAAGGCGCGAAAGACTCCGCGACTGTTAATACCGCCGGGCGCTAAACTTAAGCTAGAAGATAAGCTGAGAGAGAATGAGGCAGAACGATCAGAGGAGTTTCATAACGAAGTCGAAGCAGAGGAAGAGGAGAGAGAAGAAGAGGTTTAAACAAAAAGCTTCTTTGTTCAATTCTCGGAAAAAAAGCTAATCCCTATTATTGAAATAACGAAATAAAATGACTGATTATCGTTTCGCAGTACGAATCCACCCAATCTGGTACCGAATTTGAATCAGAAGGCCAGGGGATTGGAAGCCCCTGCAAAGGACCACTTGGTGATCTACCTGGGGAACGAGTCGACGTCCAAGTAATTAATATGAGAAATCAGAGGCCTAAGGAAACGGGCCATGTAGCTGCCCTCCCACTTCGTCAACACAGAACTCATTCCGGAAACGATTCTCATGATAAAACTCATTCGCTACTCGAGGCGCTAAGTGGACAAGTTGAATCCTTACGCAGCACTATTGTACTTTTCGAAGAACGGCTTGGGATGGTTGAAAAGGAGCTCGAAAATTTGATATAATTAATGATTCGTAGAGGCATTTTACCGAGGCATAAATTTTTCGAACTATATAATGCTGGCCATGAATGAGGGGGAGGAATTTGAACTTATATATGCTACATTTTTCACTTTTATATTAACGATTGACTGTTTTCTGATAGACTTTAGACTTGGGTTTTGAAAGTCATATTCAAGAGAGATTGTGAGAAACTATTACGATGTGTGTATCAACGAACCTTTTGTCATCGAATTACGTGGTCTGAGACTAGAATATTGTAAGGAGCGAGATTTCCCCTCGTGATGTTTAAAACACTGTGTAAAATGATTGATTGAAGGTTTACTGGAACATACGTCGTAGTGAGATTTCTTTAGTATTAAGAATAATTAGAGATTGATTGGTTTTGTTTTTGCTTTTTTCTTAAATACTCGTGAATCTATTTTTATAAAATGAACTCGATACTAAATGCTTGAAAATTAAGATAAGTGCTAGTGATTGTTGAGGCTAACTGAAAGAGATCGAATAATGCCTGAATTCAATATTATATTGAAAAACACTAGTCTGTTTATTTATACATATGATGATGCTATTTATTTGATAACAATTATAGATACATAATAATAATAATAATAGTATTAAAATTACAATATCCAAATCTTCGAAGTCTTTTTTTTTTAGAATTTCATTTCATTTCATTACGTTTTTTTTTGTATCATTAAAAATAATTCTACGAGTAAGACAATAGCAAATCATATACGTCCATAAAATTAGGAGACGATTTTAAAATCAATTTTTTGTTCCAACGTAGGAACATGCTTTTCCTGTCTTTTTTATATACCCTAATACTTCGTCCGACGATAACGGCGTCGTTACGAATACCTTCTTCCCAGGTAGATCAATCTTGACTGTCTCTATACCTGAGAAAACGAAAATTGAAAATTATTAATATTATCCAAATCAGTAAGTCGATGTTTGTGGCATATTTTTCCCAACTTTCAACTTTGGTCTGAGGACACAAAAGTCGTAAAACTTTATTACAATAAATATGAAGACGAGTTATATTAGAGGTTAGGTTTCATTGACGTACCAGCTTTGTTGCCAAGCACACGTTCAACGGCTCCTGAACAACCGCTGCACGTCATCTCGACGTTAAATTCGTGTACCTAATTCGCGAGACAAAATATTGTTAATTAATTGCCGTTATACTGAAAAGAGGCAAATAATTTTCACGTTTATTGTCTAATTCCAATGTACAGTACCTGAGATGCCATTGCCACGTTTAATAAGTTCACGAATGAATAAGTAACGATGAACGCCCACGTATATGTTGTGAAGATACGAGGAGTTCTTGAAAGCGTGATAGCGAAATAAGAAAGTGGGAGAAAGAATAATGATCGTCTGAAATTTAAATTATCAAATCCGACGATCGTATCTATGTACTTTTATTCAAATGCTTATCATCTCAAGCCGGTAAGAGATAGAAGCTCCCTCATCGTATCTACATCGGCTGAAAGTCACGCATTTATCTCGTCATGGAATATTTATCCCAAATTATCAATCAATTTAGATAAAAATAGGTATGTCGAAGTCACGTGATTTACGAAAGCTTATTTGTTTACTCGTTTCATTTCGAAACGTTGCATCAAGTGCCTAGTGGAACTATCGGGCACGATCGGTCGGTAATAATAACCCGCCTTATCTTCCAATCCCATTCATAGCTACGTATTACCACCGTCGGTAATAAAGTTGCTGAAATAAACACATAATAGTACACACATGTAATAACATTCATTCGATTATGGCGCCCTATTACGCGGGCGGCTGCGACGAGGCTAATCTTCAAACCTATGAGTGAACCCCCATTCATATAATATGACCCATGATTCCCCGCGGCGCACCGGTATAGCCAGTCAGTTGTTTTTCAATAAGGGTTGCAACAGGTCGTCGTGTTTGTTATCTCTTAACGCGAGTTGATCAGAATTTTGAATAAACTAAGCAAAACTGATGTAAGAATCGAATCGGTGAACATAGTGAGCAGTATCTGTGTATCTCTGTCTTTCTTCTCGTAGTTATTCTCAAATGTGTGTAGAAATAAGTGATTCGGTTACAAGGTCAAGTTTGTTTACGTGCTACCGGGCGATTAGCCAGAAGTCTAAAACGCCATTTTTCATTTATTGGCCCTGTTGTTTCGATTCAATAAAAATGTATTTCGCTCGGAGTCACGTGATCGGTGTATTGTGCAAGTGCAGTGTTCTCTGAATAATCCTAACCCCAGTATGTAACACATACATATAATACATATATCAGTGCAGTGATCCATATTCTGTCTTCTCAAAGCCCCTCCTCTCTCACTCTCCAAAGGATTATTTCTGGATACGTATCCCTGTGTCCTGATATCGAAAATCGTCATTGGTGAGTTTCGCATGCGATTGACGATATGATTAAATATATTATCTCTGCTCGTGATTGAGCCGAGAAGCGAGCAGATCGCGGTGGTTTTAATACCGCAAATTATTATACCTCCTATATTCCACAGCGTATAGTGATTAGATCTAATTGGCACCACGATTGACCAGATATCGATCTATTCTCCGAAATAACAACGCCTATAATACTCTAATAATAAGTAAAAAGTAATTCTATTGTTTTCACAGTAGTTAGAAATAATCATACCTATCGTATTAATCATTCGAATTGGCAAAATGCTTCACTTGTATTCCCTGCGCTCCTGTGGTGGGGGTACAGAGATCAGGGATGCTGCGTTCGAAGAGAACGCTGACCGCCACGTTACTAAACTTGACTATCTGATTCGTTAAGCTTTTTTTTTTTTTAATTGAAAATTTTTTTCTTTTTTCGTTTATGTATTTGTAGGCTATAGTTTTCCTTCTTTTACATATGTGTGGTGGGTTCAGATTGATTCATCGTGTTATTTTGATCCGAAAAATTTCCAGTCAGATTATACTTATTACGATATCACTGCTAATTCTATCCGCTTTTTTACCGGCGATAATCCGTAGCGATAAAACAGAAAATTGCGGTCTAATAGTTTCCGGAAATTTCCCTAAGACGGCGTAAGCGATTAATCCAGGGGGTGGCGCAGCCCTAGTGATAATTCAGCGAATTATATTCGCCTTGCAAAATAAAAAGTAAAACTTCAATACGTATCATTTCTTTGCTCCTATCGATTACACGAAGCGATTATTTTCGTTTAAAAAACTTATTTTTTCCCTCATATCGTTTCCTTAAGATCAACCGTCTATTTATTGCGCCATTCAATGCCGAGATTTACCAATCGAATAATCTACTGGTTTTTTTAATTCTCAGAAAAGCTGAGACTGCAGGGAATGCAATAAAAATCAAATAAACAACCCGGAATGGTTGATTTCGTAGGCAGGTATATATAAGAGGCTATTTACCTCCTCCTAGCTTGCAGGCTATATATCAGAATGCGATTTCTCACCGCGGTATAAGTTACTCAGAGACGTTCGAACACGCACCATTCAGCAACAGCAACAGCAGCAGCAGCAGCAGCAGCAGCGGCAGATGTATATTTTTGGCGAGGACGTTCGTTAGCTAGTATAGAGTTATATAGGTAGAGTAGTCGGTCGTACGGTGCGACTAACGCGTAAGCGAAGATCGAGAGTAGTCGATTTACTCACGGTTCTTCATTCGCTATTGAACCGCGACGACATGCACGCTCGTGTTGCTGCAACTTAAGTGGCATTTAACTAACCGTTAATTCTCTTTAAAAGGGGGGAAACTTAAATACCTGTATCAGCTACCTCAGGGCTTAGAAGTGAAACAAGTTGTCTGATTTGTACGGTTAACGAAGAAGGTTTATTAATTTATGGATAATTCCTGTGCGTGATAAAAAAATAAATAAATAAATAAAATAAATAAATTTCAATAAAAATACGCGGATAAATAGATAACCAAATTAAATAATTTATCATTTTTTTTCTTTCTCGTTCATTTATAAACGGTAATCATGATCGGTCAATTATTGAGCAAATATTTATTCGTATTATGGCTTGTTTTCGGCTCTATATTGTGCAACGATGAATATGACAGTAGAATTCTTTTCCCTGGACCGTTAAACAGAGGCAATCGTCAAAGTCAATCTACAGGAATGTCATTGGAGGTATGTACATAATTCATATTGGATTTTCATGCAATATATTTATTCACCGTAAATATTATTTATAGAAAATTTTTTATCGTGTTTTTTTCAACCCTGAACTCTGGTGAGTAGAAATATAGTATGTTCGAGTTAATTGTAACTATAATGATTGGCGGCAGCAGTATAGGTAATAATTACAGATGATTTACACACTCCGGCACCTATCGCGTCCATACGAGTCTTGGATAACAAGTTTTTGTTGTTTTTGTAGAAAATAACTGAAAAAAAGTGATGAAAAATTTCGTTATTTCCTCTTTATTTATCTTAGATCGAAGAACAAAAAATTTGTTATATTATTTCTATTTCTCGTTTGAATTGAGGAAGTTTTTCAATTAATGTTAATGTTTTATTCAGGTTACCATGAAACAATTTTTTGGGATAGTTATTTATTCCGCTGTTATAAAATCGGCCTTGTAATATATTTAACACGCACGTATATATCGGTATCGCGCAGCAGAAGGATATGAAAGTCGATGGTATAGGTATATACACGAGAAATTATTGAGAAATTAAATTAGTCATAGGTGAGTGCCTGTGTCGTCAAGAATTATAAGAGATTTGGGTATACGGGTGTATATTCAGGATATACCAAAGCGATAAATAATAGTGTTAATCACGGAAGAATTCCCGTTCACACGCTGCTGCATGTATACATATATATATATATGTATAGGTATAGCGAGAGAAAACGAAGCCCACATATCTATATGTAGGAAGGTCGATTCCAGAAATTCGATAATTTGCATTACTGGTTATCGGGCAGTAAAGTTCATCCAAAAAATTCATTTCAAAAAGAAATAATAAAAAAAAAAATGTAAAAAACTGAGAAAAAAAAGAGAGAGAGAGAGAGAGAGGAAAAAAAGAACTGGTTAAACCAGATGCATGGAAGATTGCATTGGACGGTATAGTGTAATAAGAAAATCTGTGAACTGTGGAAACGCGCGTCATTAGATGGGCGCTACCCGCACCACATCCTCATATGTATATCCGTTCGTATTCGTATATACCAGAGTAAAGAAATCTAGTATTTCCCTAAGAATGAAGTGTGTTAATTGAAACCGTATGCGTATGTAATCAGACGATTAGTAAACATATTCTCGGTTTGGTTTGTGAATCATTTTTAAAAAACTGAGAATTAATGGAAAGGGAATTCCTGGCGTAGCGAATAAACGCTTTTTGCAAATCTATTTCGAGAAAAGTCTTTGAATCGAAAATTAAATACGTTATAGTTCGATGGTAAGACATTGATAAATATTTTCGCGAAGAATTATTAGTTTTTGTCAATTAGATGAATTCCTCGTCTACGAGTTTGTTTATTTTATTTTTCGATACTGATAAACGATTGCGACTTGTAGTATACGAAGCATACGTGTACATCTTTTTTTTTTCTTCTTTATTTCTACGTACTTATAGAATTTATTACGACATGGCGATAAGATTTCGAGACTGTAAAGAGCTAAAGTATAATCGCATGTGTATAGACGATCGTAGAATGCAGAAATAGTCTGTTAAAGCTACGTGATAGTCGACACCGACCTCGGGTTTGTCTCGTGGGTAATCCCAAGGCGGTACATATACGTGTGATATACGTATGAGCGAAGCGGCAGTTCCTTACATATGTATAATAAATATATTAACAATAATATGATAAATTAGATCATAATAAAATATTCTAGCCTCGCGTAAAATGTATGAATTTAATTCCATAGAATTTTTCTACTCATTTATACTCGATTGGTTAATTTTTTTTTCTCTTTTTCTCTCGAATTAGAATTCGATATAGAGTCATTCTCTCGCTACTCACGTCCGTCCTTTGGTACCTACATTACTGATTGAATACGCGTCTCTAATCGGACTGACCAAGGATATATACGTATGCACGTATACATTCAGGAAAAAAAAAAAGAAAACGAAAAATGTAAAATTAGGTGTGACTATAGACCGATTCGAAATCGCCTGAAACGCGTATATAAACCGTTGTCTACGGTCACATTTTTTCTGGGCGATAATTTATATGCGTATGATATGCACATTTTTCTGCTCATTTATTTCATTGATTAATTTTTTACGTTTTTTTTTTTTTCCGTTTTTTTTTTTTTTTTCTTTTCGTTCTACGACTCGATCAGAAGCACATGTGTATAGATGTTTAATATCGTCGCCCTGAAGTTTAACGACCGTTTCATTCTTTCCGTATCATATATTACGATATCGTAGTGTATGTATGTATATATACCTATAAAAAAAAAATCTATATGATCAATCCGCGTGCGTTACTCATTCGAAAAATAATTCATTATCATCGAGTACGTAAAGAGAGGTAATACGTGATTCATAATATACCGCGTAACTTTCTAAGAATCTTGGTATGTAACGTTAACCAATTAAATATATATAAAGCCGCTACTGTACCGCAGGTATAGGTACCCAAGTATTTTTAACTCGCGTATAACGATATTATCCAAGTTTTTTTTTTTTTTTTTTTTCTTTTTCCTTTTTCTTTTCCTCACGTATCGTACGTATACCTACCTGTGTGGTATATGTAATCAATTCCATATGGAATGAATCATTCTTCTATATATCCGCGAGATAAATTGATATTTACCCAAGAGAAACTAGAACATATATATATATAATATGTATATATGCTAGGTTCATTTATTCATTTATTTATTTATTTATTTTTTCACTTGATCAATTATCTTATAATTATTTCATTGATTTAATTTTTTATCTATTTTTATAATTTCATTAAAAATTAGTTGATTAAAAATCGTCATTTTTGCCAATACTTCGATAAATTCCCGGATACCTCGTTTTCTGTCGAAGAGAATATACATATATAGGTATAATTGTTTTTTTTTTTTTTTTCAATTCATATATCGCATCTGTACAAGTTTGATGATTGCGTAACTGTTTGAATATAAAATGAGTATTATTTATGTGTTATTTATGATGTGCAAGAGAATTGTTTTCTCAAATGAACGAGACGCGGATTTTCGTAGAATTGTCTCGTTTTTTAATTTTATTTATTTTCATTTTTTTCTTTCGTTCGTATTTATATATTTCATTATGTATAGAACGACAACGATTCTCCTTTTTTTCTTCGAAACGAAAGAAGACGCGGAAGACTTCTTCTTATTTTTATTTTTCCTCTTTCTTTTCAGGAAACTATAGGTGATATCCAATATCGACTTGCCGTTTTGATATATACGCAAAAGTCAGCAGCATGCGGCAGCGTGTTGCGGAATAAGATTAAATATATTATTCGCAATATATGAGAGCAAAAAAGGCAAAAAAAACAAAAAACAAAAAAAAATCCAAAATTAAAAATAAAAAAAATAAAATACGAATAAACCGTTACAGCTTGTAACTGTTTCTTACCTCTTCTTAAAGATGGAGATTCAACTCGCCCAGGAATATAACCAGATTGAAAATATCGAGGATTTCATTAGCCGTATAGATGGGATACCGCCAGATTTGAATATCGCTGATACTTCGATCGCAAGTGAGTTTTAACATATGGGTTTGAGAAAAAAAAGAAAAGATAAAGAAACAAAGAAAAAAAAAAAAAAAAAAACTGATATCGAGGGAAGAAGACAAAAATAATTCAACACGAATTTACTTCTTTTTTTTTTATATAAGTATATAGTATACATATAACGTGATATACAGGAAATAATAATTTTCTTTTTTTTTTTGTATATTTCTATGGGGAAAATAGAATATATATATATACATATATATGTATATTGAATATAAAATAGAATAATAATAATAATAATTACATATATATGCAATATATCGTATAACATATCACAGAAACTTTATTTTCTTAATATAAGTGTCTTTTCATATGGTAGGTACTATATCGTAATAAAAAAAAAAAAAAAACCCGAAAAAAAATAAAACGGAGTAAAATAAACGAACAATTATTCTCATAAAGTTGTCGTTATGCATATGTATATATCTCTACGAAGTATCAACTGATAACGAGATCGTTCGACACATACCACACGAGTTTTAGCTTAGAATAATTATATGCTATATATTAAAAAAAAAAAAAAAAAAAATCGTGACAAATTTAGAGGGAAAGTAAAACGGAAAAATGTATATATATACCTCTACAGATCCAGTCTGCGTATAAAGTAGAAAACACAAAAAAAATATGATGAAAATATATATATTATATTATATTATATTATTTAATCGAAGTTTAGCGTAAACTCCTGTTAAATAAAAAAAAAAAAAAAAAAGGAAAAGAACGAATACCGAACAAAAAGAAAAATTCAATCTATAGGTACAGATAATTCTATCCTCTTTTCATCTCCATAATTGAAAAATCGTTTTTGTATCTGAGTTTGCTTTTTCTCTTTTATTTTCTTTTTTTTTTTTTGTTACTAAAAACTATGAAAATCGTTATTCTAGCCCAGCGGCGAGAAATCGCTTGTTACTTTTGTAAGAAGTTTCGAATTCCTGACTCAAGCTTCGTCTGCATTTCGAAATACCCTGATAAATGATGAAATGAATCAAATAGTTGAAAACGAAACGATTTCCATCGCGTTTATTCACACCCTCGTCTTCCCTCGATTGGGATTTCGATAGTTTTTCATTTATCTCAGGAAATACCAAACGGTTGTCGACGTACTGCAAAGGCGTTCTCAATGACGCTGTTGAATTTTTTAAAGACAATTCGGCGTTGAAATTTATCAAAAAATTATCACGATCTGCGAAAAAATCAAAAGCTGGAAAATATCCACCGAAATTGTTTATGTTCGGTACCAGATTATTGCTCAAATCCGTGATCTCTTCTAGGCTCGGTAAACGGTTCACTTTGTAAACCGATCTTCCAGTTTTTGGCATCTGTGAATCGTCGGTTTCCATTCCGCAGTAAAATGCCTCTTCTTCTTCTTCTTCTTCTTCTTCCTCTTCATCATATTCGCAAAGTTCTTCATCCGTTATCAGAGAATAAGCTATTTGCAAGTTACTCTGTCTCTTCCAAGTCTGGAGTTCGGTTCCCCGCTTGATAGATTTCTTAGAGAATTCGATCTGCCCGTTTGCTTCGACGTATTTGATCACAGAATTCGATTTTTGAATTTCGGGGATATTTTCAATCGCGAGAATTCGCCTATTCGTCGATAATTTCTCCCCTTTTTTAATCCTGCTTATACTTTCCTCGATCTCTTCCCGAATCGTCGGCGTTATTTCCAAAGCGAATAAATTCGCCAAGTCGTTTTCCCTCAGCTCGTAGGTCATAGAAATTTCTTCGGTTTTATTTTCATCGAAATTTATCACCTCGGACTTCCCACGATCTTCGGGATCTTTAAACGACACGTTGTTGTTCTCCGGATCATTGATCGACAGCTTATCGAAATTCAACTCTTCCTCCAACAGCCTGGAACCATTACAGTTGTCCGTTTCAAGGCTCGATATTTTTCTGTAAATTTAGAAAAAAAAAAAAAAATAGACTAGAAAAAAAATATAGAAAAATAGAAAGAATAGAAATTTTGAAAAATAAAAGAGAATCAAATTTCACACTAGTCTGTCGATTATGAAAAATTTTTTCCTTTTAATTTACACCGCTTTAACTTTTCGGGAATTAAACGCGCTGATTAATTAGTATGCTATAGAAAATAAACGTGCTAAAATTACATTTTTTCCGACGCCCCCTAAAAAGCTTTCTTTCGATGCAAAAACGCTAGGTAAATTTTTTTTCCTTTTTTTTTTTTTATTAAAAACAACACGTGCCGCGAGCCGATCTAAGTTCATTTTTTGGTAAAATCACGTTTTTTTTTTAAATTTCGTATCACAAATAGTATTTTTCCTGAAATATAAACAATTTTGGAACTCAAATGAATAAAATTTCGAATTTTCTTTTCATTCGATGTTGTCTAGTTAATAAAAAATTAAGGATATTTAAACTAATAATTTTATTTTAAAACTAAATTATTACAAACTTATTTTTTATAATAGATTTATCAATTTCGAGGCTCAAGTAAACTTTCTTTAGTATTTTTTATACTTTTAATTCTGTAATGTTTTTCCGAAAAAACAAAAAACATGATTTTACCAAAAAATGAACTTAAAAAAATAAAATAAAATTATTTCCTCGCGTTTCTTCATTAAAAGTAAGCTTTTTAGGGGGCGTCGGAAAAAATGTAATTTTTAACGACCAGTCAAATATACATATATATTATATATGCTTCAGATTTGCGCTCAGACGGTATTTCGTTTAATTTATTTTTTCATTCTTCTTCTTCTTCTTCTTAGTCTTCGAGTGATCGTTATAGTTAGCGAGAGAAAATAGAGAATCAAATACCGGTCGGAGTAAGTCTCCTCTTCTCTTCTCTTCTCTTCTTTTCTCTTCTCTTCTCCACATATCGCGGAGAGCGTAAATAATATCTTATATATATATATATATATAAGTTTTATACACGCCGTAGTAAAACAAGACTAATAAGATAAAACCGTGTGTAGATATAGTAGTATACTATAGTCTTACTACTATATTATAGTACGCTATAGTATGGAGATCCTTGACTCTTAAATGTGTCGAGCGTAAAGTCAAGGTTAAAAAAAAATTCGCCAACTCTTCAAGCCCCGCGGGGTCACGTGGTACTAAAATAAACCCAACCGATTGGTCAACGCCGTTGAAAACCTTCACCAAAATTCTTAACGCGAATCAAAAGTTCACCATTTTTCTTCTCATCTTTTCTTTCGGTATAATAATCCTCGTTCACATAGTATATATAAAGGAAAGAAAATAATAAGAAAAAAATTTACGACTCTACGCGAGGCGACGATTTTTTTTTTTTTTTTCTTTTTTCTTTTTTCTTTTTTCAATCATGTTTCTTTGATTGAGCCAATTGACGTTACACACACACATATATATATATATATATATATATATATATATATATATATATATATATATATATATATATATATATATATATATATATATATATGATCAATGAAATTGACCCTTTAATAATTCTTTTCTCCGGCTGTAAAATATTTAAATATCGACTGATATTAAAGATATAAATGAATAAATAAATAAATAAATAAATATAATGAATATTTATTAATGCGTGAGGAGAAATGAGAGAACAACCGTTTGGATACTGACCTGTTAGTATGAGATTTTCTGTAATTGATGGAAGCGACTGGTGCGATGTTGTTGAAGACGTGTCGCGATCCGATTTTATGTGATTTTATGAATTCCGTAACGTTTTCACGCCCTTCGATAGTCCGTCCGAACCAGTCTAGAACCACATCTTTTGCCAGATGATTTTTGAGGCCTGGTGCCAAACCATCGACCAGAGAAAAGTAGCTATTCGCGAATGATATAGCCTGAGATTTGTCCTCCATCTTCCGGTTATTGACCCCTTACTATTTCTATAATTAAAACACTGACTTCTGTACCCTTCGTTACAGTTTTTACCTTTTCTCCTTATTTTATACTCCACAATATAGAAAAATAAATACATAAAACGCGTACACAACTACAAAAACCAAAAAACAAAAAAAAAAATAAAAAAAAAAAAAAGTTTCACGAGTTAAAAAAAAAAGACAAAATAGAGAGAAAAAAAAAACAAAACGGGTTCTTTCCCTCCTCTACTTTTATATTTATAATTTATTTTTTCATTTATCTTCTGATAATTATATTGACCATTTTCTTCGGTTTATCGGTGTTTTTTTTCTTCCCAATCGATCGGGAAAAAAGCGCCTCTTTTGAAATTATTATTCAATTATATATATATATATTTATTTTTTTATTTTTTCTCTTCTTATTTCGAATACCTTGTTAATTTACAACTACCACCGCTTCCTCATCACGGTGTCAGTCCCACACCGTACAACTGACTCTCAGTTCTCGTACTCTAACCACGGTTTTACTCCAGAGCTCCTTTCTCCTCCCTCTCTTCATCTCTCATGCCATCTTTCAGTTCCCCTCCCATACTTCTTTTTATATACATATATACATATTCGTACACATATACATTTATCTACCACCGCATATATACATATATATACATATATACACATATATATATATATGTAAACCATATTTTTTTAAATTCGTTTTTTTGTTTCACGTTTTTTTTTTTCTCTTCTTCTTCTTATACACTCTCCGCATTACATTATCATCTTGGTATGTTCCTGTGGGTTGCTGGAGGCACATACATACATACATACATACATATATGTATAGTATATGTGTACACGTACAGATCTGACCACACTACATGTGAGCTAATTCGAAGAGCCATTCTCTCGCTCCTCACGTCCGTCCCTTCGTACATTGCTGAATGGAATACGCGTCTCTCATCGAACTGACCGAAGATATATACACACACATATGCATGTTTCATATTCATATTGAAAGAAAAACAAAAAAAAAACAAAAAAAAAAACAAATATGTGAAACGAGGTGTGACTAGACCGATTTGAAATCCCCTAAAACACGTATAAACCGTAGTCTGTGATCACATTTTTTTTTTTTTTTTTCTTGATGATAATTTAAATACATATTTCTGCGATAAAAAAATGTAGAACAGGTACGGCCAGACGGATTGAAAATCTTCTAAAACGCGTATAATTTGTAAAAACTAAATAAATATATATATATATATATATATATATTTTTGTCTTCATCATCTATAACATTATTTTGCAGACCGTTTCGCCGGCAACGAACGTTCTAACGTCGAATTACCTAAGGCGGCTACTTGCGCCCCTGAACTACAGCCGGTATCTCTTAGAAATTCGACCGCTTCTTCTTCGTTAATTTACATTCCTAGTTGCACACGAGTACCGAGATGCGGAGGGTGTTGCGGACACTCGACATTGTCCTGTGAACCGACCGCTAAAGTGGTCAGAAATTTTCAGGTGAGAAACATCTTCGATCTACGGACCTCCGGATCGGCGAGTGAAAAATTCATTTCTCATTTATTCATCCATTCATTTATTTATTTACTTATCGCCTCTTATAGGTGCTAATAACAGAATATGACGTTAACACAAGGCTGACATATAAGTCCAAGGAAATCGTACCGATAGAAGAACACACGAAGTGTGCTTGCGGCTGCAAGACTAAAGCTCACGTAATTATTTTCATCGTTATATTTTTTTTCGTAAACGATTTTTATATCGTATACATATATATATATATATATATATTTTTTTTTATCTCCATACTCTGATCCCCCCGGCAGCACTGTAACGAGAAGCAGAATTATTTGGTCAAAGAGTGTCGTTGCGCTTGTACAAATATTGACGAAGCCGCTAAATGCCGAGGAAGTAACGAGACCAAACGTTGGGACGAGGATTCCTGCTCTTGCCAATGCAGAGGAACGACCGAATGCACTACAGGCTCTTACTACGATCACAATAATTGCAGGTGTGTCATTAGTCCCCGATGATAATACGGGAGATCGTTCATTTTACCCAAATCATTTATTTTCTATGATCTCTATGTGACTTATATATATGTATGCGGATATGGAAAGAACTGTTCTATCAACATCCCATTCGCTTTCCTATTATTACCTAAATTATTTTCTATAATTATTGTATGTATACTATTTATTTATTTCTTTACCATATCGATAATATCGATTATATATATATATATATATATGTATATGTAACACGAATAATAATTTTCCGATAAAACTATATACAATATATACGGACTCTTCATTCTTTTAAATAAAAGAAAAAAAAATAAAATAAAAAAAAAAAAAAAAGAATCATCTCTCGTCGCAGAAATTAATAAAAATCTGCTTCTCCTTGTCCACTTTTCAAAAACAGTCGTGGCTAATATCTTCTCTGATTTATTCGGGGATAATGGAAGTGACTAATACGGTTGTAACACAAGGTGAAGGATAAAAGTGCTCTGCTTTTTCTCCTACTCTAATTTCGTTTCTTTTATCGGCTACTGTAATTGCTTCTGATTTCAGGTAAGTATGCAGTTATTTAAAAACCGCAATTTCGCACGTTTACGGTAAACTATAATATCTCAGCCTCGTTGTAAGCCGGGTCGGTTAAAAATTTAAGCTTTTTGGTCCCCGTGTCGTGCTGTTGAATAATCCGGTGCGCGGTTTTGCCATTCTTTCCTTTTTTCTTTCCTCTTTTTTTCGCGAATTGTTCTTTACCTCTTTCTTTATTATTTCGCGCTAAGAAAGAAAGAAGCTGGAAGTCTTAGGTATCCGTACAGAATTCGAAAATTGCATTTCGCAAATCTAGAAGGGAATCTGGGGGATACCGTGGCTAATGCCAAATGCACTTTCATCGTCAAAGCCATCTCGAGTTTGCGGATAGAGTAATATAGACCACATTATACACATAGCCGCGGTATAGACACGCTCGCAGATTTCTGCAGTCAAGTTCAAAGCCACAGACTCTTATCCTTGCTGGGTGCAATGTGCTCTTGATGACGCGAATCATGACTTGCGAGTTGCTAAACTTATATATATATATATATATATTCCAGCGCGCGAATAACCCCTTTTTATTATCATTATCATATAGTATACCGCAAAACCGAGAAAGAAGAAATTATTATTATACTTACGCGAAAACTAAAGGATCGATAAAAATCGTTCGCGAAACGACGATATGATAATATAAGTAAAAATTACTAATTTTGATTATCGAATAGAAAACGATAAATTTCAATGAAAATCGCGATTCGAAATATTTCGCGAATGGTGGTGGAGCGATTATTTTTTCGCAAAATTAAACTCCTTTTTTTTTCCCGATTAGATTATTTATGTTACAACGATGTTATTTCAGCTGCAAAAAACTAGGCTTAGGAAGTAGACGTCGACATGCTATACCAGAGCAGAGGCCGTATTCATGGAGAAACGATATTGGCATACGTCAGTCTGGTCCAGTACCACCTATATTTGCTGTGAGCGCGGATGATCCGAGACGTAGACAGAAAGATGATCCCGAGATATAAATTCGACGGAGAATTTTTCACAGCTATTTTATTACAGTATATATATAGATATATATATACTATATACTCCCCGTGATAATATTCTTTCGCTATTATAAATAAGAAACACATGAATATGGAAAAAATATGATGATAAATAATAGAAACAAGTAAATGAATAAAGACTGTCTAATCATCCCGATTTTATGTAATTTATAATAATCGTATCTCTGGACCTCGGAATTACAATTTTTGTGCAGTGTCATGGATTGTGAATAACGAATAATGAATAATGAGGAAACGTTTTTCGTAAAGAGGATCTAGATCAAAATGGACTATATTTTTTGTCTTCGCATTCTGAGGAATGGACCGAAATTTTAGGATCTTTAAACTTTCGGAGTTTTTAAATCTTCTGAACTTTAATGTTGCTGAGAACTTCAAACCAGCTCCTAAAAATGCTAAACCCGCAATTATATTATTCCTCCATATATTAAACGTATCCTTCCGTTCTTTTTCTTTTACCTTACATCGGCTTTACCTAGATATACACATTCGGAGAAAATATGATGAAAAAAAATTTCGGTATAATATACGTTGAAATTTTATATACCTGGTAATGAATTAATCTCACGATTAAAGGGTATCAGCTGTTTTTATTGTCTCATTATCAGTCACTACTACATACGTTATATACATATACAAACAAATTTCTAACTACCAAAACATATTTTCAACACATAAAATCAAACTTCAAAGTGTTTCTCTAAATTTCTTACTTATTTATTGATTCATTTATTAAGACATACGACATACGTGATAACCTTCCCTCACTAATATTAATAATTACAAAACGTTTAAATACAAACATTAATACTACGTACGATACTGAGAATATAACATTTAACAATAATAAACATATACATTTATATGCCAAAGGTTTAGACCGATTTTAAAACATTTATTAAACCCATTACAGCCATAGGTATGTATTATACTTGGTTAATAATAACAAAAAAAGGTTTCATAAATGTTTTCATTTTTTCGGCGTAAAGTCTCAATATCATCATATCTGATCTATACTGTTTATAGAAACGAACAGCAATCGTCACAGAGATGAATCTTAATGATAAAAAGTTGTTTTTTTTTTTTTTTTATTATTATTATTATTATTATTTTTTTTATTTACCCTCTGGTATAGGAACCGTAACGTTTAGGTCCGTTTTTTTATCCTTGTCTATTTTCAATTTTAGAGCAACCACGGCCTTGTTTACCCTCAGGAGATTACCGTGCGATTTATTTATAGATTCCAACGTATTGGCTATCGATTCTGAAAAACAATATTTCCTCATTTTTCCTACGAATTAATGAAACATATTATTAATCATCTCTCAAACCGAATAAAAAACAAAATAAAAAAACGATTTTTTTCTTATTTTTTTTTTTTTTTTTTATTGACATAAATCGATCCGCCGATTATTTAACTTCAATTATTCAAAAACCACACAAATCTTTTCTCACCGATCGACGTCGCGATATCTCCGACCATAGATTCCGTTGATATTTTATTCTGTTTAACCGCCTGACTCATGCTTAACGTTTGTCGATTCTTTTTTTCTTTTTCTTCTGCTTGTACGATCGATTCGTAACTAATTTTTGAAAACGAGAGAAACGAGAAACAAAAAAACAAGAAACAAAAAAACAAAAACAAAAACAAAAAAAAAAAAAAAAGTAACGATCACTCACGTTTGTGAGAATTATTTTCTCCCTTATCTCTCTTCCGCCTCCTGCTATTTTCTCACTACAATATTGTTACACGGTAAGCTTGAAAGAAATGTATAATTCAAGTCGAAAGAGAAATTTTCTTTTATCCGACAATAATCAACGATTCAATACACGTGGTTAGCGTTCGCGTTTCGAGAGGTTATGTACGCCTGACTGTTCTGTTGAGTGGTGATCGCAGGCTTCGGCCTTTGAGCGATACAACAAGCCACGGATTTTTTGGCCTTCGTTAAGATGGCTGACTCGATAACTTCCGTTTTACTCTGCGGGTAAAAAAAAAAAAAAAAATAAAAAAAAAAAAAACAGCGCAGGGATAATCTCGAGGGATATTAGGAGAGATAAGTTTCGCACGAATCCATTTTTCTATTTTTAATACAAATTAATAGTTCTGAAGAGTTGGATCGTTCGAATCTACCTTACCGACTCGTAAAATTATCTGAATCCATCTCGTATTCGTATACGTGCGCTGCTTTACCGACAGAAACAATGGCAGCGTGTTATATCGACAGGAAATGAGCTACCCTACCGACAATCGATGTCCGGAAACTAATGCTACTAGGGTGGGGATGATCTGTGATATTCACGTGACGTCAAGAACGTCTAGAAAGCGGGTTTCAGGTTCAAATTGAAACGGCGCGGCGCCGGCCGGCAGTTTCAGTCTCCCCGCAACGCACTTCGCGTACGACCGCCGGGTGGATCGTTTCATCCTCACGGCGATGTAGATAAAAGGAAAAAAAAACAAAAAAAACAAAAAAAAAACATGATTTTGAAATAACGTGAAAATGTAAACTCAACGGACTTAATATTATACATATATATGTATACGCGATATACGGGATAATGTCGCATCGTGTCGTAAAAATGATCATTATACTCACAAGTCTTTGATATTCTTATATTTTTTTTTTCCTTTTTTTTCCCCCATTGTTGATCATTCTCATTATTATTATTATTATTATTATTATTAATATTATTAATATTATTATCATTATTATTATTATTATTACCGAACGGCTAGTAAAATAAAAGAACAAAAAAATTCTATTATACGATATTACGTATACCTAGTTTCGGAGTGAATAATAAAACCAGTTTCCGATCGTTGTGTGTTTTGAATTACCGTATGGTTGGAAAATTATACAAAAAAAAAAAACAAAATAAAAATAAAAAAAATCGTACCAAAAAGTTGAAAAAAAAAAAAAAAACGACAAAAATTAAAAATCGTGACAAATCGTTCGGTTTCATTCGTTTTTTTCAAAAATTTTTTTTTCTATTTCATACAATGTGAAGTTGATGAAGAAAAAAATGAATAATAATAATAAAATAAACTAAAAAATATAAACAAAAAAAAAAAAAATATATATACATATAGAGATAATAAATCATTCGAATGTTATGTGGGAGGAGGTTTATTATTATATTATAAAAAAAAATAATTTAAAAAATCAAGATGCCGTTTGTAATGAGAAAAGTAGAACCGCGACTGTTGTGCAGGGGACATGTACCGCCGGGCCCATTGCCCGATGCCGGTGCGGAATTGGATTCCGTTTCACACGGTGCATTGACAGGTTGTTTGAAGCAATTGGCCTCGGTTTTAAAATTGGCCGAAGATATATTCGCCGAATTGACATCGGAGCTTGCTATTATAGCTGACAGAAGCGGTGCTCTTAGAGAAAGAGTGGACAAGGTCGACGAACGGCTTGGAATAATTGACCCAAAGAAGATACCAGTTCGTAAGTACAAAAAAAAAAAAAAAAAAAAAAAATTAAAAAAATAAGAGAGAAACCGTATATGTAACGATTCGAAAGATAAATTGGAGGATGCAGATACGACGTGTTTTCGTATATATATCTGCGTAAGCAAAGTTCTAATACCGACGACGCGGGTTTCGGAAAACGAAATTTCTGCTTTCCCGGAGTTTTACCGGGCGTGGGAAAACGATTATGTTCTTCATCCTCGTACCTCGGGGGCAAAAATTTAACCGAAGAAGAGGAGGAAGAAGTCTCGTGCTTGTTCTTCCACGCCTACTTTTCTACCGAGCTGTTATGTGCGAGACCGGAGTACAGACCCTCTTCTTCTGCCTCCTCTTCTTCTTCTTCTTCTTCTTCTTCTTCTTATTCTTCTTCTTCTCGCCTTTGGGGCCGACAAAGACTATAACTAAGGTCTCTTCTTATTATTCTATTCTCCGTTCTTCGCGCGTACGGGATTTAAACCTGAATAATATGTATCAAGCGAAGATCTCTAAGCTGTGCAAACATATCTCTTTCCTTCTTACTTCCTTCCGATAATAACCGTATACCGTACAACGCCGCGTCTATACATCGGGTGTTTATTGATACATATAATATTAAAACTAATCGTTTCTTAGTATAACTGATGTTGAACGACAGTCCATTCGTCAATATATATACATATATACATAAATACACTATTCATATATATGAAATATTAATTACACACAATTTAAACTTTTTTTTTTTTTTTTAACCATTCATTCGTTCATTCATTAATTAAGCGAATAGCACAGTATATTATATTATAGAATGTAACTATCGCGGAGTATTCATTTCGTTATTAAAATTTCAACCCTTGATCTGCAGAACCGATCAACTTTCTCATAGAATCTCACATTATATATATATATACATATACACGTTTGTATTCGTGCAATACGTATAGTTAGATTTAATATCGTAGTATATAGTCGTTGAAGTCGGCTTAGGTACTTTCTATTCTTGAATTTGTATCTGTACCCTATTTATACACGCTTGTAGTACGTGTACACGCAAAGTGCACCGCGCGTTTGTCGTATACAAATGACAAAATGGTCTCTCGAAAACAAAAAAAAAAAACAAAAATTGATTAAACAATTGTATAGGAAAACGATCGTCGAATTCAAAAACGAAAAGATTTTCTCCTATCGTTCTAGTAAACCGAAAACCAAAATTTATTATATACCGATATGACAAGAAACTACGACGACCTATTATACCTGGTTCAGCTGCATCTAAGTAAATCCTTCTCGGCATCTTAGGAGAGAAATCTTCCGTCCGTCTCTTTCCGGCTTAAGTTTTCCCTCCTTTTTCCCTCCTCCTTTAACTTGCGGTGTATATTTCCGAACTAGGTATAACAGCCAGGTTCTATGGGACCGTTGAATAACATCCTTCGAGGTATTGGCCATGTACCTATACCTATACCTATATATATATATAGTCGAGGTTGGACACCCCGTAGACCCTTGAAGGAAAGAAGGATGGACTTTTTTCTATCTCTATCTCTATTTATCTCCCTTTATATCCGTCTATCTTTATTCCTCGATTTTTTTTCTCTCCCTCTGATTCTGTCTCTGGGGCTCTTTCGAGCCAGTATAGGGAACCTAAGCTGTTTGCCGATGGAAGCCATAGATCTATTTTGCGTTTTACCACTCTTCTTTCCCTCCAGACTGATGTGTATGTATGTAGGTACGTGTACTCCACTGTACTATAGCCTGTGGGGATATATCGACTGACCATATACCTATACGCATATAATATATTAGATATATACCTTTGTACAGATATATTCGGATCGATAATTGATAACGTTTATTGAAATACCGTAAAGTGCAGGTAATAATTGGCAATTAGAACAAGAAAAAGAAATAAAAGAAATAAAATTTCTGCTTTTTGGTTGATTTTTTTTTTTTTTTTTTTTAAATTTATTTTGCTCTTCTTCTTTTTCATTCTTTTCACTACAGTTATGGTAGGATTTTTGTGAAAATTTAAAATCCTGGATGGATAGATCTCTCAGAGTCCGGGTTATTACCTGCATTGCAGTGGCACCTATATATAGCTGTTGTGGGAAATGTACACGCACCCCGTACGTGCGGGTATGTGTGTGTGTCTATCTTGAGAATTGTTCGTGTAGTTTTAGTTCAAAAGAAAGAAAACTTATTAGAAAGGAAAAAAAATTAGAAGAAGAATTGAAAAAGAATTGAAAAAAAAAAGAGCTAGAACCGATAACTTCAACTAGCTGTAATAAGTAAACGCGACAATTAGGTATAATCACAAGGTTAGTCGTTAATTTTGAATTAGACGAAATTTATTGAGAGGACGAAAAGATCGTGGGAAAGTAACTCGCACTGAGTTACACAAACGTTTTATAAATTTAAGTGTGTGTGTGCGTGTGTGTGTGTGTGTGTGTACGTACGTATGCATGTGTCGTTAGGTAGTAGGTATAGCTGTGAAAGGAGAGCCTGTTGAACCTCGTACAAACACATAGTCACATATACACATACACTATAGGAAAACTGAAGAAATGGCATTCTGGTAAAATACAGTATATACGTAGGTATAAGGTTTTACCTATACCTTGTATTCGTAACCCCCCGCTGCCGCGTTCTTTCCTTATGAACAGGTATACGCGTATACTATAATAATTATACGTTATACCGAGGTAATTCTGCGTCTCTCATAATGTTTTACGATCGTTTCTTATTATTCCTCCTAAATATACAGGGCGATTAAAGTTTAGTCCGCCATATTTTTAGGGTGGATTCCCAGTGAAAATCCAAGACTAAATTTCCTTTACCGAAAATTCGTGGGACCCGTAATTTCCGAGCTACGCAAGATCTAAGTCGACCAAACGCGGAGCGCATTGATCGCATAGACGGGGCACCGCTCGACTTCCACTCATGGTCGCCCCTGGCGTGTCACCTATAAGTTCCGCGCTCGGTGGACTGAGATCTTCCGTATCTCGGAAACTATAGGTCTCACGAAATTTTTGTAAAGTAAATTTATCCTCAGAATTTCGCGAGGAATCTTCACCGTGAATTTGGATCACCCTGTACACCGGGAAAGGACAGTTTTTCATTTCATTTTAAAGAGAGAGAGAGAGAAGAGGAGGAAAGTAGGGAAGAACGAGCAGAAAAAGAACTCGTATAGTCAGTCGGCACACGCCTTCGGGTTCTTAAAACCGTAAAAACTCCATATACTCCAGCAGCTCTACACGTGAGACACCATATGTGTGATACAGTGACAGTTCTGATTTTTCCCTTTCCCTGCGCTACAGGCTTTTCCTGTTCATAAATCACCGCGCGATTAACGCGTAGATACGTACCGGATAAAATAGGGATCGCAAAGGATTTTTAATAAAGAAAGTAAAAGGAATATATTTCCCACGTATCGAAATACGAAGAAACTGAAAGTTGGAATGTAAAAAAAGTCTACAAACTATCATGAAACGTGAAACCCCGTTGGGAAATATAAAGCTGTCCACACCTCGTACAACATTCTACCATTGATGTAACCCGGAATTAATTCACATATATACCTACATCTAGTCTATTTTCTCCTTTTCCTTTTACTTATTCTTATTCTTCGTCCCAGTATATTAACGCGTTAATAAATTCCAAAGAGACATCTGTCCTCACGGTGTTGTTCCGCGTTCATTCTTACGGGGTGAGAATATAAGGATCGAGGACTAGGCGGGTACGAGTGTGCGATGCGATATGCATTTTTAAACTCACCCTCTCCGCACGTTTCTTAAGGACTCTTTCAAGGGGTCTCTCCTGTAGGACTCTGGAGCAATAAAGCAACGGTTCTTCCTCCGTCAGCTGTGAAACAAGGAAATCCATCGTCGCTCGAGGAATAGAAATTTTCATTAAATTTTTTACATCTTTTTGGGATAAAATTAGAAGCAAACTATACTAAGCTCGATATTCCGCGGTTCGATAACTCAATTATTCGAGATTTTAGGAAGGAGAAAAAAGGAGGAAGGATTCCTCTCTCCTTCCCTCGCGTATTACACCCCACAATATTAACCGTAAGGACGCACGTGCGCGTATATACATATAGTATACAGGGAGAACAGCCGAGGGATATAAGGGATCGTGTCACGGATGGCTAAAATTAAACGGAAAAAGGACTTACTTCCATCCGTCCCTCCCCGCATAGGCACTTATTCGATACCACCACCATAGCAGCTGGCGACCGGAAGTCAGTTCAAGAAACGACCGAGAGAGGAAAATTTTTGGAGAAATATATAAAGGGGCGAGGAAAGGGAAAATAAAATATGGAAGGGGGGGGGGGGGGGGGGGGGGGAATATACAAACACCCATATGTATATGTAAGAACCGTTGCATGTCCCACTTTTATCATTCGCTTCCCGTTTCATTTCCCTATTTATTTATTTTTCAAATTTTTTTTTTTTTCCGATCTAATCATCGAGATTTTTGGTGATCGATTATTATCGGCGCGTTTAATATTTTCAAAAACAAACTCCACCTGCACTCAGGTTTATTTTAATAAGTCCTCGTCCTGATGTGTGCATGCAGTATACGTAATGCGACGAGGCTCGTATATATACGAGGTATGAGGTGGATCAACGGTCGAGAGCACCTGTTATACCTGCAGGGCCGTAAGTAACACCGCGCTGTTACACATACGTACAAGTTTTTACGCGTAATCGTGAAAAATGGGGAAAAGAGATGTAAAAGTTTGACAAGGGCGCAGGTGGAGCGCGTGTAGCCGCCGATACGCGACGTGGCGTTTACCGGAATATACGTACGTACGCTGGGAATATATGAATTTTAGAAAAAGTACGGAATATAGGAATTAAGGGAATATTGGGAATTTTTAGTTATTTTATTTTATTTTTTTTTTCGCGACGTTCTTTCCTTCGTTTCTCTCTTTCCCTGTTTCGCTCTTTCCAGTTTCTTTTTTATTATTTTTCGTCAGTTTTCGTTCCACCGATCAGAAAACCGCAGCCCTTTTGCATAAGCCTTTGTCGAGCGAAATTCAGTCGAACAGTTCCATCACGCGACGTGTAACGCGAGGTTATCGACACCGTTTACAAAGGAGAATTTTTCACGCCGATCACCGATCACCGAAAAGATCTTTGCGGCTTTTTTCTAGCTAAAAAATACCGAGTCTGATATAAGAACGCCTAAAATTTTTCCTGAGACTTTCGGAACTGGTCGACTTTATTCAAAAATAAAATAAAACGAAGGGAAGCTTCGCCCAAGATCCTATCTCCGCGCTTTAAAAGTCCGCAAATCAAGGTGAGCCACGTGGAAATGAATAGGGAGTAAATTCTGTGAGTTTAGGGCGAAAGCTTTTAAGGGGCGGAGGTATTTTCCGGATATTTTAGTCCTCGCGTAAACTGGGAACAATCAGCAATCAGCCACGGTTTGGCGGTGTGAAATTTAAAGTTTAAATATGGAACGCACGTGCGAATTCGTTCGCCGTTTCCTCCATCCCATCCAGCTTCTACGTGTTTTTTAAAAACATCGGCTTTAGAAGTTATACAGGGTGAAATTCACCGTGTAGTATTCGCCCGTTTCTCTCTCCCTCATTCCGTACCGCAACGCTTCGTTTAGCTTCCTCGATTCACTTCGATTCCCAAAATCAACTCATTGTCAGTAAATTAAATCCCCATTCAAATACCATACGCAGGCTACGGGAGGCACGTATATCGTAATTTATTATTCTTCGACGTCCTGCTGCTGCTGCTGATCCAATGCAAGGGTCGTACAGGGTGCAATTCCGTTCAAATTTCACGGACCGGATGTAATTCCCCTTCGAAATATTCAACGAAATTTTCACAATTATTCGACTCGGGTAAACGCAAAGACTTCCGTTTATTTTGTAATTTTTTTTCTTTTTTTTTTCTTTCAAATTTTATGTTATAAAACGATCGACGTAATTATCGTAACTCGAGATGAAAAGACTATTTTGATTATAAATTTGAGGCCTGGAATGAATAACAACAGATTGAACCCCGCAGCTAAACCGTTAACCCTTTTCTAACCCCTGAGGGATTTTCGGATACGCATGAAGTCCGGACTTCTGTCATACCGGAGTTCTGTTCAGCGGTCGAATTCGTTGAACAAGATTAATATCCGTGCCGAATCGCATTTCCTCAATTTACCGATATGGTCATTTCCCCAAATTCAACCTCTCTCCCTCTTTTCAACTCCGATTCGATTATTTTCGCCTATTAATAATCGAGGAAATAATTCGCCGAGCCATTACACAGTCCATGGAAAATCTTTCGCCTCGAATTCATCGAAGAACAGAAAAATCCCACATCAAAAAAATTATAACAGATATGAATATCGTCGATATTACCATTAGCCACTGCCTTGGCATTCGCATTTCGATATCCCATCGGTTTGAAATCAAGTTTTCTTTCCACTTAATGAAAGAATAATAATTATGGCACTTATTGAATCGTAATTGTAAAAAAAACGATCTTACCTAATCTGTGATAATGGATCAAAAACCGCTGTGTCAATATCGTAGATATACCTGATAAAAAAATGGAAAGAATAAAGGCTGAGTATTCTTTTCCCCTCATTAATCGCTCGTTAAATCGATTCATCGTGTGTATATCCATTAAATCGTTTTAGTATTATGAATGAATAGAGTAGGTAGAGAGAATCTAGTCACCACTTACTCACTCGAATGTTTCCAGTTGAATTGTACGATTGAGTGTGTGGAGGCAGTAGCATTACCAAAAAAGAAAAAGAAAAAAAAAAAATAAAAAATAAAAAAGGGAATGAAAGAGAGAGAAAGGGAAGAGAACTCCATTGTGTTTTGATAGTAGCGAGGAAGGAAGAGGGATATACCGCCTGTGGTTTCAAAGGCAGGCAGGCAGGCAGCCTGCAAGCTCATGGAACAGCACATGACAGGCGAAAAAATAAAACGCTTTGCAACTAACTCAATACACCGCACCGTGCTGTATTTTACTGCCAGGTAGCTGCTGATGGAGTGCAGAATTCAAGCAGATGTTAGATCCGGCATGAACCGCTTCTCTCCTGCAGCTCCTGTCGATTCAATTGTACTGAGAACAAACCCTGGTGTCCTGTTGGACGTGGATGTGGTGCGGTGATGTTGCGTTGCCCCTGATCATTTCAATTCGAATGATTATTCGAAGCTCCGTTTATCTTCTCCTCGTTATATTATGTCGATAAAACTAGGCGAAGAACCGGCATTCGTAAACCACGCGCCTATTCAATATCGACCGATGCTCATCGTCACAGTCGACCAAATGCCTCGATCGAAATAGACAAAGGTAAAAACACGCGTAACACCGGATGGAGTTTATTAAGTCCGGAAGAACGGATCCTCCACGGTCGCATAGCCACGCATTGAAAAGGAAAAGAAAAAGAAAAATGAAAAATCGTCGTCGTATATCTAAATCGTTGTGGAAAATAGGTCAGGCCAAATCCTCGGCCTCTGATACTATCGGAGGTGTCGCTGCGAGCCGTAGATTAACACCGACTCAATGGAAATCCTAAATGAAATGGGAATTGTGCTTCGACTGATAAGATTATCATGAAATGATCGCCGATTCGTGTTCTCAGCTCTAATTCATTAGCTCGTATGTGTTGTATGTGGAAACTCGTGGAAAGAGCTTCTCGCGTTCATGTTCAGACCGTTTATCGCCGGTACGAGTAACCATGGCGATAATCAAGGCGGTTTTATCACTGCAAACAGAGCATGACTTGCGACAGGTGAATCCCACCTATGTGCCGTTTGTATAGAGCGTTTCAGAGTTCCATTGTGCCTCGGGGTTGATCGAAAACGAAAATTATAATTTATGGATATTTCGCTACCCGATATCTCGGAGTGAAGATCGTGAGACGTTCCTTCTTCGCTGTGTGAGACATTAACTGATAAACTACCGCCTCAATTCCTCTTCCTCTTCTTCGTCTTCGTCTAATTCTTCTTCAAGGCTAATGTCGGCGGACAGCGGTGTCTGTTAGCCTAGTCTAACAGCGATTATAGCTACTCGCTGGTTATTTCAGTGAGTAAATATTCCTCGGAGCTAAGGATAGACGTTCTTCGTCTATGAATAGAGGAATAGGAAATAGACGCTGGCCACTAGTCTAGTTGACGGTTGGTTTATTTTAGACACGCTGAGAGCGACGAGCGGTCCTGAAGACTGTCTAGACCGTGAAACAAACCTCGGATAAACATTTCAGAGTCCATGGTGTGTCATTTGATTATTTATATTCATCGCTACACTTACCCCATGAGAGATCCTCAAAGGGTTTCAAATCCTCGAATCCATGTATACCTACCTAGATCGATATCGCGGGTAATCAAACCGTCGAACAGAAACGATCGGGCGTCATCAGCTCCGGAAACGGAAACACTCGAAGGACTTCCTTCATGATATTAGATCCATGTGGCACCGTCCCTCCTTTTGTGCCCATCCTCATGTCAGGATCAGCTTAAATTATCCGTTCAATCGATATAAGAGAGTTTCATGCTCTATGAAGTTTTTAGGATCTTTGGACTCTCGATGGTCTCGAGTTCGGAAGTTTTTATGTTCTAAACTCGAAAGTTTCTCGAAATTCGAAGTCGTCCCAAAACGAATTTGGAACTTCGACTAGTTCCCCGGAAAAAATTTAGTTACGATCCGATCTTCTTTCTTATTCTTCTTCTTCTTCTTCTTCGATCCAGACCCCTCGTATAATACACAGCTAAGGCACGTACGATATCAGCTATTCTCTGTGAAACGATCTCTCGGAATTGTGTTAGTGCACCAGTGCGAACGTGGTAGTTGTCTCTCGGTTACAAGGCACGTACCTCTACCTACCTCCTACGTATACGATGAGAAAGGGTCTCTTCCCATCAGCTACGCGGCATTATTGTATGTATCCTGTAATCCCTGATACCGTCGTCTCTCATACTGAACGACCGAAAAATTGCAGTGAAACGTTTTACGTGGGTATCTTTCCGCGTAACTACTTAGCGCCATTTGTCTAGTGGATTCTTCGATCCGTTTCCTAGTTCCCATTTTTTCGCCTTATTTATCTCACCGATAAACTTGTCCTTCTCTCATACCTCGTTCCGGACGTATATACTGAACTATGCTGCAAGTACGAAGATCCTTAGGTCTTTGTACTTATACCCGTAACCGTTCGACTCCTTCGGAAGAATCGAGGTGTACTTTTTATAAAAATATATCAAGAACTGGTTGTGAGAGATGTTACTTCAGCTCGGTTGAGCATAGCCAATACTGGCAACTCGTCACATTATGGTCAGGGGACAGGAATGGCGTTCCTCTCGGCATGCAAGTTCAATTACCTTCAACCCTGCATCACCTAAGAAGAAGAAGAAGAAGAAGAAGAAGGTCTTTTCTATGGCGCAGGTCTACTCAAGGTAGAAAGATCAGAAAATTAACAAAGTGACATTTTTATTCTAAATTTACAAAAGTTAAATCCAAGTTAACTTAGTTATGCCGTGGAAGCTCGAGGTGCCGTATTCACACCGACACGCAGCGCGATAATCTCTCCTAAAAGTATCATATTCCGTCGTATGCACAAGCCTGCCTGGTGCAGGTATTTCAATTTTAATCTCTTAAGTCCCGAACTCTGAATACTGCATCAGGCTGTGTTTCGTCCATGATTTTTCAATCCTTCCGAGAATTTGAAGTCCTTCTCCCCTTCGATAGATTCGCCAAACAGTTAGATACGAAAGCTTTGGTCTCATCTATGGTGAAACTAATCCAGTTTATATATTGCTCAGAATATCGAACGGCGGACTTCTTCTTATTCTCATCCCAGGATTATATCCATTCGCCCTAAACGAATCTCTGCGGGTTTTATCTCGTTTTTGTTCTTTCTCGGTAGCCGATGTTCTTTTGCAATACGGTATCTGATCCTCTCCACAAGTTCGACCATATACCACGAGATATGGGTATGTTGTTCATAGCTGGAAGACTACCAACGTATTTCACCAGATTTGTCGTTTGCGTCGAGGAAAGAAGAGACGGATAGCAAAAGTTGGACTTTTTGTCGATCGAACGGTGACAGGAGTATCGATAGAGAAACATCCTGCGTGTGCATATGCACATTTGATATTTTAAGATCGCGTGACACCGCACGTTGGTACGTAAATTGGTTTCTCAAGAGATCGTCCGACTCCCGGAGTCCTGTTTGATATTACCATAGATTACCATACCAGCGCGGCTTCGTGGCCAAGGCATATATTAGTTAAGCGTCGATTGCGCAACTTGGGCGTCGTAAAATACCGCCACAAGCACACAACTCACAGTGGCTCAGATCCGTCGTCATACCGAGACTTAGAAAGAAGGATCAGAAAATTGAATACTTTGATTGAAGAAACGAAAAGTCGATCACTTCGTACCCCGAAACGAATATCAACTGCTGAACGACAGACGGAAACGGAAATAGAGGAGAAACACGCGCGTCTATAACTTCCCCCAGGAACACCTTGTCCTCCAACAATGTACCCTGACGAGCTCGCTCTTCCCTGTCCGTCACGATGAATCTTGATTACAAACAGTTGCATCTGCCGACGACCGGCTCTCTTCATGGGTATAATTTTTTCCCTGGATCCCCCCAAGCCACACATACTGGGGAGTCGTTCAGCTAGGTGTTACATCTCATCCCATACCATCCCGTCCGATTACATCGACTCATATACCCCCCTGCAGTGCGGCGGCTAGTGGTCAGCTGCTGGATCCATATATGCAAAATAGATTTCCAACCGTAATTCGGGGAGGGTTTTAGGATCATCCTGTATCCTCCAATAACCAACCCCATGGAAGTTGAAGGGGTGTTTTTGTGGATGAGCGAGACAAGTGCGAGCTGTGCTAACGGGGTGAGCTCTACAGGATTAAAATTTCAAATGCGAGACAAGACCTCGTCCATTATCGCGGAAACTAACTTTTTCTGGCCTCCTTTTTCTCCGCGAGAGACTGCCAATAGTCGATCAGATCATGGACTATAAATTATCGTGTAATATCCACTTTACTTCTTCTTGCTACAGCAGCAACCAGCAGCAGGAGTCCGCATGGTAGCGGCACATCGTCTACCTCTCGCGGTACAGCAAGGCTTTTTCTCTCCTCTCCTCTCTTCACTTCTCTTCTCTTCTCTTCTCTTCTCTTCTCTTCTCTTCTCTTCTTAAGCCAAGCAAGCAGGCAGGCAAGCAAGCATCGCATCGCCTTGGCTGCTGCACGGACAGAGTCGAATCCAAATAAGGAAATCGCTGCCGAGACAAGTGCGCAACCCAGAACCTCCAGGTGACCGATGAACCAGGGGGTCATTCACCCCGTTAACGAATAACTATCGCAGATTTATATACAAAAATTTCATAATTTGCAAAAAAGAACAACTACGGATACAGATCGTTAATCGAAGAGTTCGATCTCTAAGTCATAACCAAAGATTCGATATATCGGTAGAATTTTTTCCACAAATAATTAATACCGAAGCGCGATCCGCAGCTTTGTCATTCTGTGGTTGTACGCTGTATGTATGTACATACCTATGAGCACAGTTCGTCATCATGTGCAGATTATATGCTTGGGAGGTATTATGTGCGACCGCTGAGACCGCCGTGACTCTGAACAAGAGGTAGAGCCTAGTTCAGTCCAGTATTTGCTACTCACGTTACGTGTGGATCGAGTAGTAGTTATTATATGGTTTGATATAATATAAGAGTTCAGTCGATGTTTCCGCGGCTTAAGTTCAGAGGTCAGAGTCAAACCCTTTCGCACTAAGTAAGAACCATGCAAGAGTTTGAACTCACGTTATTATATCACAGTCGCATACTGGCGTGGATTATTCCAACGCGATGAAATTTTTCGATCGTATATATACACTCCGCCACGTATGTAGTACATGTATGTATACGATGCACATATGCCGTGGGCGGACCTGTTCTTATCGACTAAACTAGCAACGTTGAGTCTAGCCGCGATCGCACTGGGCTAGAGGCTCTTCATCTGGTCAAAATTCCCGCCTAGGAATGAAATAAGAAAAAATAGAGACTGAGGGAGAGAGAGAGAGAGAGAGAGAGAGGAAGGAGAGAGACGGCAAACGTTGTTCAATGGGCTTTACAGTTAGAAGAAAAAAAGGAAGAGAAGAAGAAGTTGGAGTCGTAGTATTCCGTGTTTGACTTCCACGAACCTACTTCGATTCTGATTCGATTTAGATGAAAGGAATAAGGAAAGGAAGAAGGGTCCACAAATGGGGTGAAAGAAGTGAAGATTTTTTTACCCCCGGCTGTCGTAGTATGAAGAAAAATGACACTGCGTTATTTTCTTGGCAAATATCGCACGTTGCACCAGGAACATGTTTGGCTTAGGTCCAATTCAAAGTCTGAAAATTCTTCCTCTTTACATCCTGACGTACCGCTGGAAGCGGTTTAATAGTTTTCTGGATTCAAGAACCCTGACTGTGTTACCGGGAATAACGTTTCCTTTTCGTATTCTAGGATCCGGGTAGTAAGAATGATAAATTTTTCATGAAAAATGAAGAAAACTACTTTCATTTTACCGGAAGATTCGGGTGTAATAAAAAATTTGGCTATCTAGTTTTAGCGCTTGCTTAAAACTATCTTTTCGGGAATGAAACTGGCCTGGATCCAAAGCTGTTGAAATGACCGGGTAATTTCACTAGAAAGAGAAGAAAACGAGGAAGAGGAATAAATGGAAGGTGGAAAGAACAGCGTGCGGAGAAACAGAAAACCGCACACCAGTGGCAGGAGCTGATCGATGGCCAAGGTGCGACAACGAAGTGCCAAAAAATCCGGACTGGATCAGATCCAAATGGATTTTTCAAAATCTCAGTAAAAGCCTTGGCATTTCCTTTGCCAGAGTGAATCGTAGCTAATGAACACCTTCAAAAAATAGGGTATCGCTTTGAGAAGAGGACATGAGGATCTCGGTGACTTTTGACATTCGTATGTCCGAGAATTATGCGATAAAAGTGCGTCTCTCCTCTACTTCTTTTCCTTCTTCTTATTCTTATTCTTATTCTTGTTCATTCTTTGAGTATAAGAGAGTAATTGCTTCCGGAAAACGTGACTTGAGGATGAAAAGGAAGAGGAAGAGGAGGCTGGCGGCTTGGTGGCTCCGGAGTTTCTTGCGCGTGACCTAATTGCCTGTCTAGCTGTCTTCCTCTTAACTTTCCCTCCTTGCGCTTATTTACTCTGCTCTCTTCTCATTCTTCTTATCCACACCGTACAGTATTTTACATCGCTGATGTTCCTACGGTATAAATTGGTAATGGAAGTGAAGAGAAGTGACGGAAGCTACGTTTCTAAAAGAAACGGTGCTCAGGGAGGTGTCACTTGATATTTCCTCCTTCTCTTCTTTTTGACACACCTATACTTCTGTCACCAATTCTCAAAGTCCCGAACGGTGAAAATTACGGTTTTCAATATTTCCCACGGGAGCGACTCGTCTCTCTTCGTCTTAACTACGTTTCGAATGATACAGCGCTAATTTAAGAAACGCGTATGCGTCTCTCGTTCGCGAAAAACGTTTCGCGTGGTTTGATTTCGTCGCTATTTTCTTTTATGGGTAGTTAAGTTAGTCTCGAGAGTTTAGGCTTTGCCAGCACTAAGCAAGCTGCCGGTGTTGCTGTTGGTGCAGCCACATCTCACCCCTTACTTGTATGCAGTTCTATTTAAAACGTAAAGTCAAAAACACTCGTCGTACGTAGATTTTCTGGCTTCTAACAACTGCTGCTGCTGCTGCTGCTGCTGCTGGCTCATCTACCGTACCGAGATAGGGTCTAGATATCTTCGCTTCTGGCAAATGTCCCGGAGGCTAAACTTTTCTCTTACTTGTTTTAAAGTCTAACTAACCAATTCTCAAGTGTATACACGCACACACGTTTACATATACATATGTTCATGTATACAAGACGTGAGGTATGTGGATTTAGTGATACTTGATCGTATATACACACATATACAGAAACTGAACGAACGAGAGAGGCTGCAAACAGAAACTAAGATTAAATTCTGGGTACTTTCTTTTCTTTTTTCTTTTTCTTTTTCTCTCTATATCGTTTCTGAATCGCATATGTTATTTATTTTTTTGTTAAACCAGTCTCGTCTATTTTTCAACAATTTTTTTTTAATTTTTTTTTCTTCTTGTTCTCTTTACACAAAAATTAATGATTAATTAATAGATTACATTAGACGAGGAAAGGGGGACTAAAATAAACCTCTTGTCGTCACCGCCTACTTGAAACGAAAACTTGCAGGGAAAGAGGTCTGGCACGCGTCAAACGTCAGGATTTTACTTACAGGGTTGAATATATGCTTCGAAGATGAGAAGAGAGAAATAATGAGATAAGAGATACGGTCTTGGTTCATTCATTCGGTCTTTTGAATATTTTGAAGAAAAAAAAAATAAGTAAACGAGTGATATTTTTAATTTTTTAACCACAATCTTCGTTCCTATACGTTCGGCATTGATTTTGTTCTCGATTTTTGTTCATCCCTTCGCTGGCAGTAGTTTGGCGACCCTCGTGGGTGTAACGTCCATATTTTATGGCTTTAGAAATTGGCTGTTTCCTCAACCACGTACACGTATATATACATAGGTATAGGTATATATAGGTAAGTTTACTGGGAAATATATTAAGCTCTCAGTCCCATATACTCGAACGAACTAACATTGACTTTAGTTTCCTTTCGACGTACAGATGTGTACCTATACTATATTATACCTTGGTATATCTAATATCGGAAGAAAAAGTGATAGCGCAATAAGAAGTAATCTAATCTCGGTAACATATTGACAAAATATTATATATATGTATGTGTATATATTATACTATATATATATTTATATATATATATGCTGCTGCTCCACCTTTTCTTCGAAAGAAAGAAGAAGAAAAAACCTTCTCACTCTCTATTTCTGTTTTTTTTTTTTTTTTTATCAAACTTTTTGATACGTTTTTTACGACTTATCTATATATACCTATATCGCTGTAATTCACTAGTCGTAATTCACAGGCACAATATATACATATGTATATATATATAAATATAAAAGAAGCATGCAGTATAATACCTACGAGATACGTACAGAACCACAAACCGCGTTTATCGATCGGATCAAAAGTTATCCAATTACAGGAACATATACCTATACACATATACTTATATAACTATGTACATACAACGTGTATATAGTATATCCGCGGAAGTAGAAAAGTTAAATATTTTCTTTTGTAATAGAAGGCGCCGAAGTGTCAAGAGAATTTTTTTTGTTTGTGCGGGAGGTAAAGGAAAAACGAACAAGTTTACAGGAACAAGAAGAAGAAGAAGAAGAAGAAGAACGTTTTATTTGCTGTAAAGATTACAGTCAGATTTTTTTTTTTTCATTTTTTTCTTTCCTGATTTCTTAACCTTTCCTTTCGGTATTCGAGATCAGAGAAGTCTTATTTCTTATTCTTCTTTTTCTTCTTCTTTTTATTCTCATTTTTCTTACTATCCGATACTTATACCCACTCCACACGCTGTTCCCATTTCTTTTCCCTGCACATATTCACGGGAGGGAAATCCGCAACCAATTTTGCCAAAGTATATACCTATGTATACTTATTGTAAAAATGTTTTACGAGCTAGACGCTTACCGCATATCGGCATTTATTATTAAACAAACCCCTACATCGCGAATCACGAATATCGGGACACGCAATGCACAAGGGATCAAGGGGTGCTTGCATCTCCTCCATTCAATCTCTGCAATTTTTTTTTTTTCAATATTGCAATAAAAAAGAAAATACAAAAAAAAAGCGAGAAAAGAGCAAAATGAAAATATCTTTTACACCGTTTCGAGAAACTTTCAAAAATTTGACGAGGGTGCCCACCCCTCTACCCCAATGAAACTATATACCGGGGATAGGTATATCTGGACTTTGTTCCCCAGTGATGATGTTTTTATTGAATTGATAGATTCCTTTATTTTTGTATTTTTTTTTTTCTGGGGTGTGTTCGATTATATTTGTTCACGTTTTGTCACTAATACGTGAAACAACAGTTTCTCTTATTTTCAGCGTCTAACGCGACAGACATTTAAGCTCCTTAAATAAGGTCAACTGCTTTTCTAATAGGGAGCAAACAGAGGTTAAGCTTTGTAATTATTTGGGCGAGAAAATTATACGAAATAACCCCGTTGCAGCTACTGGTGTATCTTCTACGCTGATAAGAGGATCGAGAAAAGGGAGAAATTCTTAGCACTTTATAAGCGCCGGGATTAGGTTCCGAATTTTCGAAAGTCTCAAACGGTGAAAAATTCCGAATCTCAATATTACACCGACGAAACCAAAATTTTGGGCTTTTTAGACTTTCCAGGGTCTGGTCTTAACGTTTTTGAATATTCCAAATCGTTGAGAACAAATGGCCCCGTATCTTATACCGCGTAGATAAGTTACGGAAGTTTGGATGAACTGCACAGCTAATTATTATCGTAATTAGGTAGTGTTTATTACAGTTTAATACATCATCATCGACTACTATATAATATCATTTAATTAATACAGAAATTGTCTACTGGTGAGGTCAATTGTAATAAGATAACGAAACCTTATATATCTATAAGAAAGAGATCGAATGTCAAGGGGCATTCGATGCAGACGACGCCGGCTTCTTCTTCTTCTTCTTTCTTTCCGTCTTTACTTCTTTCTTTCTCTCTCTCTCTCACTTTCTTTCTTTCTTTCCCTAGAAGCTTGCTTTTCTCAACAAACCATGCATACACGTATACTTTTCTTTTTTTTCTTCCACTCAAGGTATATGTATGTATACGTATACGGAATCACCCCCGCGTGAGCTTAGCCCAGCGGGCTTAAGTCTAGCTAAAACTACCCCTAGTTGACGGAGTTGGCCTCAAGTCCACACATAAAGTCTTTCCTTCAATAAAAGGATCTCAAATCGGATATAAGAAAGAAGAAGACGAAAAAAAGAAAAAGAAAAGGAAAAAGGAGAAATAATCTAATGAAATCTCTAAAACCTGTGGAAACTTCAGATCTTAACTCAACTCTAGTTCTATTCTATCTAAGTCTAACCTACCAGCTCGTTACTTACTTATACTTACGTTTACTTACTTACTTACTTACTTACTTACTTACTTACTTGGTTCACGTCTCGCTCTGGCAGGCCTTGCCTTGGCGGCCTCGCCGGTTCACGTGTAGAGGAGTGATTAATTATCGCGTACGTTGTGGGTTGAGGCTAGTGCCTTGTTCTCGGTGCTGGTTTTAATGCATATATATATATATATCTACGCCAAAGAAGAGAAGAGAAGGGAAGATGAGGAAGAAGGAGACGAAGGAGGCTCGGGTTTCGTAGATTTAGTATATATCCTCGTTGTCGTCGGCACGAAAGAGGTCACTGCGCATATATGTAAGACCCAGCTAGGCTCTCTAGCTGCTGACACAATGATATAACCGATGTGAGAGCCGAGAGACAAGCGAACAATCCAGGAAGAAAGGAAGGAAAGAAACGCAGCTCTTTAGTATGAATAAACTCACCGAGTTTCAAACCATTCAAATTCAATCATTTCTCAAGAGTATGTATGTACATAGTACCTACATGCTCGGTGATCACGAAAAGAAGAGAAGAGACGGAGCTAGCCGACGAATATCTACACGTACATACGTATACATACACACGAATTTAACAACCCAGTAGCTTCGCCTCGAAGAAGCGGTAAAAGTGAAGTCGAGAGCCGATACATATCTCTTAAAGTTTAGACAAAAAGGTTTCCTCACACCTTCGAAACCCATACCTGGCTAGAAGCCCATCGGTAAACTCCTTTCGTCCTTTTTCTCGAAACTTTGGATCAGGGAATATCGTCTCTTTTGCGTTTTTAAGAATTTAGTAAAGTCCAATCCAACTTTCCCATTGCAGTTCGACGAGAAACACATTTCAGTCGCTTATGCTGCACGGGGTGTGGGAATCCTGAAAGGGTGTTCTTCTTCGGGGTGCAATAAATGGCCCCTGAAGAGTGCTTTTGTGGCGAGCTACGTTGAACTCCGGGAGTTCTAAGCTCGGCTATAAATCGCAAGGTCATGTGATATCTACAGGTCTTATTCTAAGGCCCGTCCTCTTATGAGACACGCATATATGTATACTGCCTACGTACGATACGTTTCGGATCTTGAAATTGAACAATCGTTGATTTAACGCAAATGTAAATCAGACGACTAGCGTCTTGAGGCCATAGGGGATAATGATACAAGGTGTGGGCAAACAGGACTTTGGTACAGTAAGAATGGAGCCACTTTTCTACCCACTCAAAGATCCGTACATACATAAATATCGTTCACATACACGATTATACACGTCCATGGATTACATTCACCATTATTACAATATGGATGTGAAAAGCTCTGGCACATGCACCTATACTTGGTGTATCGATGTCACGTCCTTACCTGCAGCTATGAATGATATAACTACGTGACTGGTCACCACCACAGTTCCATTAAAGATTATTTCACGTATCTAACACGAACTCAACTGAGGTACGTCTTCCTCTGAATCGCGTGGGATTAAATAACGGAGAATCAAACAGCATTTTTCGAAAGTTTAGCCCCGTGCCTTCTTATTCTTATTCTTCTTATTCTTCTTATTCTTCTTATTCTTCTTATTCCCGGAAGAACGAAGCGGAAGGACCGTCTGATGTTGTCACATACAAAAAGTGGTCCGAGCTCGTGGACCAGGCACTCGTTTTCTGACCCTGTTTTCAACTCTTGGTAATCGCGTATCGGTTTCGGTTGGATAACATTTGATTAAGTTTTATCGCATTAGCCAATATGTACAACGACCGCAGGATCGTTATATCTGCCTTAGATTGTATCAATCAATAATATCATATTTTAAAAATAAACTGCGGTCCGATACGTGCGGTTTTACCGGGCGACTGATCGACCTGGACATCGTATCATAACCGAACCCGCAACACTTTCTTTCATTAATTTCTACCGGTCGAAGATATCTGCTTTCGTCGTATCATCCGTTAATTAAAATTCGGAAAGGAAATAATTTGGTGAAATTTTGATAACATTAGGTGAGGAGTTATCGAGGTGTACGAGGAAACGAGTGGGCGAGATATGGAAACGAATTTATCGCAGAATGTCAGAAGGAAGTTGAATTCATTTTCGTGAAAATTTCATTTCACGAATCATTCGAAGTGGACGTCAAAGCTCGACTAAACCAGTATACCATTCATCGGGGATTGAAATAGCTGCCCTTTAGCTGTTATTCACAGAACTGTGTACAGAGCCACACGATGACGTGACTCGTTGCACTATGTTCAACGAAGTTCACTGATCGAACACGATAACTCTGACTAATCGACTCGGCATGGATATTATAATGGAAGAAACACCATGGGGAATTAATCAAACCGAGTGAAAAAAAAAAAAAGAAATGAAGAAGTAAAATATATCGTTGGCACTGCTCACTCGACAGCATTGTAAAAAGAACGAGGTAACAACAGTGAACAGAATTGGCTGGACGGAGCTGAGCAGCTCGTTCTACAATGCGAACAATAAACAGCTAGACGATAACGAGTAGGAAGCGAAAACCGTCAATTAACTCGACTTAGACTGAGTTAATTGGAGATGAAAGCCGACTCTGAAGTATGCATCCCATATACATGTCTCGATTGTTAAATGGGCTCGGGTTAAGTTATTGTGGGATATAATTAAACACGGTTTTGATACGTTTATGCAGAAGTTTGGCACCTTTACTCACTTTATGATTGTAATTGGTGATTATCGTGGATCTAGGATAAAGAGGACCCGAAATATCCTTAAGCTAGTATTCCACGGTGTCTCTGACCTGGTGCACGGAGCTTGGCAACGTCCTAGAATTTAGTTAACTGTACATTAGTCGTCGTCGGCGTGTGACGGATTAGAATTCCCGTAGTAAACCGCAGTATAGACATGGAGAGGTGGATTCTGGATTATGGAAAAGTTTTCCAACCTGCCAAACGACGCTTTGAATATACCTGACCGAGTCCTGATGGTAAAGACCAATGCTCGTGGGCATATTATCCGACGACGCGGGGATTTTATGCCCGTTAGAGCCGAACGAAACGACGAAATGAAATTCGAAGGCTGTAACCACCTCCCAAGGTCGTCGAGGGGAATAATGGAATGAGAAACGATCCTTTGATGGATATCGTATCGAAAGAGGTTCCGATCTTATGTAACGGTGTCAGAGAAATGACAAGAAAAATACGAATCGAGAAGCCGAACGCTTGCGTAACGTGTATTCCGACTTAATACTACTAGAGCCATAAAGAGCCAAGATATCCTGATAATAGGTATCCTGTTCATTCGTTCGTCGGTGTTAGGTATTTCTCTTAATAAGGTTCGTCGAGGTCAGAGAGCCAAATTTGGTGGAGAGTGGATAATGGCCCGAAGCGTTTCACCAATGAGTTTAAACCTCTTGCCACGGGTCTGGGGCCCAACTCTAACGACGTTTCAAGAAACTACACTTACTCCTGGTCTCACTGACTCCAGAGTAACATGGTGACTGATCTCTTGCTTCGTGTGAGGTCACGTGATACGCAATTACTGATTGTAACCAGCGATCAACGACTCTACACATATACAGAGGAAATGATACTTCACTGATTACCGTATTATATGTGCACACACACCATTTAAACCAGCACTTGGCTTGGCTTGACTTGGATGGTTTGGACGATGAATCATCCCGTTCATTTACTCGCGATAATTTGTCGCTAGATTTATAATGAGATCGTAACTTATGTGTTTGATGATCGATAGGTATTTTCGATACTATGATAAAGGATGAGTGTATGATGAGAAGAGGACACAGGTGTAACGTGGTGCCGAAATGTGGTACGAAGTTTGAGGTTTTTTCTCATTCTGTATGGAGACCCGTATAGGAGGCGAAACCTTGTGAATATATAATAATAAAACGAAAAAGAAGGCTCGTTTTTTTTTTTTTTGAGGTGGGAGCAACGGAGGACTGAGGTTTTAAAAAGAGGAAGAAGAAGAGGAGGAGGAGGAAGGAATGCGGTTACCGTAGATCGCGGACCAGTCCCTCCTGCACCGGCGAGATCCAACAGACCCTCCTCAGTACCAAGAGACCCGGTGCTGCTGCAGAAGAGGTAAAAAAAAAAAATAAAGAAGAAAAAAAAACAACGACAACAAAAAATGATAAAAATGAGAGAGAAAAAAAACGTATCGGAAAGAACGAACGCCGCGCGCCATTCACTGTATAGTAAAAGCCAAACGAGAATTTTACACCGATAAATCTCCTCTCGGTATACCCTTTAACCAGACTTATTTTATATCCGGTAATCCCTCCGGCCAGGATCCGGTTCGGATGAAAAAAGTCATCGATTATTAGCAGCAATTAAATCCGGACTCCGTTTGCAAGAAATTAATTCAACCTACCCATAAGCTACGTGAGAAACTCTTCTATCTAAGTAAGACTCGAGACCGTGCCTAGATCGAGGTCTTGGTAAAGGGATAATTCGCGTTTCCACTCTAAAGTGCTTTAGGCGTGCACAAATTACACCGTTTCTTGATATCTTGGTTGAACCCCGACGCAGTGTGGCTTCGGTCGGTTCGTCTGTCGGCCTGTAAACTGCAAACTGCAAACTGCAAACTGCAAACTGGAGACTGGAGACTACAGAGTGCAGACTGGACTGTAGGTTACCAACGGCAGCAGACCGACACAAGAAGAGATAGCGAGCCCCGAGGACACTTTACACAACCCATGAGAGACCTCCCACGTGTTTCTTCTACAGGAATAAGAAGAATGGGGATATAATTCCTCACCGTTTTATCAATCGGACGATTCATTTCGCTAATTTAAGTCGAGAATAGGAACTCTGCTCACCGCAGCTCATTCGGTAGCTGGCTCATGCAATTTTTTATCAAACCCAAGTCGAATGACGATTTGTGAGACCGAGACTGAAGCCGCTACTACCATCTCGGGTTCGTATTCGTATACCCCTGACCATTGTCCATGTGTGACTTGGTACAATCCGGTGAACGTATGTAGCAGTAGGTAACCAAGCCGAAGTGGCCTTGACTCGTAACTCGCACTTCTGACGTCTGTAAAAGTAACTCTGGTCGGTCAGTCGTCCTGTCGTAAGAACCGCGGACCGGCTGCTTCATTGCAATAAACAATATCGCAATATGGTCCAGTTTGGAGTCTGCGAACTATGGGGGGACGTCATTTTTAATCGAACTTTGTGTCCCGATGGATTCGGCGACGACTCAAACCGTTCAATGTACGAATTATACGTATGTCGTTCTTTGAACGCTAAAACCTGCAATGTGCGAATAGAAGTACGTGGCAAATTGTTAGAGGAGGTATATTATTGTTTTCGTTGAAACAAAGACACCTCCGAACAATACCGTACAGTGGGATGGGGTCGGGACACCACAATGCACCGAGAACACAGAGACCATTGTAGTTTTGAGTTAAATTTGAATTAAGATCGGATTGAAAAGCCGCCAATTATAACGCGCCCCTTCCTGCTGTGGGAGAGACCCGAAGTAAAACTCATTCAATTAATCATTTTCGTGTACGAGTCAACGTCGGAATAACATTTCCCCTGGAAGAGAGTCTCGTAGAATTTTCCATCTCTAGAAATTCTCATCGATCGATTTAACTTTCGGCCGTTTAACCGGAATTCTACATCCTCAAGCTCGGTAATTATTCTCAATCTAATCGTGGGGAAAAACCACGGCCGTTACGCTAAGTTTTTATTAGTCGTCACAGCCGGTACGACTCTGGTAACGGCGGAACGATTCTCAACAATTCAATGCGACAGCGGTGTCCTTATGTAGTACCTAAGTAATAAAATAAAATAAAATGAAATGAAAATAAAAATGGAATAAAAAATGACCGGATAAAGGGCATTAGCTGCACCCCCTGCAACGCACAATGTACTCGTACATAGATAAATGGATTCGAGCCATTCATTTCTCGCTTGGTTTTCTTTATAGGTATTACTGCACTCATGTGGGTGCGGAGAGAGGAGTTTCGTTTATTACCTTCGAACGAGCCTTAATTTGGACAATTTATACTTCGATAAAGTGAAGCTAATTCTATTACGGTTTCTGTTTTACAGCCGAATCAGATATCTCGACATTCGCCTCTCGCAAGGATCACTTCCACGCTAAAGAGGACAAGAAAACGGCGCTTTTCACCGCTGAAACGAGGCCCAAAATACTTCGCGAATTGTACGAAGCTGCCGCAGTCGTCGCCGTCAGAAGTTTGGACTCCATAAGTCGAGATGGACGGACTAATTCGACGGAAATGTACATCTGCACACCTATACTTGGGAAAAGACGTCCCGATCGGAGCCTGGACATAGAATCGAGAGTCGTAAGTCAATCCTCGAGCTAATTTTCTCATCTTTTCATCAAATTCGCGTATAGATTTCGACGGGGATTATCGACGAACAAAAAACCGACTTTGATATACCAAATCTGAATGAGAACCACAAAAAAATATTATACAGTCAGGTCTGGCAACGCCGGAATTCCTCCTTCCTACTACGACGTGCTTATGGGGTTTCTCTCGTCTCCGTCAGAGCTCTTAGGGTACAGGGCATAACGCTATGGTATGGGTACGGTATTAACTGCGATTTATACATAGGTACTACATCGCGTATGCCAAGTACGCAGCCATAAAAATAAGAGAAGAGAAAAAGGGAAAAAAAGGCCAGCCGATACACGCGCTGCGGGTTCTTTTTTCTCTCCATTTATTAAAAAACGGTCTCTGCGGTAACTGGGGGCGACCAAATTGAGCTTGTCAAATGTCCGAAATCCTGGAATCCCGCTTTCGTTCTATTACCATTAATTCACGCGGTTACATCCGCATGGCGGAAGCCGATTGAAAGCGAAATTCATAGCGAAGATCCGGCGCGAATGAACTTCCTGAACGGTGGACGAGCGATGGTTTGATTCCGTGCATACCGGACTGTAATAAGAAGGCTGGGGAACGAGCCCCAGGTATTCTGTAGTTACGCCTTAACGCTCCGACCTTCCTGGGAATGAGATCTTCAAAGGTGGTCCTTCGCGTTACCTGCAACACGACTGCCAGTTAATGGGCTCAACCAAGGGATTGAAGAAGTGGTACCTACGTTTCGTATAACGTTATAGGTCTCGGCTCTATCTACCTACCTGTTGCTTCTAGCAACGGGTATGAACGGGCTTAGAACGTGTTCAAAAAAAAAAAAAAAAAAAAAAATAGAAAGAGAAAAAGGCGGAGACGATTTCAAATTTTCAAAAAAAAAAAAACTCCCAACTTCCAAAATTCCAAAACTTTCGGTCTATTTCTCCGAACGTTCTTAAACCAATTTAACCATCGCGATATGACCTTAAGGCTCTGGTAGCAGTACAGTACTTCACTACTTCGCTTTCACTGTGTATTATATTGTCACGTTTTGTAAAGTAGCCTTGAAGCCTGAACAGTACCTGAATTATGTGCCGAAATTTATGCAGCGTCTCTTACTCGCAGGATCAGAGATTAACGCGTTATGCCTAACGATTTTCTAGAATTTCTTGATACTCGAGGGTACGCGGATTTTACTTCGATTTTATCATTATTATAGTCGATCTGTTATCTCGCGGCTGTTTTTTTTTATTTTTTATTTTTTATTTTTTTTTTAAGTCTCCGTATTGTAACAGAGAGCCGAAAATATAAACCCGGTGTTAATGAGCGCGATACCGTGACACAACGTAGAACAGATTTGATCGTATATCCTGGTGGTTACCGGCTCTAAACTATACCCTGACAAAATATACCATACCAGAAATAAACCGGTCGTCGTGTAACGTAATATGCTCTTTGACTATGCGACTAGATCTAATTACCTACGAGATTAAATCTGACAACAATAATTCCTCGGCAAGCCGATCCTCGATGAACGACAGCTATTATCTTCCAGTTCGATACACCACTTGTATTTCATTTTTCAATCTCGTAGCCGTATACCACATACATACCGGTATCCTTCAGGATATCGAAATCCGGTTGTGTCCTATCTTCTTCTTCTTCTTCTTTTTCTTCTTCTTCTTCTTCTTCTTCTTCTTTTTCTTATTCGTTATCAATTATTTTGTAAAATAATTACCTCGATACATACTTGCGTCTATATTCCACGTAATTATCATTAAAAACCATCCTTTCAGCCCGCAGTTATCGAAGAATTACGCAGATGGACGTCGACCGAAGCCCTTGGCGACGTGACCGTGCCTCCGGATTGTATGTCAAGGATCCTAGCCGATACCACCGACGACGATGCCGTAGACCATAAGCTCCCAAGCCCAGAAGAACAAGTGCAAGCTGTTGCCCTTAAGTAAGTTTTTATCAAGGTTTTAGAAAAATTCAGACAGCTGCTCGTAGTAGCGATCGGATAAGATCGAATTAACGTGACGATATCATTTTCCTTTAATTTTTTTTATATTTTTTATTATCATTTATTTTTACAGATTTCCAGCCGAACTAGTCGCCGTTGATGTCAGCGGAAGAGGCTTCGAGAGAATGTCCATCCGGCGAAGGTCATTACTAACACCAGCCGGACAAGAGTCTCAAGAAATTTCTGTTAAGAGAAGATCACGACCTAGGAGACCCCGAGGCAAACGACGAAACACCATCGCAGGAATTGATCAGAAGGAGATACGACAGGCAATCGGAGGGCAAGTATACGAGAAGCTCATCATTTTTCAAAAAAAAAAAAAAAAAAACGTCAATCTGCGTTCACAAATATCGAATTTTCCCTAAAATCCTTCGGTGCGAATTCTTCACTTCACTTATCCATCTGATTCAGTAAAGAAGGCGATATTCGAATTTCTTTAATTGCCACAAAATTCTTGTTTGAAGTGTTTAAAGTTAGATTTTGAAGAAAAGATATCATTCTGTAATTGAAAAGACGAATTTTTTATTCAAGACACAATTGCCGATATTTTTTGACCCACTATGTACCACATAATCTATTTTTTGTTCAATATGAAACATTGTAGAATAATTTGTATAATTCATATTCACAGGGAAACTACAACCGAGGGTTTAGAAGAGGAGGATATGTCAGTGTCCGCGGCCTCTTGCCGAGCCCACAGATCTGCAAGCACGGATATTCTCGGTTCGAAGAAGGATTCACCCTCGGAGAAAAAGTCGCATTTCAACACTCTGAAGGCTTGGGGTATGTCTCGGCTGAAATTAATCAGTCCAAAGTCGAATCAGAACGGTATTCAAGACTCTGCCAGTGTCTCGACCCACAACGGTGATCAAACGGCGGATGATAAACAGCCCGAATCACCTGAGGACACGAATATCTATGAGACGGTAACGATGAGGCGAAGAAAGGAAAAGTTCCATGAGAGGAAACCCAGCTCTTCAAGCTCTAGCGGCAAAAGCACGTCCAGTATTCCAGTCTCTATACCTATAACCGAGAGACAAGCTAATGTAAAACTCAGGGAAAGCGCAGCTCAACGGAGAGAAAGACGGAAAGGTAACAGAGAAGATGCTCCGCATTCTAGTTCCGGCAACTGGAGTGCCTCGTCTGAGAGCGGGAGAGCTAGCATCGGCAGCGAAACTACCACTACGACGCATCCGCCTAGGTAAGATTCAGATTCTTTTGTCTTCTGTGTATAAATTTGACAATTGATGAAAATTTCTCTTCTTCGATCGCTAGATCTACGACGACAGCATCGATCGGTACATCCTCGACGTCTCTGAGTCACGTCCGGCGTCCGAAAGGGCGAGACACATCAGCATCGTCGTCAGTTACATCGGAGGGGACCTTGACGCCGGATATAATCCACGACATTACCGTAGTCCCATTTTCAGACGACGGTGAAACCTCCTCAGTCTACTCCTGCGACACTGAGGGATACTATACTTCATTCCATGTTGATTCTGGCCTCAAAACTCTGCGGGAAGAGGAATGCCTACCTCAAACTCCGCTGACAAAATCCTCTGATCTCGCATCACCTATCGCTGAGAATGAGTACGAACTATTTGGCAGAGGGTCTACTTCTACGACTACTAGCTCGGCGGGTACCGTCTGTACCACACTGCTTGCTCCACCTCCTCCGGAGCGGAAGTCGAGTCTTACGGTCGTCGCTATGGTGAGTTTTTGCAGTTTGTGTCTCTGAATGAACCCGAGGCTCATTGGAAAGCGAATAACTTTGAAATTGAACTCTACAGGTTCATGGGCAGAACCAAAACGGAGGTCAGTCTCCCGACAGCGGACACAACACCTCTTCATCTCCCGTAGAATCTGCCTCGAGTCCAGCTTGCACCGGTAGGTCTTGCTCCGAGTTTGAATACTCGGAATCAAGCGATCTGGAGGGATGTGAGAGGGTGGAAAGGATCCGATCTAAAACCGCGATAAACGCTAGCCGTATACCTTCCATGTGCGTTATAACACCGCCAGGATCTGACGACGAGACGTCAAAGGATGGCGACAACTTTAGAAACCGTTTAGAGCTGAGAAATGAATTGAGCAATCCTGGCGCTGTGCTGATGTCTGCGACTGTTGGCACCTCGAAAATGGAGGTGATCAAAGGGCAGGATAAAAACCCCTACGCAACTGTCCAGACGGTTTTGCCCCAGCAGGCTTTAGCGGATGAAAAAGCTCGGAATTTAGGACCAATTTCCTCAAAGATCAGTCCCCTAAGCGGCGTGCTTGGCAAACTTCGTTGCGTACTTCCTGGAGGGAAGAGAATATCAACGAGCAATAAAAACTCTGCAGTATTATCCGGGAACCAGAATCAAGACTCCGGCGACTATGTTACCATAGCCGATGTGAGAAATAACAACAGTGTTAAACGGTCGGATCATTTCTCCTCCTCCGCTTCTGCGACAAACTCAGCTCCTTCGCAACAGCAAGCTACTTACGCTAATTCTGAACTGTTCAAAAAGGACGCGGAGTATGTAAGCCTCAGCGAATTACCTAAGAAACAAGACTCCTCTTTGGAAAGGAGAAGACAAGGAGCTAGAGTCACGCTAGACTCCGAAGGAAAAGTCGTCTACTCTTCGGACAGTCTGAAGAGGAGGAAGGGCGCGCATACTACGTTCAATCCTGGTGAGTAATTAGATGAAATTAAGATTAACGGAACGATTCGATGGAAACGATCTTTTCTCATCGACAACTAATGATTTTAGGTCCCTTTGTGAAAGAGGGAACGTCGCCTACTGCCTCGCCTTTGCTTCATCGATCTCAGGCGACTGTCAGGGCAGTGAAAAGCGACTCTGGAGGAAGAAATAGAGACGTCGTCGACTGCCCGGTGAAGTCGACGCCGCCAACTTCGCCGCAGCTCGGTAAATTGATCATCAGGGCTGCTAAGAGCCCGGAAAGATCATCGAGCCCCAATTATATTAGGACACCGACCACCGTCGTGGGACCAACGAGCCCAACAAGTCCCCAGAAACACGTAAGAGGAGCTTACGTCAACGTGCAAGGCGAAGAAGGTAAGCGGCCTTCTTCAACGCAACTCGTCAATTCTGGTTCATCCAATGAACGGCCAAGCATCAACCATTGTAAGACCATCTCAGACTCGACTTATTTTACTACGGGAGATATCGTTAGGAACGATAATCATGGGAGGGGTAATATCAAGGCTGAGGAGATAGCGAAGAGGCCGCGGATAGATAAAATTGGGGAAACTATTAATTGCGGTGAGAATTTTTTCATCGATAAATTAATACCGAGTGGTACGACCCCGAAATTGGTCAGGAAATTGTTGATATCGGATTTTGATACGCCGAATTTTACTAGGAAGCAGAATAATTTCATTCAGGATAAAGAGAACGTCGCGAATTTTTCTAACGACAATAAAACCGCGTATAAGTTCGTCAATTCTCAGTCTCTGGATTCAACTGCGATTATTTTAGAACCAGAATTAATTGGGAACAATAAATCCGAGAGATCGGATCGGAAAATTAAACGCAGCGAAAGCTACCGCATGGCTAACAGCCCCATAATGTTTATAAAGAAGCTCGGGTCCAGCGGGTCTGAAAAATCGTCCAAAATGTTCAGAACACCTTCCGAGGAACTTCAGGAGGACCTAATCAACGAAAGAATCAATTATCCTGAGACCGTTTCGAGCCCTGAACCACAAGCTCAAAAAAGGGCGGAAATTATTGCTGGGAAAATAAAAAACTCCATTTATGCGACACCCACTAGTCCCAGACCCAGGGCTATGGACATAGAACCAGCCAGGGTGCTGAAATATGCTGGTAACGATACAGAGATTTGGTGAAATTAAAGTTCCGATTGTAGTTTGAATTAGAATTTAAATTTCAACTCCAAATATTGGACCTGAAATCGAGGATATCCTCTGAGTACACTAAATGCGATAATTTCTCCTAAAGAACGCCTATTTCAATGGACATCTACTAGATCATCCCCAATTCCCATTTAGAGCGCTGTGAGTTCCGCAATGGAATATTTCCTGATTTCTTATAAGAAAAGTGAAGACTTTTGCGAGATAGACTCTTATCTGTAGTTCTCATTGATTAATGCGAGAATCTTCCGTTTTCTTTCCTCGCATTTTTTTTTAATCTCCGGTTTCAATCGAATGTTGAAAAAAATAAAACGCGTGTAGCTGTTGCTTCTAGTCGCTGGATGCCTCGATATCCTGATTAACGTTTCAGGACAGTGGTCTTTGACCCCCAAGTTTTTCTCGAGGGTATATATTAAACCGAGGGGTGACGGGGATATACACAGTGGAAAAACCCATTTAGAAGTAAAAGCCGGTGCTTATCTTTCGCCTATAGTTTTATGCTGACTCAATAACTGAGCCAGTTGCATCAGGCTGTTTATTACCCCCCAGATGGCGAGTCACGTACAGTTTACTGTATAACAACAGTTATTTATTGTAACTTGTACCACACGCGAACAAAGGCCTTCGTAGATACGCTCATATATACCTTGTACACATAATCATGCATCATGCGGTCCTATTATTATAAGCAACAATGACATAATTAACTAAACAACGATTATTAGACGTAGAAGTATGTCTTCGGGAAATTTGAAATATGGGATAATTCGGTAGGAAATAAAGAGCCAAGATATTGTATCGAGGAAACGTATTTATTAGATCATTATATATACATTATTATATCGCCACCCGCGTCGACGTAACGGTATATATATATATATCTTGGCAAATAAACTAAAGGGAGGAATAAAATGAATCTGGATATTCTTAAGATAAAGTAAAAACGAGTGAGAAGTGGAAGTTTGTTCGTGTGTCCACGTACACACACGTATCGCGTTATCTATATCACCCGGAGTGGAATAAGACTCCGCAACCCAGTTGCCAGACAAACGGTCGCCGCCGTAACAGTCATCTTCATATTCTCTTGGTGGCGCGGCCGGACCGCGCGGGATGTGATCCGATCATGCTCGCGAGGCATCTTCTATTCTTCGCAGCGCGAAGACCCCGTAAGTTTGAACAAGTTATATATATATATATATATTTAAACGACGCGATAAACGCTGTTCAACATTTGAATAATAATTTCGATCTTTATAATCTAAAGTATATTATGAAAAACCGTTAGAATTATTTTTATACTTCGTAATCCCCGAACGCTTCTTCGATCTGTCTTCTCTTTCTTTGCATCTTGGGGGGAGGGGGGATCAATCGGTAACCGTAGTTGCGAAACGCGATTGATTACTCAACAACACGGATTGCAAAACGAGCCACGATATCTCGCTGCAATATGTGATATGCAATCTACACAACGAGGAAGTTTTTCTCTTTTTATATACTCTATTCTTTTCGCTGTTATTCGCTTCTCCTTATATTAGAGTACGAGCGATTATGACGAGGGCGACCCCGCTGCTGTTATCAAAAATGCCTGTATATTAATTAACATTAATTTGTGGTAGTAGTTCGGTATTTTTCCAGCTGTAACTTAAACGGATTTGTATACGTGTAGTACGTGTGTGTGTTTATCTTTTAACAATTAGTCGGAGAAACGTGCGTACACACAAATATGTGCGTTATACCTACTCGCGTGATGGCGATATGTAGTAAACCGTAAGCCTTAAATGCCGTTCATTCAATCCCTAGTTTTCATTCTTGTACGGTAATTCCTTGTTCACTAAACACGCGATACTGATCCGACGTGGATTAATTCAGCCTTTTATTTACTCCGAAATATTGCGATCGAGGAATTTTTAAAAACAACAACACGGTTCTTTTTCTTTCCTTCACTTTCTCCCCTGCTCCTTATCACGTTATTATTGCTTATTATATTAACACGCGATGATGTGTTAGACTTTTTTTTTACTGATGTCTATTCGTGTTCTTATATTACATTTTTTCCTGAAAAAAAAAAAAAAAAAAAGAAAATTGTAGGAAGATTTTAGGAAGAAAAATCGTAACTCTATAAACGATAGCATAATATCGTGTTAATATTTATTTTTAAATTCTTAACAAATTTGCTGTTGCTGCTGCAGCTCGTTAGAACGTGAACAATAATTACTTGGCCATGATTCCCCCGATAACCTACATATTTAACGAAAATATAATATATTATAATTATGTTTTCATCCAGCTCCTTCGGTAATCTGTTATATATATATTAAATTAGCTGACGTATTATAACAATATTATATAAATATTCGTATAGTTAATAAATCAATTTCAAATTATACGGAATACATATTATAGCAGCAGTATTAATAATTATTATACGTATAAATGGTGCGATAAATATTCTCGGCAATAATATTAATAATAATAATAATTTTAGCTGAAAGAGTAATATTACAAATTGAATATATTTACTTTTCTTGTCGAAATTTTGAGAATCTTAAGGCAGTCATATTTTCGTGCAATAATAAGATTGTTGGTAATAATATTGGTTGAAAAAAAAACCAAAAAAAAAAAGAATCGACAATTATATTTTGAAATTTATTGATATAATAAAATATAATCAAATTTGTGTCAAGCGAGGAGAAGAAGATGATGAGAAATAATCACTATCGCACTATCGAATAATATAAATAACGAAGTCCATATATCGAAATATAATATTATCATTAAAATAATAACTCTGCAGGGGGGAATATAACTTGCCGTTTTCAATAAATAAACTAAGTACATAAATGTATAATAATCGCGCACAGCTGTCGTCTTAAATTGCTCCGAATTAAAATTTGATTAAAAGTTTTTGAATTGTATGGAATAATCGAGTCCCATAATGTTTATTTATATACATAATACAATTTCGCTTCTCTTATTAGAACTACTTTACCTTAATGTATACACGCCTTTCGAGCTTAATGAACAATTTAAGTTTGAAGCGTAACTAAATTTTCGCTCTGAGACATGACGTACTTATAAATAATGATTCGTTAGTTCGTCAGCAGGCTTCGCGAGATAAGTTCATTATCGTCTTAAAAGTTCGTTAGTTATAACATTTGAGAAATTATATTCTGCCGATAATAATGAAATATTGTACATAGTAATTTTGAGAGATAATTACAAATCCGATCTATAGAATTTTTATGATAATTAACGCGGTATTGATTTATCGATCGATTGGGAATGCCGTTTATCGCGATTAATGATTTTTTTTTTTCACGTTTTTTAACCGTAGCTTTATTCGCCATATGATCTCGTGTATGTATGCAGTAACATACGTAGAGATGCGTGATTTAGAAACGTGACGAATAAATAAAAGTGCCAATTAGTATATACCTATATATATATATATATATATATATATATATATAATAAATGTATATTGTATAGTATAAAGATGGAGATCAATTAAATATAAAATTATTCGAGTAATAAATAGATAAATAAATATTTCGAGGACTGAAGATGGGTCTAAAAACATTGTAAATATTGTACAATAAATCAACTCTTATTTCAAGACTCGAACGATCGCAGATTATACATACAGGTGTCTATACTACTATAGGTATATAATATTTAATGATTGATTTCATTACGTTTGCCCAATTTATTCGGAAAATCGAACATTTATATAATTATTTAATGTGCAATCGTTCGAGCCGCATATAAGTATACCATACCATTCCATCCATTTTTAGATAATAGTATTTTTTTGTATTTATGCGTAGGTATTATACTGTGTCTATATCTGATCGTTTATTATTTACTCATTTTTTGTAAAAATTGTCTGTTTTCCATGTTATTATTATTTTTTTTCTCTTTGTTTTTTTCTGTTTTTTTTTTTTTAATATTTTTTCTGCATGTGGCTATAAAATACTGTTACTGTGGCTTACCCCCTGTTGCGAGCAACGTCTACTTATTATATGTGTACCTACTATATACCTAACACAACTAACTTTTGGGTTTTATTTAATTTTTTTCAATAATATTAGAATATATTACATCAATTTTCTCATCATTTAAAAATATTAAGCAACAAAATTAATCAGCCTCGTTTTTTCTCAAACTACACATTTTTGCTGTTTTAACACAGATTTCTTTTTGTTTATTTTTTTTTTTTTACAAGGAAAAAAATAAATAAACAATCTCTCTTTTCTAATAAAATTATAACTCGCAACATGCGGAGGTATGTAGAACCCAACGACGGACACATAATAACAGATTACAGAGACTCGTAACGCACCACTATATGTTGATTTTTTTTCTCTCTCTTTTTTATAAATAATTTTTTCAATTGTTTCTCTCTTTTGTAAATATTTATTATAACTGTATCTATATTATCAATAGACACGATGTTTTTTATGGAAAAAAAAAAAGAAAAGAAAAGAAAAATTGCATACGCATTTTGTCATTTCGTTTTTTCACCCACCTGCACTTATATACTTATATCATCAATTCATATAACGCCTGAATCACACTATGATCATCACGTTAAATAATTTTGTAAATAGTCGTACCACTCGCTCGTCACTATCATTTCGTTATTATACTATTATATCAGTGTTCATTGATTTATTATTATTCATTCTATCATTTATAATCACTCATTAATTCTCTGCACCTTAATATATCTGCTCCAGCTGTTTTTTTTTTTCTGTTGTGTTTTACGTGTGCATATATCTTCATAGATTTAGAAAAAAGCAATTATTATCCCTTATAATCCTCACACCAGACGCGTGCATCTATCTGCATTGTAATACTCATAGAATATCATTATCATAGCAACCATATCCTTTCTGTACAAGGTGAGTAATCATTATTAAATATACATTCTGATTAATCCTATCATTCGATGCCATTTATATACGATTGATCATATCACGCTTTCAATTGGTTTCAAATTCACTTCCTATGAATAACTTCTCTACTCATAGTCTGGATTTGTTTTGAAGGTATCATTCACTTCATCGGTGATCAATAATCAAATTACAATAAAACTTTGAACAGTCTCATATCATGTAATGGAAAAAAGTGCAAATGAATACGAGCCGTTACTATCCCACTGTGAAACTATGCGAGTTTTAATACCAATCTTATAGACTTCGTTTCAACTGTTACAGACAGCGCGTTGCTAGCTGTTCCTAAAGATTCCATTCCACATGATGCATTGGGTCAGCAACCCCCACCGTACATTGAACCACCGCAGCTTAAAAATCGTGAAGATAATCAGAAGCCAAATATACCGTCCTACGTAAAGCCCCATCAACAACATGCCGTTTACCGGAACGAATCGACGGGAGTTAATAATCAACAGAGAAATAATCAAGGGCATAATTACGACAACAGAATAAATTACAAAGAAAATCATCAGGAAGCTAGAACGAACCACTTTAATTCAGAAACTATCTGCGCAGGAAGTCGTCAGATCCTCAGACCCTGTGCTAACAATGATCAACCATTTTACGATCGGCGTAATGAGAGAAATAACAGAAATTCAAACAACGATCGTCGCTTTTATGCACAACAAACTAGATGTTCTGATAATGCGCAACAATTCTACACTCTACCTTCGTACAGAACACCGAGAGAAATCGAACCCCCAAGAAGCGTCACTCCTGACATTACTCGCGGTCTTGCACGAGGGCCTCTTAGCACTATGCATATGATGGCAAGACACGGTAAAGGCCCTGTTCAAAGCACGAATAAATTTTCCAGCGATGAACACCTTGGCCCAAATAACTTGAACAGCGATAATTTCGATCGCAAGGATCAGCGGCAGACTCAAAATCAAGAAGTACGAGCATCGGGGCTCAGGAACAGGTGAGAAAGACCGATCCTACATAATAAATTCTTATAATTGAGAACAGAAGGTGATAAAATGTTATTTCTTTGCTTTCAGATTCATTGTGCCTGCGAGTCTTGCAGCCGTTGGTTACCGTTTCGTCGCAGCACCTCTGGGTCAGAGTTCACAGAATTGGAAGTCTCCCGCCGGTGGAGGAGACGCTTTAAAGCACACAGCGCTTTCGCCGATTGCTCCGAGTGGCAACAAAGGATTCCAATCTTCGACGCCCAGTGGGATGGTGAAGTTGGCTTCGCCGCATACAATCAATCACCAAAATTCATCGGGCAGGAACACTCCGACGAACCTGATCCTCTCGCCGACAAAAAGTACCATGTCAAACGAGGAGCTTTTCGCAGCAATTCACAAGTCTAAAAGAAGGCTAAACATCAGAGAAGACAACGACGGCGTTGTACCAGTCGAACCCAGCCCATTGTTGGACCAGAACCAAGTCAATATGAGGCACAGCTGGAGCCCAGAGTCCCAGAAAACTCCTGTGGTGAGAATAAAGCTCGTTTTTCTTCCCGTTTGAGCATTATTCCTTTTTTTTATGCGTGCATAACTTTCTGCGGTTTTATTTCAGGTACCTAAGAGCGTTAGCCCGCTTCCGACTACTTCTCGCTTGGATTTCAAGCGCCTTTTATTACAGCAGAGTGTCAAGACTGGTCCGACAAAACTTTCCGCTGCTGAGCAGCTGAAGTTATCGCGTCAGCAGAGCCAGCATCAACAACAGCAGCTTCTACTCAACCAGCAGCAACATCAGCAGCTGCAAATCGTTCAGCCGGTAACTCCGGTCAAAGTATTGAGCCCTCGAGCAGCCTGGAGGTTCCAGAGCCCAAGATCCGACGTTCTTTCATCTACAATCATAGAAGATGCTGCTGCGGAAGAAAAGGCGATGAAACCGTCCCCCGAAAATCCTTCGCCTATATCAAGACTGAATTCTAAAAGGCAGCTGGACTTGTGCAGCGATTTGCCTGATGATGGGAACCGGTTTTATGATAAGACTCGCGATTTGTCAGGGGGGGATAACGTCGTTAAAAATTCAAGCCATTATGGGTCAAAAATTAACGTTCCTAATTCAAGTATTATCGACTATCTGACTCCGAATAAAAGGCCGTCCAGCTTGGCCGGTAATTATAATTGTCAGAAATTGAAAATTCAAGAGACTGATAAACTTGTGGGAAATGAGTTCAGCAACGATCTCACTAAAAATAAGACTGTGTTCAATGTTTCTAATAATCCTTTGCCTAGCGCGGCTGATAATAGAAGGATAAATAATCAGCTTGCCAGAGCTCAATTTTTGGCAAGTTTTCCCGCAGCTGTGGTTCCTCCCTCTTTGCCCAGACAAAATGAGGGGAGCTATTTTACAAGGCATAACCGAGCCAGGTCAGAATCTCCGCAGCACGCCATAACTCAGAATGTAACTCGCAGCCCTAGCGCCCCGACTCTAGAAACCGCGCTTTGATATCTAAGCCTTAATATTTTACTGTCGAAGAAGGAAGAGCTTCGGAGCTTTTTGAGACGCATATTATACCAATGCTAAATAGGTAAAATCCAGCCGAGTCTATATAATCAATCAAATCATGTTTACACAAATATTCATATTATAGGTATACGCGATATCTGAAGTAGAATGTTTTTTTCCAAATTGCCTAATGACAAAGGAAGCAAGCAATAAGAATAACTTTTTATATTGTGTAACGATTATTTACGAGATGAGATAATGGATAGAACCCGTTAATTTATTATAACTAATTTATTTCTCCATATCAATAATAATAAAACACATTAATCATTCGATGCAAAGAAACAGAACAAAGCAAACAATAATATTGTAAATATAGTGAAGATGATATCCGCAATGAATTTCTATGCTGATTATTTTCAAGAATTGTTTGATATGTACCGATCATCTTTTGCTAGTCTAGTCTGATCTTGGGCAGACGTAAACTTGAATTTGAAATTTGAAATTTCAATTTCTCACTAAATGATAAAATAAGTCGAAGAATATAAAGAAAGATAAAGAAAAATAAAAGAAAATCGAGTTTTCACGATACGTCCGCCCAGAAAACTTTTGTAAATTATTTAAAGCTGTGTCGAATACATACATATAGTACATATATGTAAAGCTATTATGACGTTGGCTATAATAATAATATTAAGAAGAAGATTGATGAAAAAAAAGTGAAAAAAAGAAAAAAGAAATGAAATAATTAAATAATATTGAAGCTATAGTTTATCATAGGTTCCTGGGTAGTGAATATTAATATATTGAAGAATATTTAAAGCTGCTATTAAATTCAAGGTTGCCTTAAGTAAATTATAAGAGCTTGATAATTATTATTATGAAATATAAAATATTCAAAAATAAATAAACAAATAAAAGTTAAAAAAGACAAAAAAAAAACAAAAAAACGAAACAAATACAGAGGCTGAAAGCGGTAAGGAGAGAGTGCGATAAATATACATAGAGAGAGACTGTACGCACAGCGAACTCAATTATTAAACTATAACATAAGAAGCTGATAATAAATGTTTCGCACTACTCTGTTCTGATTTATGAAAATAAAAAAGCGAATTTTATACATTCAATTGTATTCAAATCGCCTCTATAGCGATCCGCTTATTTATCCCTTACTCAATTTTACGAAGTTTCTCAAGATTATCAAAGAATACAATTAGAGGAAATAATAAAAGACAATAATCTCTTTCTCAAATATCCTAATTTATTATTCATCCACTTATCGATACTGTTACAATTAATTCTTAAAAACTATACAGTTTTATAAAAAAAAACCACTTTCGTGTGTCCCAGAGTAATCGAAAAATGACTGACTCGCATCAACCCCATATCTAGTTCTCCAATCAATTCTATTAAACCTAAAGAAACAGAAATGTGAAATATGGTCTATTTATCAGAAAAATCTAAACCCCCTTCCTTAATTATATAAAATTTCCCAATTATTTTATTCTCATGTCTTCATCTGAGGTGGCCCTCCCATAGGTGGTGGTGGCCCGTTCATAGGAGGTCTCATAGGTCCCATAGGGCCCATAGGACCCATCATATGACCCATTGGTCCCATAGGACCCATCATAGGTGGCCTCATTCCCATCATAGGTGCCATAGGTCCATGCGGTCCCATCATCATCGGACCACCAGGTCCCATGTGACCTCCGTGCATTCCTGGAGGATGCATCATATTGGGGGGACCTTGAGGAGGGACTCCTTGTCTCGGACCTAGACTCGGAGGTGGTGGAATGGCTGCACCTTTGTTTGCAGCAAACGGATTAGACGCTATTTTACCAGCCTTGAAAGCAGCCGTTGTTGCGTCAATGAGATGTTGGGCTTGTTCTTCCATCCATTTTTGGTAGAAATATTTCACGTTGTCTTTATGCTTGCGGCCTTGGCAATGCGTCTTTCTAACACTCGGGGAATCGTGCGTTAAATACGTGTCGCAGTAGTCGCAATAGTATTTCGGCATTTTGGGAAGGCGATCTAGACTCTATTTCCTTATTTATTTATTTGTTTGTTTATTTATTTATTTCTTCTTTGGGGAACTTTGTTTATTCACGAATTGAAGAATCTTTGGTTTAAGGTTAGGAGACGCCTTCGCTTGATCCGCCTCTAGACGCTTCGATTATGTCTAACGGACGTGGTGTTTTAAAACTTAACTTACTTCAGTTATATACGCACCTAATAAACCCTCGACTCACATCGAGACTAGGCAATATTTTTATCGTTAATTATAACCAGTGGCTTTTAGACACGAACTTTGTTTTCCCCATCACCCATGGTTATGAGAATTGTAATAAAACATGAAACGTATTATCTAGGAGAATCGTAACTCACGAATTAAGCTTCGTATCTGTAGTTAGAAATACAATCGGCGTACGGGGTGCCAAATGGTATCGCCATCTCGCGGTCGAATTGACGAACTACTTTTGCCTTAAAAATAGGTGCGCCTTGTGGTTGCTACCCGCATGACATTGTTGTTATTTTTAACTTGTGATTGCATATCGCAAGGCGAACCTATGTTTCCGTCAAAAGTAGTTCGTCACTTCAACCGCGAGATGGCGATACCATTTGGCACCCCATGAAGCCACTAGTCGGTAACGAGAAGCATTCACCTACGATACGGGCACCTGTCGTAAGGTCAGTGGCCCTCGTGGCGTCAAAGAGTTTACGTGGGAACTGTATTAACGAAATACGATTGACGGACTGTGACAGGCATTCTAATAGAAATACTCTGAACGTAAATAAGTTCTCGCAAACGGAGCAGTCAGCTACTCATATATGAAAAAAGATTCTTTTCTAGTCTAGTTCTTGGCGTATTTTACTGAATGATTATCATATGATAACACTTGTCGATCTGTTACAGTCGAAAAACCTTCCATCTGAGTCCAGACATCTCCCTTCAGCAAGGATTCTGTTCCGATTGCTACAACGAATGCATCTCAGCCTTTGTGAAATTAGTTATTAAATTAGGTAGTATATTATTGTACTATGAATGTGTTTTACATTATGGTAACTTGTGTACCATGAAGAACATAAAGGAACTCTAGCAATTGCGATTCGTATGTATGTACTGCATATTTATTTTTAAGACACAATTTTAAATGGTATGCACTATATAATTTTGACAATACGTTAGTTGTATCAATACTGCAGCAATAAATTCTCTACACTTATTGAATGCTTCGTTATTTGCCACCTTCATCTCCCTGCGATCCCTTATTTAGATGTATATTCCTTGAATTAACATATAGCGACATGTGCGAAGACACGTATACCTAATTTTTCTAGCTCTGAAAATTCAAATTTTAATTCGAAAATCGACCTGATATCAGGAGAACATCTGACCCGAGGAGGTGTTCCGAAATTTTGGATATGTATATATATATAGGCATTCATACGTGTCTTCATGCACGTCTCTATAGGTATATTCATTCATACTAGCGTTTTTCGGAGTTAGAACAATTTTAAGTCGAAAAATTTCTGCTCCTGGTATCAGGAGAACATCTGACCCGAGGAGGTGTTCCGAAATTTTGGATATGTGTATAGATATAGGCATTCATACGTGTCTTCATGCACGTCTCTATATGTATATTCATTCATACTAGCGATTTTCGGAGTTAGAACAATTTTAAGTCGAAAAATTCTTGCTCCTGGTATCAGGAGAACATCTGACCCGAGGAGGTGTTCCGAAATTTTGGATATGTGTATAGATATAGGTATGCATACGTTGCTTCATGCACGTCTCTATATATATCTAGTTATTCTAGCGTTTTTCGGAGTTAGAAAGATTCTAAGTCGAAAAATTTCTGCTCCTGGTATCAGGAGAACATCTGACCCGAGGAGGTGTCCCGAAATTTTGGATATGTGTATAGATATAGGCATTCATACGTGTCTTCATGCACGTCTCTATAGGTATATTCATTCATACTAGCGTTTTTCGGAGTTAGAACAATTTTAAGTCGAAAAATTTCTGCTCCTGGTATCAGGAGAACATCTGACCCGAGGAGGTGTTCCGAAATTTTGGATATGTGTATAGATATAGGCATTCATACGTGTCTTCATGCACGTCTCTATAGGTATATTCATTCATACTAGCGTTTTTCGGAGTTAGAACAATTTTAAGTCGAAAAATTTCTGCTCCTGGTATCAGGAGAACATCTGACCCGAGGAGGTGTTCCGAAATTTTGGATATGTGTATAGATATAGGTATGCATACGTTGCTTCATGCACGTCTCTATATATATCTAGTTATTCTAGCGTTTTTCGGAGTTAGAAAGATTCTAAGTCGAAAAATTTCTGCTCCTGGTATCAGGAGAACATCTGACCCGAGGAGGTGTCCCGAAATTTTGGATATGTGTATAGATATAGGCATTCATACGTGTCTTCATGCACGTCTCTATAGGTATATTCATTCATACTAGCGTTTTTCGGAGTTAGAACAATTTTAAGTCGAAAAATTTCTGCTCCTGGTATCAGGAGAACATCTGACCCGAGGAGGTGTTCCGAAATTTTGGATATGTGTATAGATATAGGCATTCATACGTGTCTTCATGCACGTCTCTATAGGTATATTCATTCATACTAGCGTTTTTCGGAGTTAGAACAATTTTAAGTCGAAAAATTTCTGCTCCTGGTATCAGGAGAACATCTGACCCGAGGAGGTGTTCCGAAATTTTGGATATGTGTATAGATATAGGTATGCATACGTTGCTTCATGCACGTCTCTATATATATCTAGTTATTCTAGCGTTTTTCGGAGTTAGAAAGATTCTAAGTCGAAAAATTTCTGCTCCTGGTATCAGGAGAACATCTGACCCGAGGAGGTGTCCCGAAATTTTGGATATGTGTATAGATATAGGCATTCATACGTGTCTTCATGCACGTCTCTATAGGTATATTCATTCATACTAGCGTTTTTCGGAGTTAGAACAATTTTAAGTCGAAAAATTTCTGCTCCTGGTATCAGGAGAACATCTGACCCGAGGAGGTGTTCCGAAATTTTGGATATGTGTATAGATATAGGTATGCATACGTTGCTTCATGCACGTCTCTATATATATCTAGTTATTCTAGCGTTTTTCGGAGTTAGAAAGATTCTAAGTCGAAAAATTTCTGCTCCTGGTATCAGGAGAACATCTGACCCGAGGAGGTGTCCCGAAATTTTGGATATGTGTATAGATATAGGCATTCATACGTGTCTTCATGCACGTCTCTATATGTATATTCATTCATACTAGCGATTTTCGGAGTTAGAACAATTTTAAGTCGAAAAATTCTTGCTCCTGGTATCAGGAGAACATCTGACCCGAGGAGGTGTTCCGAAATTTTGGATATGTGTATAGATATAGGCATTCATACGTGTCTTCATGCACGTCTCTGTATATCGATCTACCTATACTAGCGTTTTTCAGAATTAGAAAAATGTTACGTTTAAAATAATTGCTCCTGGTACCAGGAGAGCATGTGACCTAAGGAGATGTGCTGAAATTCTTGGATGGAAAAAGGCAAAGTGTATATGCGTACGTGTCCTTACGCGCGTCGCTATATATTTAGCTATACTAGTGTTTTTCAGTACTATTTGTTATCTAAAATAAAGAGTAGCAGGGAAGGGAAAGTGGAAAATAACGAAGCAATTGATTTTTGTATGAAATTTATTACTGCCGTTTAGATACAATATAACTAATTGTCAAAGCTATGTATACAATTTACAGTTCTTTCTTAAAAATAAATGTACCTATCGTAATCAATCAGGTCTCTTTATTTGCTTTGTGGCATACATAGCATACATGCTAACATGATATAAACCGCATTCATATTGCAATAATAATCTACCTAACATAACTAATTTTACAAAGGCTGAGTTCAACTTCTATGTGTTCGTAGTAATTCTATTGAGATGCCTGCCTTACTTGAACTTCATTACCGCAACTCCCGTGCGAACCCTTTGAAGCCACGCGGGCCACTGATACAACGACAGGTGCCCGTAATGTAGGTCAATCTCCTACTTGCTCGGCTAGTTGGTTCAACAGGGTGCCAAATGGTATCGCCATCTCGCGGTGGAGTTGACGAACTACTGCTGCAGTAAATATCGATGCGTCCTACCATGTGAAACCCCAAGAGTAGTTCGCGACTTTGACCGCGAGATGGCGATACCATTTGTCACCCCGTAGGCCAATTGTGGTTTTGGCTGCAAACCACGGGCCTTGTTCTTATCGACCGTCGGTACGTCAGAGTTCCTTATTTCCCAGGCTTTTCAATCGCGAAATTCAAAAATCAGATGATATCCAACACTAGTTTAACAAAGTAAAGATTATGGATAGATTTAATAATCAAAAAATAAATCGTATTCGAAATCTAAATAGCAAATTTACTTATTACTGACATAATCACTGCGATTATAGTTTACTCAAATTTTAACTAATCGTTTTTGAATCTAATTCATTTCTATCGAATGAATAAGCTAGCTAAGAAAGACCTATCTGCGAATGAAATTCTATTTTATAGCACTCAATGCAATCATAGTATAATAATACAGTCTAGTATGATAAAGTTTCTTATAATATCGGGCAATGAAATTGAAATTAACGTTGTAAGAATTAAAGGTGAATAAATTCGTTTAAAGAATCTAAATGGTTGGCTAATCGCTTCCATTATTCGGATCTGTTTCAGAGTGGCGGAGTTGAGAGGTTGTTAACGTTGATTAATCACTCGTAGGCAGTCCGCTTAACGAGTTCAAGTTTTTCTCTGCCGATGAAAGACTCGCAGTGCAGGCTAAGCTGCCACTTCGTTCTTTCCACAGCGATGGCTAAAAACTAGTGAAACTATTATTCGCAATACTTCAATTGCGAGAATAATCTTTTTCATAAATGAAACGAGTTTCGTATACGATTACTTTATAATATCCTCGAATATTTCAGGACAGAGATATTCGTCCAACGATTTTTAATTCAGCGTGTTAAACTCCTAATGAATAAATCCCTTGGTCAAACCCGTCCGTACTTTATTCTATTACTACTTTTTCACCCTTATTAGCGAGTGCCACGAAACCTTAAACATTCACCCCCCGAGAGTCGTGATTTTAATTAATGCCGCTTACGCCCTGACGCCCTATACCTCTACCAAAGTTTCTTCCACTCTTTGCACGCACTCTCACTCGTGCGAAACTTTCTTCTTGAATATTACAGCGTTAATTATTTTTCTCCACCCAGCAAAAAAAGATGAAAATAAAATAACGGGAAAAATGAGAAAAAAATTTCACCGCGCGCACGTGTACCTATACGTGTAACGGTGCAGCGTTCAATTTTATCCCCAAAGTTATGGAATTATTGTTGAAAAAAAAAAAAAAAACACACAAAATTCCTGCTACATACATTTCATCTCAGTACATCAAAAGCTCCTCTGTGTCTCTATCTTTATTGGATATAGCTACAGCGAGGTCGATGATTGCCGCGTATTAATTGCGGGGGATGACATGACGGTTGACCGTTTCCCTACGTCAGTTGACCAGCCCTTGTCAAACGTTAAATATAATGAGGATGGTAAGAGGCTTAGAAGCCGTAACAAGCAATGGCTAGCGAGTATTACGTAAAGGCTTTTATCACACATGTGACGTAGCTACGCAGATCGAACGATGGAAGGATATCTAGGTTCATATACACTTAGATATACCTGCTCGTATCAGCCGGAAGAAATTGGGACAGGGTTGAAGATCACGAGCTCAAACAATCCGGAATACGTTTTATCTCATCGTAGTTAATTAAATTCTTTGTCTTATATGTTTGTTGGAATTGATCGTGTGTGTTCCTGCATTGTGAGAACTGCGTCTTACACCTGTAGCGTAATTTGAACTATAAATTTCGAACCAGCATACCGCAACGATGTCATTAGCGGGAAGAATATAGGATCTGTCGTTGTATTGTGTACAGCGAAAGTGTTCATTAGATCGTTTTGTTGAACCACGGGATCTTCTGCAGCTGTTGCTGCAGTTTCACCATTATTTTGGTATTCTAGTTGGTTAAATTATACGACACGGAGACTTAAACGTACGCGCGCTTGGAGTCAGATGGTAATTGTTAAAGTTTAGTGATAAACGAGACGTATACGTCTACAGTTGTAGGGCGCAGGGAGGCATAAACATCAATTTCAATCTACGATAACTCGAGAGTATACTGTACGAGCTGTGATTGTACTTCTTGTTTGTTAATAAAATGTATTTTTAATGGCGGAGGGAAGTTTTGGAGTATCTTTCGCCTTATCGCACCGTATATACTATATAGCGGAGGGAGAAATGCTTGGCCACTCATTTGGCTAATTGTAAATATTGTTCTTCGTGATACCAAAGCCGTTTAAATTTTCGAGCAAACTGCGGAGCGATGGTTTAGCCAGTGCGCAGGTACCCGAGCTTCGGAGTTTCCGCGCCGGGGGTGGACGGGGGTGCTGGGAATAGAGGGTTGAGGGCTGAGGGTTGTGGAAGTTCCCGACGACGACCGACCAGCGTTCCGCGCCTTTCCCAGAGCCAGGTAGTCAGTTTCGCGCGCGTCGTAGACCGGCGAGGATCAGCTAAACACGGCGCAGCGCGATCCTCCGCGTCCTTAGGGATCTTCGCGCCTTTTTCGCGACTCCGCGGCCCCCGAAATAGGCGGACGAGGGACCTCGACGGGAGGCAAAAGTCAGGCGAAAAGCTCCGAGGCCCCCGGCGAGATGTTGACGAGCCGCAGCCGTCGCGGACGCCGATTCTGACCGAGATCCGAACTTTGACCGCCGCGGCGTATCTCGAACGGGTCAGTTCTTTGACGCGACCGGACCGTCCCGCGGTGGACGGAGACGTCGGCCGCCGAACGAATCCAGAAACCTCTCAGCCTCCCTCGCGCGTGTCTCGCGACCGACCGATCCGTTTCATCTCCGTCTCCGACTCGAAGTTCCCGATCCCACGCAATCGACTCCGGGCAACGTGAACCGCGGTGGAATGATACAAGGGCCGCGCAGGATGCGAGGATCCGTTTAGAGAGGCGAACGATGTGAAAGATTCCCTCGCGAAAACTCCGCTCTCGCGTAAAGTTCGTCTCCGATAGGGTTGCGATCAGCTCGGCGCCCGCGGCTGTTATGACTCGGGACAGAATCGAGTTAGTCGAGTTCGATTGGCCGTAGCTTTGAAGATGATCTCCACCGCAATCCTCGCGATCCTCGCGTTGTTCGTCGTCGCCGAGGCGCGAGTTTCAAGGACCGAGTTAAAACACCGGCAGAAGTTTACGATCCAAGAACTTTACTATATCAAATTTCCTAACGTCATCACCGGTGACCTGGACCTGGACATCTGCAAGGCCGGTTAGTACAGATCGGAATAATTCATACAAATTTTCATTCAACGAATCGAAAAAAAAAAAAAAACAATTTATATCATAAGAATTTGATATAATAATGCATTTCGCACCGAGAGGGTCTCGGCGACGTTTAATTCCCACGATACGTAGTCACACACGTATACCTATATGTAGGTATAAAATATCACGCAGAACGGACACGCGACAGTCTGGATCCTAGATATACCTCCATCCATATAATATATATATATACTATGTACACCGAGGTATATAGTTGTATACGTATATATATATATATGTGTATATGTGTATACGATCTCGGACGGCAGAGTACGCGGCAAAACACGACAGCCGTATATTTTTTGCTCGTTAGCATTGAGTTTGAGGAATTATCCCGTGCAGAAAGAAGGAGAAAGATAATAGAGATAGCGAGCCTTGCTAGGAATCATAAGAAACTCGGCGTTTCTTTATTCGGCAAGAATGCCAGACGATAAGGCAAGAGCCTTGTGTTTCTAAGCTTTTTCTACCCTCGTACGCAATTTTATCACAGGTCGATTCAACCCGCGCAGTCTAATTGACTCAAACGTTTATATATACACACACACACACATACACATATATATATATATATATATATATAGCATAACGTATGTAGGTATATAAAAAGGAACAAAAAAAAAAAAAAGATTAATTATATCTACGACGCGCGAAATGAGATCAAATATAATAAATTGGTTATTCCGAGAAATGATGAATTTTTAATCTACTATATGTATACATGCGTACAAAGATATACGATACATAGAACTAATCGTAAGTTAAACTTACTACGCGTTTATTATTCGCAATAATACAACATCATCGTGATCACCATATTCTCTCAAAAACAACCAATTTACGACCAATTAAGAAATACATATTTTCCTACATACCATATATGTCACATATAATATACACAGCGCCACGCGCACACACACCCTCGTACACGTTTATCTATACACGGTATGATAAATTGAACGTAACCGTCATAAAGCGAAATTTTTATGCACCAGGAATCAGGGAACTCGTATGCCATACCTACGTATATCCACATATATATATACACACCTACGCGTTCTTTGTCCCATATATACATATATATACTATATATGTATATACATGGCTCCTCTCTGCCGCTGCTTACTGTTGGTGGTAATTGTGACGTATTATAAAGTATTCGTTTCATAACTCGCCTCGTATTACCGTTCCCTAGCTGTTTTAATTAACACACGTACGTAATTAAGACCGCTACTATAACAGGTAGGTGTGCCACGCGCACACGGTACAATATCTCCGGGGTCGCGAGTCCGACACACACGATACGAACATGGGGGGGGGGGGGGGGGGGGGGGGTTTAAAATTATTGGAAAGATCCTCGAAAATCGTTCCTCGAAAATATCAGTTATCATTATTCTTGAGAATCATCGCTCGTTGAAAATCGGAGAATTAGGGAAATCTGTATCCACGAGTTACCGTATATATACCGCGTCTGCTCAAAGGATCTCTTCTCCTCCCATATGTCCCGCGTACTTACCTCTTTAACGAACCCATTAAACTCCTTTGATGATCCAGAAGGGGAGTTTGAAAAGTTTACGCGTTATACCTACATCTATATAACTATATTCGCAGCTACCAATTGGTGTGCCGATCATGATCATCATTTCGCGTCCCCGTATAGCAAACGCGCTTGGTTCACTAATCACCTAGGAAATTACCGATGTGTATACTACTCCTATTCCCGGTAGAAATTTCTACTCCTATAACTAGACTTATGTGTATATATATATATATATATATATACGCGTATATACGTATTGCCGAAAAAACGTTCGGTATAAACTTTAAGACGAGATCAATACGCGTGAACTTGCGAAAAACAACTCAACTCTTGCCATTCGGTAGCCGGCTTCTTTTCGCATGTGTGTGTGTGTGTGTGTGTGCATACGGAGTACATATAGAGTCTATATACTGTATCGAAGAAAGACGAAAAAAAAAAAAAAAAAAAAAAATGATCAAAAAATCTGTCTCCGTGATTTACTAATTGATTTATAATTTCTAAATGCGAGACACATATGTATAGTATAGTATATGCAGAGTTTTGCGTTATGTTGTAAATTTATTGTATATCTTTTGCCGAGATCAAAGATCAACCTTTGATAAGATGATGATTTCAGTGATCTCTCGATTCCAGATAGACAACGTACTTACTTCAATACTTATTTACCGATATTTATATATCTACCTAATGCGATAACCGAACCTAAACTAAACCAAACTAAACTATTTGCCTTTTCTATCTTAAACCGAGCCTCGTAGCTCGACCACTATTGTAAAATCTCTTCTATTTTATACCTACACGTATCTACACGCGTGTGTGTACTATGTACGGATTAAGTTTCCCTTCGTAGGATTTATACATACGGGGTGTCTAGTTATAGTCGTTTTATACGCCTTTCTCCTCTTTTCTCATCGGTTTATGCAGTGCAGATTGGACCAGGTATTCTCACTTTTTTTTTTCCCCCCAATATCGTTCTGGAACGATCGAGAAAAAATTGTGGAAAATTTTTTTTTCGAATTTATACAGTCGGTTGAAATTTGAAATTTTTTATTATTTTCTCAAATTCTTCAAAATCTGAGCAAGTCTTTTCTCGTTTGGTATCAATTGATACCGTGTATATATATATAGTCCAAAGTGAACACCCCTTGAGTCACGCAGTCACCATAGATAGTATAGGATCCCTTTCAAGTCGCGAGGGGAGGACGGGGAGGAAAGTCTAGCCCGGCGTCTGTCTATCGGTTGTAGTACGTATCTAGTTACCTTCTGCGTGGCCAAAAGCCACGTTACCCAAGTTACCGAGTACATAATATACAGATCTATGTATCTCCGCGTAATATGTACTTGTTAGGCGGTAATCACCCGTAGAAATCCGTTCTATCAAAAGATCGAGAAGCTGAGCTGATCCAGCTTATGAAAAACCGTCTAAATGAAATTCGTGGGAAAGATCTCCTTTGGATTTTCGATTTTTTTCTTTTCTTAGATGATTCTACAGATTTAGAAACTTTTTGAAAAACAAGAAAAATAGTAAAAATCAAAAACACGGATCAGAGAAAAGGGGGAAAACTTTTCGACTGGTTCGATGACGATGTTTAATCGTCAGTTTATTTAAATAATGTATAAAATTACGCCTCGATCAATGACAGAGATTTTTGCGACCAAACCTTATAACCCCGACAATGATAATATACGCGATACAGAGAGCATCGGTAGAGAGAATGATTTCTTGGAAAGGGAATTCGCAGCGTATGATATATTGATTGGTTATCAGTTATTATTTTCCTCGATTCATATACGTATAAGCACGTATCTAGTACATATACATACATAGATACATACATATGTATATGAAATCGGCGTCACGTCACCTTTTGTTCCATTCATTATAATACGTAGTACGTATGTACTTAAATATATATAATATATAATATATAATATAGTATATAAATCTATGTAAATTCTAACGGTGGAATATACCCACTACTATTGTCCCATTGTTATCATTGTTATACTCCCGCACTCTCTTGTGAGATTGCACTCGAATTTTCCGGCTTTATCTCGCTATCCGGGTCTATCTCTCTCCTCTTTTCTCTCTGTACGTTAAATTTTTCCCAGGCTATGGTAAAAGCGTCTTTCTCCTCGTTTTCGAGTGTTCGGATTTCGGCCCCCCTAAACTCCTTCTTCACCTACTCGGCGTTATTTCTACACCTCGAACGATTTAGAAAAGTTAATAAGCGTGCTGTCTCTCCTCTCGCTATTCTCCCACTCTTCACAGTTTCTTTGAAAAATATAAATATAATCCACGGTTAAACCTGTGACAAAAAAAAAAAAAGAAGTTCTTATTCGCATCTATTTCAAACGCAGCTGTAAATAGCAAATGCGGTAATTTGAAAAAAATAAATAATAACCCGATATTATCGCGTTTACTTGACACTTGACAGCCTTTCAAACCGCATACATGTGTCATAGTTAGAGCAAATGCCAGTGCCACGCCGTTCGCTTTCGATAACCTATTCCCCTTTTGCACTTCACGTAGATACATATCGCTCCTCGATTCTCCTCTACGATCTATCACTCTGCCTAATGCATATAGCGACTATATTTTATACGAGTTATTATTTGAATTTAGAAGATATTGAAATCGTTTTAGTAAATTTTCTGGGGCTAATCGGTTAAAATTATTATCCGCGAAAGATTCGAGCGCTGATGATAATGATCGACGATGAGAAGAGACAAAAAAAAAGTTGAAATATGTAGGTGGTATACATCTAGGCGTAAATTACCGCCTCGATTTCCTCCTCGGGAGTAATTGTGGTTCTAAGAAGCTTTCGGAAGAGAAATTCTATCTAGATGCCTTTACCAAACCCATAGGAAATTGCGAATAGCGATTCTGAGAGAAGTGGGGAAAATAGCGAGATAAAAAGAAAACGTATAAAAGAATTTTTTATTTTTCGATAAAAAATGTGAAATGAAAATCATAGGACATCTTCTACGATGTATCGAGGATGCCCAGGCGATATAAACGACCATGTAGGAGAAACGGAATTAGAACTTCTACGTTTCGTTCTTCGTCCAACATGGTATTTTTTTTTTCTTTTTTTCTTCTCCCTTCTTTTTATCTTTCTTTATATATTTATATTCTTCTTTTTCTATCTCGAAGATTTGAGACACTGGTTTCGAGATGATACGTGATCACGGTAAAGGCGGAGAGATTAGGTCCACGTCTCTTACGTGGGTTACATGTATGTGCCAATATAGAAGGAGAAACACAAGTACATATACGTATCGTATACGAGATAAATAGAGCCACCGTTAACAATGGTGGTACAGCCTTGGGCTCTTCCTGGACGAGAAACCTTATCGACTAAATATGGTATATGTATATTTACCTGAGTATGTAACATACGTATGAACAAATATTATATTTCGATAAAAAGACTCCGCTAGAAAAAAATGTTCAAAACTGACCCCAAGGCGCCAGCTACGCGATATTTTCTTCTTCAATTTTTTCCCAATTTTTCACACTCATTTCCGTTCAGTTTTTTTTTTTTTTTTTCTTTTTTTTTCTCTTTCTTTCTTTCTTTCTTTTTTTTTTCCATTCAATTTTCATGCTGTTTATCTAGGCCGAATGATACTGGCAATAAGAAAGCTGAGGAACAAACTCGCCTACCTCAACGACCTAAAGAGGCTTCTTGATTGAAATCAATACGACACGTATGTACGTAACTGCATGCTGCAGGCACCGCTAAGACAGACACTTGGTAAACCGCGTACGAACACCTTTTACACTTCGTATATAATACATATATTTTTTTTTTTTTGATTATCACTCGCATACCGATTTTCTAAAATTTTCCTTTTTCCTTTTTTTTTTCTGTTTTTTTTTTAGTATTTCGGTTTTCGGTGTTATTTCTCATATATAATTGTCTACATATATATATACATCAGGAGTATACTTTTTATTTCTCTCTATTAGATATATGGCGAATACAGGTATACCTTCGCGTGTATGTAAAATATAGTAATCGTCATTATAATAATATTAATAATAATGATGACAATGAGAATAAGAAGAAGAAAAAGAAGAAGAAGAAGAGTAAGAATAATAAGAAAATTAAAAGAAGAGAAGAAATTTTCTCCTGCAAGTGAGAATATACATAGAGTTGTCGGCCGTGACCTATCGCGCTCCAATTCAAGTAGCTCGAAGCTACTACCCTGTTCCGTTTCTATAGCACGGGAAGTGATATAAAGAAGGCAAAAAGAAAAAAGGAAAAAAAGAAAAAAGGAAAAAAGGAAAAAAAAAAAACTAAGGAACATACACTTCATGCGGGTAAAAAATAATCCCTACGGTACTGGCGTGCGTCGTCGAGCTATAGGTATACCTGAACCAGGAAGGTATACATGTATATGCATGGTAGCTACTTGAACCGATCTGTTCTTCGGTTTACTCTCACGTTTACGTATACACGAGTGAATATTTCTGTATATATATATATATATACTACGTATATTATACAAAGAAAAAAAAAAGAGCCAAAAAATTGTCGATTTTTCACACCGATATTTGATCTGTTAGAACGGCAGTACGAATAATTACATGTGATTTTCAGCGAATAGCTGGAACGTTATTTGGCAATAAAATGGCAACAAAAAAAAAAAGTGAATTAATTACTGCAGTTAGTATATATTGTAATCGATTCAATTATTTTCACCATTTTTTTTTTTTTTTTTGCACACGTATAACTCTCTTTCTCTCTCTGTCTCTGTCTCTCGGCACGTTTTCACGTGCAACCAATTATTTGCTGGCCTTTTTAGTGTCGGTAAAATTTGTTGTAAAAAAAAAATTGAAAAAAAAATTGAAAAAAAATTGAAAAAAAAAAAAAACCGAGGGAAAAAATGGCAAAAATGAAGGAAAGAAAAGAGAGAGAGAGAGAGAGAGACAGAGGAAAAAAAAGTACTCGGACCTCTGGGAGTTTAATTTACGTTTTCCGACTAAAAAGGGGTGCGGCTTTATACACGATATTGATATCACGTACGAGAATATATATCGATATACCTACTGGGTTTATTCACATATCTATATACCTACCGGTTGTATATATATATGCCGTATAATTCGGTCCGGCTAATTAATGGGCCGCCTATGTCACGATCGCAAATGCAACGCGGTACCTAGGTGTTCTGTAAACCAGGTGCTCGGTGGGGTACGATGATTACGTGCGTATATTTCTATGGTATATTATTTACATAGATTTTGTATTGAATTTATTAACGAAATATAAACGTCCACGACTGTGTGTATGTATGTAATTTGCGAAATATGAAAATTCATATCCGCAACGTATGCCGTAGTACTATTTTTTAGGAATTTTTATGATACGGAAGGAATCATATAGGTGATGACGTTTTTTAAATATGAAATTGTTCGGTGAATATTTAATCATTTAATATACAGCTATATAGATTTTATATAGATGTATAACGGCGACTCTATTATGCTGATGAAATTAGGTACATACCTACTATACTTGGATCGTAATTAAAGTACCTGTTTTTATGTTCTAAAGACAGTAGATTAATTATGCAGTACATTGTTCGCGGTGTAAGTACAGTGGGAAATTATAATCCCGTGGAATCCCATTTCTCGAACCTTATTCACACTTTCAGCTTTATTATACCGACTTCGTTCAAATTTCCAACCCGTCGTGTACTATAGCGATGGACCGATTCATGCCAATGCGCAGGTACCCGAGCTTCGGAGTTTCCGCGCCGGGGGTGGACGGGGGTGCTGGGAATAGAGGGTTGAGGGCTGAGGGTTGTGGAAGTTCCCGACGACGACCGACCAGCGTTCCGCGCCTTTCCCAGAGCCGGGTAGTCAGTTTCGCGCGCGTCGTAGACCGGCGAGGATCAGCTAAACACGGCGCAGCGCGATCCTCCGCGTCCTTAGGGATCTTCGCGCCTTTTTCGCGACTCCGCGGTCCCCGAAATAGGCGGACGAGAGACCTCGACGGGAGGCAAAAGTCAGGCGAAAAGCTCCGAGGCCCCCGGCGAGATGTTGACGAGCCGCAGCCGTCGCGGACGCCGATTCTGACCGAGATCCGAACTTTGACCGCCGCGGCGTATCTCGAACGGGTCAGTTCTTTGAAGCGACCGGACCGTCGCGCGGTGGACGGAGACGTCGGCCGCCGAACGAATCCAGAAACCTCTCAGCCTCCCTCGCGCGTGTCTCGCGACCGACCGATCCGTTTCATCTCCGACTCCGACTCGAAGTTCCCGATCCCACGCAATCGACTCCGGGCAACGTGAACCGCGGTGGAATGATACAAGGGCCGCGCAGGATACGAGGATCCGTTTAGAGAGGCGAACGATGTGAAAGATTCCCTCGCGAAAACTCCGCTCTCGCGTAAAGTTCGTCTCCGATAGGGTTGCGATCAGCTCGGCGCCCGCGGCTGTTATGACTCGGGACAGAATCGAGTTAGTCGAGTTCGATTGGCCGTAGCTTTGAAGATGATCTCCACCGCAATCCTCGCGATCCTCGCGTTGTTCGTCGTCGCCGAGGCGCGAGTTTCAAGGACCGAGTTAAAACACCGGCAGAAGTTTACGATCCAAGAACTTTACTATATCAAATTTCCTAACGTCATCACCGGTGACCTGGACCTGGACATCTGCAAGGCCGGTTAGTACAAAGCGAAAAACCTTCCACATACCTATATACTTACAGGAAAATTTTTATCAGCTGTTTCGTTCAGTCTCTCCGGTATCGTTAGTTCGTTCGTTCGTTCGTTCGTCAACCGTACGTTGTATATATCGTATATTCATAAGTTTATCTTACACTACACCCACACACATATACTCAGCTTTAATTCCATGAGATATTCCCGAGAAAAGGTCGAACGCTAGAGATAGCAAATGGTACTGTTTACATTCAGAAACGATTTGAGAATGGCTTCTCGCCCGTCCCGATAACCGAGTTTGAGTTATGGGTAACGATAATTCACTCTCTTCGTCTTACACTCTACTCTGTCTTGTCCCTCGAGACAAGGCATACATACCATACCATACCATACCATACCATACCACACCATCCCAGATTCACCGAGCCAAGATATTGTCTCACGAATCAAATTTCGTTGAATCAATAATAATAATTCTAAAAAATTTTGTAAAAAAAAAAAAAGATTTGATCGAATGATTTTCAGATTTTATAGATAAAAAGAATCGTCAACCCTATACACGATTGATTCCTGATTTAATTACAGGTGGATTCCTCGGCGATATCGCCCTGCCGAATATCCATTACGAAACCGAATGGCGGCAGCAAAAATTGAACAAAAGTTATTTAGAGGAATTAAAAAAGTACAGAGAAGAGATACTCCACGAGGGTCTCCAGGTAGAAGAAGAGGGCCTAACCGGTGAGCGAATCGAAAACAGATGAATAATTATTAACCCTCTTTTCTGTTTCCAGAAATTTTTCATTTTTTTCTTTCATTTCATTTCGTTTTTTTTTTTACTTCTTTCGCAGAGGTATTACAGTTCAAAAATGAACACGGTAAGGTGAACAGAGGCGGAGAAGAGGGCGAGGATGAGGTAGACGATGAAAACGAAGGGCCAGAAACACCCTTCACAGATACAATTATGGTAGATCGTAACGAGTACGAAGTTAGAAGTGATTTTGGCGAGGCCTTCGAGTTTCGAGTAAAAGACACGACTGACTTACCCAACTCTGAAGTAGACGTGAGGTAGGTACTTTATACCTACCCCTCCGCACACCCATATATATATACCATAATTTTTCTATATATAATATACAGCCACCCATTTAATTACATAAGTTAAGATTTCTAAAGAGTTTTATTTTATTGGCTTCTCCTCAGCTGGTCTTATAGAACCTTGAACAAAAGATTAATTACCATAATTCGATCAGTATTAAAAACCCACCCCCTACCCCTCCCCTTCCCTGCCGCGAGAAAAAAAAAAAAAACAAAAAAAAAAAAAAAATTGGGAACTTGAAAAACTTGGTGCGACACGACCAGCAGACCGATAATTAAAATTTTAATTAGAACGTTAATTTTTGTCTTAATTGTTTTTTTGTCTTTTTTTTCTCTCTTTTCTTCCGCTAATCTAATTCCGACGGCGATTATCGTATTTTTATTATTTTTTTCTCTTCTTTGAAATTTCACGATACGGTTTTTAAAATTCTCCTCACGTATAATTTGATATATAATTATTCGAAGATCAATCGAGGTGGTGAAAAAGGCCCGATTGAGGCACGCGAATCATCTGGGAATTCGGGATCACCGTAGAGAGAAGGAGGTAGTGGATGAAAAGATTTTGGAAAATTTTCGACCCACCGAGTCTGATAATATTCCGGAAGAATCTACGCCTATAACGTATACGGATATTCAAAAGTCCCTCGATGTCGGAGAAAAAAGACGTCGCAGACGACACCAGAGACACAGGTACGTACGTCGATTCTTTAAAATTCGGAAAGCACGAAAGAAAAAAAGAAAAAAAACAACAAATTTCAAAATGAAAAATGAAAGAAAGACAAAAAAAAAAAAAGAAAAAGAAAATGAGGCCAGGATTTCGGAGACAAATTTGACGCGTTATATTTGGGGGGGGGGGGGGGAGGGGGGGTGTAAAGGCTGCCAAAGAACAGAACCATCTTTGGTAGGTTTCCTCGTTTCCATTGTGCCCGCGCCATATAGGCGAGAGTGATCTATGGACATATTAGCCGACCCCGTGATCTGGCGAAAAAGCGTTATATTCAAGGTCTCGGAGCCTGGAGTAAGATCCAGTATCCATCTCCTCCTACACGAGATTTTCACCCTTCGGCCAGAAAATCACCTACCTATTATTCACACAAAAGAGAAAACCTGCCAGCGGTTAGAATTCGCTCCTCAATCTGATAAAACGTTTTTCCGTTTCCAGTAATGAAAAGAAAAAAAATGGCGAAAGTAGAAAAGGAAAAAAAAGAAAAGAGTTTTCCAATTTTTCATTTTTTTTTTTTTTTTGCTTCTCATAAAAATCGAGAAATCGGAGTTATACGCGAAAGGTTGAAAGCGAAAGAGAGAGAGAGAGAGAGAGAGAGAAAGAAATAAAAAAAAAAAAGGAAATACATTTTTACCCCATATCTATGAATATAAGGCGGTGACGTACCGTAATATCCGTTTTGGTATTCGGAAACGCGGACATCCGGGTCTGCAGAGGACGTAGGGGGTAGTGTACGCTGTACAGGGGATGGCTTGTCCCTTGCGAACGGTATAGGTAAACCGCGCGCCCCTTTTCCCCACTGGTACTGCAGAGATAATAGAATGATCTATGCTCTGCACACCGCGTACCGTAACGGAGAGAGGTGCGGGAAAGCCACGATTGAAACCTACGTCAAGTGGCGTTGGATTTCGAACAATGGGGATTAGGTACCAAGCGAGCATTAGTTACCTGGCTATTACCCCCCGGTACATCTACCCATCCCCCCTATATGCATGTACATACATTCTCCTATGTATTTATGTGACAGCGTTAAATACCACTGTCTGCGCCGAAACTGCGATGCAGAATTCGCGATACGTATGTACACATGTATGTGTAAATGTATATATATAGGTATACGTATATACGTGTTACTCGGTTTACTTGCAATTCCGGTAAATTTTCCCTCACCCTGGAAGTAAGCCAAGTCTCATTTCACACGCATAGAGACACATACCTCTATAGTATACCTACGTAGAAAATTGTTCCATGAAATTGTATAGAGTGGTTTACAGATCTATCGGAGTTAACGAAACTATTTAGCATCTACTATTAGAGAGCACCGAGTTTCCTTGCTTTGGTATTTTTTAGTAGATGAATTACCAAAGATTTTTTACTTTCCAAAAATGAGAGCGAAAAAAAAAGACAAAGAAAAGAAAAGAAAAAGAAAACAGAAATCAAAAAACATAACGTATAAAATCATGCACAGCTACTCTTCCCTTTCCGAATGTATACGAGGCCCTGTATACACAAAGTGTCACTGCGAAACCCCGAGCAGCCATACCCTCTTCATTCATATTCATATTCAGTCGAGTCGGCGAAAGTACGTGACTAAATTTTATTCAATGACAGTGAATAATTTTATTTTCCGTATTATTCAACCGATTCTTTTTTTTTTTGTTTTTTTTTCTTTTCTTTCCTCTACCCTCGTTTCCTTTCCTCTTTTACCCTTTTTTTTTATTTCCTATTTTCTCTTCTTCCATCGAGGTTCGGGGATGTAATAAGAAGTATTTTCGGAAAAGGAGGAGGGCATCAAAAATCGGAAAATAAAACGAAAGAGATAAATTTTTTTTTCTCTTTTTCTTTCCCACCGTTTTTTTTTTGGTTTTTTTTTGGTTTTTTTTTATGCATAACGCGTGCTCAAATTTGTATCACCACCTCGTACCACGGGGTGTGTAAAAAATGTATTTATGGGATGCTGATGCTGACTGTAGGGAAGTTATACTTGCAGAATACTACACAGGTACTTGTAGATAGGTAGGTAGGTACGAAAATAAAACTAGAATTGTTCCCCTGGGGGTTTAGGTTTAGGGGAGGCTCGTCGTTTCTCGACGGTAAGTACTTTGACGCGTTCTACCATAAAAATGATACCTATACATATCTACACCATACGTGACAGTAAAGTTCTGCCTTTTGGAACGGGGAAACATCTTTCTCGTTTGAAATTCGAGGGTGAAATAAAAAACAAAAACATAAAAAAACATAGAAAAAAAAAAACAGGAACGTTTTACAAATTTTCAATTAAAAATAACCCCTCTATTCTTCCTTCTTTTTCATCGTAATACTTTAATCCCCATGGATTCATTTTTAGATATAGAAACCCCTGCTTTGTTAAACCCAATTAAACCCCATCGACAGTTTAGCTAGTTACTCTCTACTATCTCGCATTATCGTTCGTCGCTGTTGATTCGCACGATATTCGCACACACACATACATATTTATACACAACTGCGGTGATATTATTAATTAACGCGTCTGCAGAGTAAACTTCATTGTTCGAGCTTTAAGGGCTTGTTTACATCCATCCCTTGGTTCGAACGAGTCCTGCACCTCGTCGTGTATGGCGTTACCGTATAATGATCAGAATTAAGCGAACAGCGAGTTCGTAATCGGAAAATGAACGTATGATTCGTATAGACGAAGGGAAAAACCTGGTAAAAAAAAAGATCTTGTTCATTTTATCAGGGAAGAAAGTCACGGATATGAAAAGGAACTCGACTCATCGAGCGAGGTGGTTTCCTTGCACGATCGCCGATTGCGTTCGATAGAATTCTACAACGAGCACAAACCGAAATATCAATTAAACACGAGGGGTACATCCCTGTCGAGGATACCATTCCGTAATAGAATCCGTAGAGCAGCAACAGCTCGTAAAGAACGAGTCTGGGACCACGGTGTCATCCCTTACGAAATTGATGGGAATTTTTCAGGCGCTCATAAGGCGCTTTTCAAACAGGCTATGAGACATTGGGAGAATTTCACATGCGTTAAATTCGTCGAACGTGTACCTCGCGAACATCCAAACTACATCGTATTCACGGAAAGACCTTGCGGGTGAGCCAATACCATTAAATAAAAATGAAAAAGGCGAAAATCGATTCTCTGAATAAAAATTCTCACCCTCTTTTTCATCCACAGATGTTGTTCATTCGTTGGAAAAAGAGGAAACGGCCCTCAAGCCATAAGCATTGGCAAAAATTGCGACAAGTTTGGCATAGTCGTCCACGAGCTTGGACACGTGGTCGGCTTTTGGCACGAACATACTCGCCCCGATCGAGATAGACACGTGCAAATAATTCGCGACAACATAATGAGCGGTGAGTTATTTTTTTTCATACTTTAATCAAGATTTCCTCCTGGCGTTTAGCCGGATTTTATAATATTTAAGGGGTAGGTAGGTGCATGGGGAGGGAGGTAGAGGTAAGTCAAACATTTACTTACTGCATATACCGTATAACAAACAAAGTTAAATTACCCGGTTAATTAATTACAGTTGCTTAAAGTTGTTTGTTTGATAATTATGTAGAACAGATATTTTCGAGGGTGTAAATCCGCCCTCGGTTTACTCAACGACTGTATAAACTCCGGGGATAATAACGTTGATTATTATACCAAAGCCGAGTACCTAATCGAGGGAAAGATCGTATGAAAAAATAGAAATTAAAAGAACCGGTCAAATATCGACGGGGCTTTATTTTATTATGCAGGTCAAGAGTACAACTTCAACAAGCTCACAGACGAGGAGGTAAACTCTCTCGGACTTCCTTACGACTACGATTCCATAATGCATTACGCCAAGAATACATTTTCTAAGGGTACTTACCTCGACACAATACTTCCGATGGAAAATCACGGTAAAAAAAGACCAGAAATTGGTCAACGTATACGACTCAGCGAGGGGGATATCGCCCAGACTAATTTACTCTACAAGTGTTACAGTGAGTTGAAAATAAAGGGTGGAAAACTTACATTTATTATGAAAAATTAGAACAAGGCTCTGGCAATTAATTTACCGTTATTTCAGGGTGCGGGAGAACCTTTCAGGATAACGCTGGCAGCTTTGGCTCACCCCATCATCCCAACGGCACCCCACCACCGGACGGTGAAAGATGCGAATGGCGTATAACCGCGACTCACGGGGAACGAATAGTGCTGAATATAACATCCCTGGACATATTTACCAGCGATTATTGCAGGAGCGATTACATCGAGATACGGGATGGATATTGGCACAAGAGCGCGGTATTGGGTGAGTCCTAGTGTCCTTAAAATATCAGATTCTTAAAGGATCGCGAATGACGAATGGTCTGAAAATATATCAGGACGATACTGCGGCAGCGGTAGGATACAGGACCCAGTGATATCCACCGGTAGCAGAATGCTGGTGACCTACGTAACCTCGAGTCACCAAAATTCGCACCGCGGATTCACCGCGAATTACGAAGCCGTGTGTGGCGGGGAGTTGGAACTGGACGGTGTGGGTCATTTAGAGTCACCAAACTACCCGGAGGAGTATCAGTCCAGTAAAGAATGTGTCTGGAAGTTATCGGTACCGGACGATTACCAAGTGGCCCTAAAGTTCCAATCGTTCGAGGTGGAAAACCACGATCACTGCGTTTACGATTACGTCGAAGTCCGCGATGGTCACAGTCCCGACTCACCCCTGATCGGTGTTTACTGCGGGTATAAAGTACCGTCCGATATCAGATCGACGGGTAATCAACTCCTGGTTAAATTCGTCAGCGACGGTTCAGTCCAGAAGGCTGGATTCTCGGCCACATTTATGAAAGGTATGTGTCCAGTCTATTCATAATCCGAAAAAAAAAGATTCTAACCGTTTTTCTAACGTCAAAAAAGAATTCGACGAGTGCGCGCTGATGGAACACGGCTGTGAACACGAGTGTATAAACACCCTGGGAGGGTACGAGTGCTCCTGTAAAGTTGGATTCGAATTGCATTCCGATAGAAAACACTGCGAGGGTGAGTTTGAATTCGGGGTATTCGCTGGCGGACGATTTTTTACCTCGAATGAAAAAAAAAAAAAATTTCATTCATAGACGCCTGCGGCGGGGTTTACGACGCCAGTAACGGTACGATAACGAGTCCTTCGTTCCCCGAGGCTTATCCTGGCAACAAGAATTGTGTATGGGAAATAATCGCGCCACCCCAATACCGTATAACGTTAAATTTCACCCACTTTGATCTGGAGGGTAACAACGTTCACCAAGAAGAATGCGAGTACGATTCGGTCGAAGTACACAGCAAACTTGGAGACGACTTGTTGCGAAAACACGGTATATTTTGCGGGTGTAAAATACCCCCGCTTCTCACCTCGGACGGAAATTCAATGCGGATTGCTTTCACGTCTGATAACAGGTAGATCTTCAAAAGATTGTATCACGATGTCGAATCTCTTTATTTTATTTGTTTTTGGATTTCCATTTTTTCTTCTTCTTCTTCTTCTTCTTTTCTTTTCTTTTTTTCTTTTCATATCTATCAATTTTACTCCAGCGTACAAAAATCCGGTTTCGCTGCCGTATTTTTCACCGACATGGACGAATGCGCTAGTAACAACGGTGGCTGTCAACACGAGTGTCGTAACACAATCGGATCTTACAAGTGTTTCTGTCACAACGGTTTCACCCTACACGAAAATGGACACGATTGTAAAGAGGGCGGATGCAAATACGAGATAACTTCGCCATCCGGTACCATCACGTCTCCCAATTATCCCGAATACTATCCAGGACGGAAAGACTGCGTTTGGCACTTCACGACTACCCCTGGACACAGAATAAAACTGGTGAGATGAATTTTTTTCCCTTCTTTTTTTTTATTTTTTCACGAATTTAAAAAAAAAATGGAAAACAAAATCGTCTAAACGGATCTTGATCTTGTACTTCCAGATGTTCAACGTATTTGAAATGGAACCTCACCAGGAGTGCGCCTACGATCATATAGCGATATACGACGGTGATTCACCGGACAGTCATACCCTGGGTAGATTTTGCGGTAGCAAATTACCCCATCCCATATTAGCGACAGGAAATCAAATGTACATGGTATTCAAGAGCGATCCTTCGGTGCAAAGGAAAGGATTTTTAGCCAGCCATACCACGGGTGAGAAAATAAATGATCGGGAAATTATTTCGAAGGAAAATCCAAAAATTACAAAAAAAAAAATAAGAAAAATACACCTGAATAAAAAATTTCTCTCTTAGCTTGCGGTGGTCATTTAACTGCGACCGAAACGACCCAGTATCTGTACTCCCACGCTAGATTTGGCGAGCACAATTACGAGCACAGATCCGACTGCGATTGGGCAATCGAAGCTCCGATAGGTAAAAACGTACGTTTCACATTCAAGTCATTTGAACTTGAATATGAGAGCGGATGCGGTTATGACTTCGTCGAGATTTATTCGAGTCTCGATTCGTCGGGACCGAGTTATGGAAAGTTTTGCGGAGATTCGGTAAATAGCTTCGTTATTTTTTGATCGGAATTAAAATTTCTTTATTTTTATTTGTTATTTAATTTTTTTGCGATTTTTATTATTCGTCATAGGTATATATATTTTTTTCCTCAGAATCCAACCGAGATCATTTCAATGAACGAGGCATTGTTGATCAGATTTAGATCCGACGACACGATATCAAACAAAGGATTTTCAGCTGTATTCTTCGCTTTCGAATCACAGGACAGTGAGGAGACTCTAGAGGGTGAGGAAGATGAGGACGATGACAATCTTTGATTGACCGTCATGCTGGATAAGCGTTAAATCAATACATTAACCGGTTTAGCCCATGTCTACATATATATAATATAATATAATATAATATATGATATGTGTCGCAGCTATTCCATGGGGTAATTAATTATTATTGACCATTGATTACGAAATATACATATATACAAAGTTTTCTAATTTTTACTGACTGAAGAGAAGACAAGAAAAAAAAAAAAACACAAAAAAAAAAAAAAAAAAAAAAACGACGTATGTATGTATATACATTTCTTTGTACGAGTGTATTTTATTTTTTATTCAATTTTTTGTTTTTTTTTTGTTTTCCAATTATTCAAATTGTTTTTCATTCAATTTGAAATACTACTGCCGATTTTATTCGAATATATAGGTATATGTGTTATTATTAGTATCGGTGATTATCCTCATCCCCATGAGATGAAAGAGGAAATAAAGAAAAAAGAAAAAAAAAAAAAGAAAAAGTACGACTCGATGTTTGACGTAAAATGATTGAACAGTGATGATTACATTATTAGCATTTTATATAGTGTGTGATGATCGTTCTTGCGCATAAATATTAATACACGCAACATGAGATAAATAAATAAGTAAATAATTAAATGAATAAATAAATAAATAAATAAATAAATAAATAACTAAATAAATAAATGAATAAAAGTAAAGATAAAAATATTGCATTAATGAGTATATGATTATAATATATCTAGATATATCTATAGTAATGAATTTATTTGATAATGATATAGCAGGATCTTAGATGTGCCATTATTTAGACTAGAGATATAAAATATATACGTATATATTATTGTCCAAATTTTGCTCAGGTTTATTATATAAAAAAAAAAAAATGTTGCATTCTCTTTCTTCTTCTCAGCATATTGAAAAAAAAAAAATATATATATATATATAAATGAAAAGGAGGACGGCGGCTCTGGTGCCAAAAATTGATTAATTTTTTTTTTTCTCGTGTCTATATACACGCAGTTATTAATTTTTGACGAATATAAAATATAATAATTATTATATTGTTATATAAATGTTTCGCTAAAACGCTCAAACAGTTTGAAAGTCTGTTTTTTATATCATTATTATTACTATTATTATTATTATTATTATTATTATTATTATTATTATTATTATTATTATTATTATTATTATTATTATTGATATTTCGTTCCTTCTTCGTTTGATTTTTAAACTAATCTTCACACTGGTATAATAATTAAAATTATGAATAAATATTTAAGGTAATGATATTAGTGTTTAAATTTTAATAATGGATTAGTAACCGGGAGGGCCAATTTCTGCCAAAAATAATGAAAAAAAAGAAAAACCAATTAAACTTGACTCGAACGTCGTATACATGCAAAAAAAAAAAAATAAAAAAAAAAAATAATAAAAAAAAAATATATTATTGAATCAATTGGCGTACATACTAATGTTAAATAAATTTACGATCCTACGCTCTCAAGGATATATATATATATATATAATAATATATAATTGTAAATAAATAATTAACTATTTAGATATAGCATATTATATAATTATTATATGCGTTGTACCGGTATAATATATATATTTTTTCTTTTTTTTTTTTTTGTTTCTAATTTTTGTTTCATACAATTTTGACGATTTTCTTCAGCTGCTAAATTGTTTTTTTTTCTTCTTTAAATTATTCGTTCGTAAGTTTATTAGTATAGTATAATATATAGGTATTTGAAACAAATAAATGAATAGATGAACAGATAAATTTAATGAAAATAAAATTACCAGAGCCTCTTTTCTTCGAGGCTGCAGTCCCACCGTTCAAATCTCGTAATAAATAAATAAACAAAGATGAGACACAAAAGAAAAGAAAAAAAACAAACAAACAAACGAAAAGAAATAAAATCTATACGATTATATTACTGCCTGTAATAAAGAGTTGATTACCTATAGAAATACGATATGCAATTATCACTACCGATTTACGAACCAAAGGCTACCATCAACTTAATATTTGTGTAAATATTATTAAACTGGCAATATAATAATTACCATCAATAATTAAGAATGCGAGAACCATTATCGTAATGGAAATAAGAAATACAAACGATAAGAAAACAAAAAAAAAAAAAATATATATATACAAAACGACAAAAACATTGTTCTAAATATTAATCTGCAATGATATTATATATGTATGTATGTATACATCTCTATACGTAGGAAATATATTATTAATATACAGAATATACGGAAGGTCTGAGTCGACTAATTATTATAAAAATCACAACAATACCTGCGTGTCTACGGATTAATAAAATAAAGAATCGACGAACTATTTTTGCCGCAATCATAGGTATAATGGATAACTTGCATATCGTAGGTTGCAACGATGTTACGGCAGAAGTAGTTCACCGATCCTACCGCGAGATGGCGATACCATCTCTCACCCCGTTGAGCCGAATAGCTAGGCACGTGGGATCACTGACTTATAAGGCACGGTGCACCTGCCGCGAGGTCAGTGGCCCCCGTGGCGTCAAAGAGTAAGGTTGGGGGTTGCGTTAAGCGAGAAGAGCACAATAAAACACGTGCATCTAAAATCTGTGTCTAGTTAATTTCAACCTTCTGTAATTCGGAAACTATCCGTCCCACGAATTTTCGGTAGAGGAGATTAAGGCTTAGATTTCCATAGAGAATCGATCCTGAAAATATGGCTTTTTAAAATCGACGCGGTTGCCCTGTGCATACTAGATGAAATGATGGAAAATTGAGTAAATTCAGAACATATTATACTATAATTTTCTCCTTCGAAAATATAAGATACAGTATATTATTGAATTAATACGATATACAAGTGTGTATGTATGCATGTAGTACTTATACATATATCTGAGCTCCAATCCGGAACGAAAACCAAAATAGCAGGAAAAATAATTTAAAAAAAAAAAAAAAAGATCATTAAAATACAATTTTTTTTTGTCTATCACAGGTGATCAAACTCATGCACATATTTATATTATAATACATACCTACTGAAAAATAGAAAAACAAAAAGAGATTTATATTAAACTATGTATATAATACGATTACAACAAATAAAATATTATATCGGATATAAAATGAATTCATTTCTCGATTATACATATATATATATCTATCATAGTTTGCGATTATAATTAAAATAATATTAATTTTTATACGAGAATTATATAATATATAGATTTTTTATTGTGACATCACACTCGCATAAACACATACGAATACCCACACATCCCCACGCACAACGATACACACATTGTATATTGAGATATATGTATGTTTTAGAAAAATACTTTTGAATCCTTAAATAAATTTCTTTTCTGTATTTCGATAGAGGAAAGAACGAGTAGACTTTTGACTGCTGTTAATAATAGAGACAGGGTGAAATTTCGTAAAGTAAAAAAAAAATGAGAAATAGAAAGTTTAGAATTAACGTCGTTTATCATACCTTGAAATTTGACTTCATGTTTAAGAAATGATTAATTTTATAAAGTAATTTAAAAATAAAAATTAGTTACGAATGACGATAATATTATTTATATATCTATTTACAATAACATCAACAATTGCGGCGAAACTAGACTTTCTGAATTCGAAGTTCGTTATAGTCGTATTCACATTTGGTCTTTTAACTGATCGTGAGCGGGTTAAAATTATTATTGCTTTAAAATTCGTATTTTTCTTATTTTTTATTTTATTTATTTTTTTAATTCGTTCAAAGATCAATTGCGAATTCGTCTTACGTATGTACAGTTCCGCAGCAATAACTTATGTACAATAATTACTAATCGTTAATTTATTAATTTATTAATTTTCTTTCTTTTCTTTTCGAATTTTTCCTTAAAAAATACTATCGCGCATTATTGCTATACCTATGTCTATCCTAATGATACCATATACTACACAGTATTGAATTTGAAGAAAAACATTATACAGATCTGAAACAGAGAATTTTAAGTAAAATGAATACTAATTATCGTTGGGGATGAAGATTCAACCGATATAGAGAGATCGATGTAAGTTCTAACGATTGAATGAATTCGTTATTTTTTCGATTAACAAAAATGGCAACATTTAAACGGTTCTGAAAAAACCGCTAGAGCAAATTATTTTTCTTTACTTTCTTTACGTTAAGTTTTTCTACTATTTTATTTTTATACTCTCTTCTATAGTTGTATTAGATTTCGAGTTTCTTTTTCTTCTTCAAATCCTCAAAACACTTAAAAAAAAAAAAAAAAAACTATATATTATAATCTAAGACCTAAGAGATTGCAGTAATATATTACCATATACATTAAATTCTTACTTTCGCACATAGCTAGGCATAAGCTCGTTTCAGCTGAAGCTCGAAAAATACAATTTTTTTTTTTTTTTTATTAGTCAGTCAAAATTATGTAATCATATAACAGACATAGAATAATCAACGATCCGTCTTTAAATTTCCTCTCAAACTCGTCGTACCAAAATAAATTTCATTCGAGCAAAAAAAAAAAAAAATACAGAAAACTCTTACCTTTCCCTCAATTCATTTTTTGTTCTTTTCCAAATATGAAATCTAACAGAATATACCTTTTCCCATTCTTTCTTCAATTTTTGAACAATCTAATTTAAAATCCTACTATCACTGAGTGTCCGTAAAAATTTTCAACATCATTTTGGCACACGATTTAACCAAATCTCGGTTTTATTTTCTTCCTCGTTAAAGTCCCTTCGAAAATAATTACCTTGAGCTACTCTAATCTCCACCAGCTTCAGGATCAGGATCCCTAGACTTGCTAGGACCGCTTCCATCCTTGGTTCCAAACCCGTTAGCCATTCTTTGGTAATGCGGTTTCCACGAGCTGGTAGGCCTCGTGTAATCAAGGTGGTCGTACTCGATTTCTGCATTATTTTGCTTAATCTCGTCGTAGAGATGTTCGGCCACTTTTTTACCGTCCATCTCATCAATACTGTGATACACGTTCACGTTCGGGTTCCCAAGGTCCGCGTCTTTGTTCTTTAACGCTGCATGGTCGTATTGGAACTGGCCACAAGAATCTATCAACAACAAAAAATTGATAAATAAATGAAAACTAACTGTTATAAAAAAATCCACAACCATAATCACCTTTGTAACTATCGTCATCCTCCTCGCCACATCCGGCAAGTCTTGGACCAAGTTTTGCTCGTTCGCTGTTGACGTTCTTCGTACCCAAATCGTTCTTTATTTGCACGTTGTTCAACAGCGTGGCTGTTCCATCGTCCGATTTCGTCGATCCTTGATACGAATATACAGGATTATCGAAATGGTTGCGATCTGAAAGTAAGAAGAAGGGGATTTGTCGAAATCTCTCTATTACCGAAGGGATGTAGTCCCTCTTCTTGAATCAGTGCATTTATTTACCTGGCACAGTAACGGGTTCAGCTATGTATTGAACCTGGGCTATTTCCGTCTTGAGATTAGCCACTCTACGTCTATAGTACATCCATATGGCGAATATTATCGCGATGAATATCAGAGCGACGCCGATACCCGCAACGACGTTCCCGTACCCGGCTTCTTCCTTCTTCTGTACATTAGGAGCGAAGCGTTGATCCTCGCAATTTGGTCCTAAAATAACAGTCCGCGTAAGACAGGGGGAAAAAGCCCGAGAACGGAACAGCGAAAAGGCTTTTTCACAAACCTGTGTAACCATGTCTGCATATGCAACCCTCCGTTGGATGGCAGATGAAGAAATCGTTCGGACATTCGCAAGGCTCCATGCAATGGTCGCCGAAATATCCTTCCGGACACACTGGGGATTTGATAATGGATTGTGTCGTCGGTTTTCCTCATTTAATTTCGCTTTTTGTTATAAAATTGATGAACTTACGTTCTGTGCACTGTGTCCCGATCCATCCTGACTGGCATCTGCAATGGCCATCGTTTTTCCTGCACTCTCCTCCGTTCTGGCATCTGCAGTGCTGAGTGCAATTGACACCGTACATACCGTCCGGACACGGTGTGTGACAAGACTCTCCTTGCCATCCTGGCAGACATTGGCACTCACCTGTGAAATGGAAATTGAGACATGAATTCTTCCGGAAAATTGAGCTGTCGAGTTCTTTGTGGTTGAATCTTACCCGTCACATGGTGACATTCGGCGCCGTTTTTGCAGTGGCACATTTTGGCGCAGTTTAGACCATACATCGAAGGTGGACAAGGGTGTTCGCAAGTTATTCCCAGATAGCCAGGACGACAGATGTATTTTCCCGTCTCATGATCACACGTCATGTTTCCTGAAAGGTAATGTATCGTGGTATCAAATTCTAAGGAGTTTAAAAGTCTCACGATTCAAGGGGAGAAATTTGTCGCTAATGCAATGCCGAGATTACAGAATATGTACCACCTGATTATGGAGCTCGAGGCTGGAGAGGAAAGCCTGAAAAACTAACGAGTAACTACTTATAGGTTTGTCTAAAGAGATAAAAGCAGACCAAGCAAAAGCAGTGTTTGGGTTATCGATAGGGTGTCTATTCCTCTATTTCGTTCACGGGTTTCAATAGATCAGCGGTGATTCAAGATCTGCATAGAAATTCGGTTCGATGATGATCTCGGTAGACCGTCGATCCTGAATCCCGGTGATATACCAAAATCGTGGAAGGTGATATATTATCTTACCGTTTACTTTCTCCGGGCATTTTTCCTTGCATCCAACACCGTAAAAGCCCTCCTTGCAACGTTCTGAACAATTTTCACCCTCCCAACCTCTGGAGCAAATGCAAGCTCCGGTGTCAGGATCGCATGAGCTATTGTTCATGCAGTTACACTGGGAGTGACAGTCGATGCCGTATGTGCCGTCTGGGCATTGGGTCTCGCACTGTATTCCTGTTTCATTAATTTGTCAGTCTATGCTCAAGCGCACCACCCAGTTATTAATTACTTTCTACTACTTCGATCAATTTTCATTAAAAAAAAAAAAAAAAAAGAACAAAAAGAAAGAAAGAATGAGTTAGTACGTGGGTTAAGTTCCCCTCGTTAAATTTCTGACGAGTGTTCATCACTTCTTCTCTTCTTAAGTTACTATATTTGTAAAATGAAAACTGAAATGGACGAACCTTGCCAATTGTCTTTGCATATGCAACGTCCAGTGGCCGGATCACACCCTAAGCTATTATCCTCATGACAATTGCAGACCTGATTACAATCGTGACCAAACAATCCATTGTGACATTTTTCCTGACATAGTTCTCCGGTGAAACCAGCCGCACATGTACACGTGCCTACGATTACATACAGGGTGCAAAACGCTATTTTCTTTTCGTCAAACTCTCAAAAATATGGGAAATCCGGATTTATCGGGATGAAAGAAACAAGACGCTTTCAAATTACGGAATTTCGTAAGGAAGGAGCACGATGCAAATACTACACCAGCTATCTACTTCGATAATACAAAACTTGGGGATAAATCAATCGAAATAACAAATGGATAAACGAAATGGATGTGTCTTACCGTTTTGTGGATTGCAGGCAGCATTGTTAAGGCATTTACACTTGTCATTGCAGCCCTTACCGTAAGAAGTTTCCGGGCATGGCCGATCGCACAGAACCCCTTTCCACCCTGATCAATCAAACGTGGAAATAAAAACGGCACTACTTACCCTAATTGCGGATAATTCAATAAATGATAAGCAAATCTGCAAATTTTTTCTCGGTGGGAATAAAAGCGGTAGAAAAATTTCAATCGAATACCTGCTGTGCAATTGCATCTTCCATTCTCCGGTGAACAAGTGGCCCCGTTTTTGCAGGTACAATTTTGAGCGCAATCTTCTCCGAAGGTACCCTTAGGGCACAACTCGCTGCAATCTTTCCCTCTGAATCCAGCAGCGCAGGTACAAGTACCATTGATCGGTGAACACTGGGCGCTATTCTTGCAGTCGCATTGCTGATGACATCCTTCGCCAAATGTTAGCACTGGGCAAACGCGTGAGCAGGTTTCACCGTCCCATCCAACGTTGCAAAGGCACTCTCCGGTCCAAGGGTGACAAAGTCTTGTCTTCTTCTCGTCGCAGAGACAGACCTGGAAATAATGAACAGAAATTCGAGAGTTGGAACCGTTTTTTCCATTCCTTTGGTACCCTGTTTAATTTTTTTTTTTTTTTTATCTTTTATGGAGTCTTTCGTACCTGGCTGCAGTTTGGACCCCATCTACCATCGACGCAGGCTCTCTGGTCGCACAGTTCGCCTTTCCATCCAGGCTGGCACGTGCATGATCCATCGACGTGGGAACAAGTCGCGCCGTTTTTACACGTGCAATTATTTTCGCAGTTCAGGCCATATTTTCCCTCGGCACAGGTGTCCAGACACTGAGGAAACCATGAAGTCCGATTTAGAGGAAATAAGGAGTTCTTCGATTGGTCAGCCGGACAAATTTACGTTTCACTAAATTCTGGCTACTTTTCTTATCGCGTAAACCATCGCTTACCCTTTCGCCAATGAATCCAGGCTTGCAAATGCACTCGCCAGTTATATGATGGCAAGAAGCTCCGTTGTTACAATCGCACGGTAGTGAACAGTTGGCACCGTAATGACCATCGGGGCATCGATTCGCGCAGACCAATCCCTGAAAAAAAGGATCATTTTTAGATATCCGAAACGATTCGCGGGCGAAATTGATCGACGAGATCGTATAGCGAGGAGTTATTCGACTTGAAAATGGTCTGAAAAAGGCGAATTTCATTTCTCACCGTCCATCCAGAAGTGCAATAGCATTGTCCAGTCGTCGGGCTGCAGGATCCCCCGTTTTGACATTTACATTCAGACTTGCATTCGTCCCCGTGTTTTCCTTCGGGGCAGTTGAAGTCGCATCTATAATAAAAACCGTTAAGAACTGTCGCGTTTTCGCGTGACAAAAGGAGGAAAAAGGCTATTCATTTTTATCTAAAGATCCTTACAGAGGCCCGGTGTATCCTGGCGCACAATGGCACTCCCCAGATATGTGGTGGCAGCTTCCACCGTTTCTGCACCTACATTCTTCCCCGCAATTCTGTCCGTAATGATGAGGCGGGCATATCTGATCGCAATGCTCCCCCATCCAGCCTCGACTGCATTTACAATTTCCATTGAAAGGATCGCAGGTACCGTTGTTACGACACAAACACTCCATGTGACAGTGGCGACCCCAGTACCCCGAGGGACACGCTGTTCCAGGATTTCAAATCGTTGGTAATGATCACCGGAGTAAAACTAGGGAAGCTTTTTTTCCAAAACGGGGATAACTATACTCACAAATGTCACAGGATGGTCCTCCGTATCCTGACTCACATTTGCACACGTCAGGAGCCACGCAACGACCGTGAAGACAAGTTTCGGAACACACCGGGATACATCGATCCTCCTGATTGCTTTTCGTGTATCCTTTGCAGCACTCTTCCACCGGTCTTCGTTTTATCAATGTCTTGAATGAAATCGGTGAAACGGTTTCAGGAATTAGTATTTCTAACTTATAACGCAAATCGGAGCGAAAAGTACGCCGGTTATGTAACCAGAGTGTGAAACTAACTGTTGCAGTTTCTCCGCTCGAGGGTATAACAAGAGTTTGCAGATCGTTATATCACACATCAATTAGCAGAACAGTTAATGCAGAGATATTTCCATGGAACTAGAGTCTGTCACTTACCTGTGTCCTGAATACTTGTTTGTAATCCATTCTGTACTTGGAACATCGTGGCGGGAAGTTAAGGCACCATGTGTACGTTCTGACTTGGTAAGGTTTGTTTTCCGAGACCGTTACCGTCGTCGTATAGCTAGAAAATAAAATTTCGAGTCAGAATTTTCGAAAAGGGTCTTCCATCCCCTGTAACTCACGTTTCCTGCCTCGTACAGACGTTCGGTCCGTCAAGACCGTCGACGATGTTGAACAAGGCTGTGAATATCGCCGCGGCTGCGAAAAGTCTGGCTACTGAAATCCGCGCCATTCTCTTTCCGTATTTTTGCACTTTTTGATAATGATTAGAGATATCTTATAACGCTTTCATTCCTGCGAATAGCGATAAGGATAATTAGCATTGCTTTAGACGTTTCGCGGCGAAAGCGTCGCCCTTTACATCTGGAACAGATAATGAATAGGAAAAAATTGTTACGATCATTAACAAACTTTCATTATCATCATCGTGGACCCAAAATTGGACACAAAGGACTTCCGGTTCCGCGGAGATAAAACGAAACCTATTTTCAAGAGATAAGAGAATCGGAGTGACGATGTAGACCAGAATTGATAACCGGAAGCGGGAAACGCGGCTTATCAAACATCGATAAAACTATACGAGAGAAAAGGAAAGGGTATAGTAAATATTTACTAAAATGAGATAAGCGAGTATTTCAGCGTTTAGGTCGTGGCAAACTCTGCACGGCTATTTAGCAGCTACTTCATAAGTGAGAATTGGGGCGAGTAAATTGCTAATTAGAACGCTAACTCGTTGAATTGGTTGCCTTCCGAGGTTAACGCCGTCCGTAACTTGCGGTTTTGCAATAAAGGTCGCGAAGTCTTCGTTCCCGAATGAGAATATTGGATAAAAGTTTGCGATTTCATCCGTAAACTAAAAATCGATACCGAATTAATTCACCGAGCTTTGAGAATCGAACGGTTTGCTAATTTTTTCTTTTCCTTTTTGCCAATCGACTTGTATATAGATATACACGGCTCACCGCCCACATGGACGTCAAATATCCCGAGAGTTTCAAGAGTCTCTGGCATGGGTATCCCCGAGCAAAAACGGAGATTAGAAAAGCAGCTGAGCCATATTGCTCTCCGCTGTCAAGTGGTGGATGAAATCCGCTGGAAACGGTGAACGAAATCACATGCCGGGAGTTGATATTCCCGGTCTAAAATCTGTCGGATATTAAAATTACGTTTCCATGTTAGTTTCGACGAGGGTCCAATGTGGACTCCTCGTCTAGTCCGACGCTTAGAGTAGCCAGTTTAGTTTCTCTCCACCCACGTGTCCGCCAAATGTCAGTGTATCCACCAGCTTACGTATCGCGTAGGTAATCGCTCGCTTCTCGAGAAACAAAATCTTAACTATCCACATCCGAATGTGACACATGACTAGAAATGACTCGGGTTTCAAGGAATGATCTTCTCTGGGCACAGAAAGATAAGAAAAAAGTAACGGCAAAAATTTTCGATTCCCGATCGGAAAAATTTTCTTTCGCAGAATCATTTGCCGGTCATAATATGCGGCTTAGCCTTGACTATGCGTGGGTATTATTTATATTTACTTATTCACTCATACCAAGGAGCGTTCTGGTGTTTGGTATCCTTTATGTACGCTTATATCGGACAAAGAGAAGCTGTTGCTGGGATTTATGAACTTGGTATTAAAGTGTGTTCTCATTTGTGTCGGAGAGCACTAATACCATTGAATATTCCAGCCTCCGTCCGGTCGAGAGACAGATACCTATACAGAGATAGAGCCAACCCACGTCGTACCTATTTGTCTCTTGTTCGTATCGGTGTTTATCTGTTTAGCAGATATGCGATATTTTCCACGCTTGTCAGCGACTGAGAAGACGCGACGCGACGGTTCATCTTCGACGTCATTGAAACGATGACTGCATCCGACGTGCGTGAGAATAATTGGAATACAAATATTCGAGTAAACATTCTTCTTTCGCTCTTTTTATTTTTCTTTTTTCTTTTTTTTTCTCGAGTTTATTTATCAAACAGGGAAAAAGTTTATCTTCTTTCGCTTCGCCTTGTTCCGTTCGATTTGATTAGCTATCTCACCCGTACGAAGTGAGTTTGTTACAACGAATGTACTAAATCGGGCGAAAAACGACTTTTTTTCCTATAATCTCATCGGCGAATCGTTTGATTATAAAATTGAAAACAAAGGGAATGACTATATAGCGTCTGTATTCCGCCTTCGTCTACATTTCTACGTACACATATGCTTCAAAGTCCATAAATATATCGTAATAATTTCACGCTGAAATAAGAGACGGAAAGAGAACGAGATAGAAAAAAGGACAAGAATATATAGATAATTTATTATATAGAATAATATTCGCAACTTCTGAAATATTTTTACATCTAGTAACTGCAAACGTATACCTACGTCATAGCGCAGCTGGTCGCGATACTTATTTCGCAATAAACTTTCACTGGAAATTATTGTACACATTATGCGTTACGCGAATTTCGTATTTCGTATCGTATCGTACGGTATAGGAAAGTCCAACGATTTAGTAATTTTCTTTTTTCCTTATTTTCTAAGAAATTTTCTATGAAATTTTCTCGCAATTAAATTCTAATAAGCTTCGCGATCTTGTTTCTCGAGGGATAAAGTGTATAGAGCCATGGTCCATTAGATAGACGAAAATTAATGATTACATATTTTACGTTCTAGGAACCGCTCGGTGTTTTTAATAGACATTTAAAAGTTTCCTAGCCTCCTCATCTCTTCTCTCCTAGCTTCTCTGAATCATCGACGCCGCTGTGGTATACTTTGACGTAACGAGAAGAAAAACCTTCGCATATACTATGTACCACATAGTATGATCGTAAGAACTCGCGTGATTCAGAAACGGAATGAAAAAAGTAGAAAAAAAAAAAAAAACAATGAAAATGAAAATGAAAATGAAAAAGAGTATCATTTATTCATCCATTCATTAATTAAATAATTACGGTATATTATCCGTTTCTCAATATATATATATATACCTTTACTACCATAAACCGAGACGGATAGTAATTTATATCCGTATAACTAATTCCAGTGATTCTGCGAGGAGATGATGTAGCAGGAAGTGTATATCTAGCCAGCTATGTGTCATCAACGTGAATCGCGTATCTCGAGTATTAAATTTCGATATTACTTTATCATATCCTTTCACCTAATTTCCCTCTTCATTTTCATTTTCACATATATATATATATAAAATTATCATTGATCGTATAATGAATCACGATTGTAATGTTAGAGACCGTTGATTAATCTTTCGAATCAGATATGAGACCTTATTCTATATATATATATATACCTATATACTATCGTATTAACTTGATACGATAATTATAAAAAAAAAAGAAGAGAAAAAAATCTGAGTCACTCGGGATGTTGCGGTTTGTAAGTGAAGATAATATACAAGGGATGTGCATCATCGCACTGTGGCTATCATGTGCATATGTATGTATACACATACCTATATAATACACGTATTGAATGACACTCGATTTTATTTCCTAGAAGCAACGATGCGGCTCAAAATGATCGACGGAGTCCGGTTGATAAGATAATAATCGATGATTAAAGCTCGGATGAATTTGTTAGAGAAAAGTACAAAGAAATTGACGCCTGATTTCATTCGTTTGCTTATAAAAAATTGATCCTATTTTTTGTTTTTTTGTTTTTTCCTCCTGCATTTGAAAATGAGGAAAAACAAATGTCCGGTTTTCAAATTCTATGGAAAAAATCGATCGAGGCTAAGGATTTTTATATTCAAGTCTTGATTCCGACCTTAATTATTTTCGATGATTTAATTGTACCGCAAGGTGAAACGAGGGCATTGAACTGGGTACTCGGTGCGGTGTATAGGTAATCGCAATCATCGCGGAAGTTCGGTTCCGCGTACGTATTCGCGCGTCAGTTGCGGCTTCCGCAATCCTCTCAGTCTCGTAAAAGGGGATCAAGTTCGAGTTGAATAAGAACGGAAGATGTACGCGCGTATCGTTGCTAAAAACCGCAAAATCCTTCGCGATAAATCTACGTATAATATCACTGAAATTACGCACGCGTGCGTGAAGCGCGTTTATGAAATTTTCCGATCATTCAGGGAAAAGAATTTTTCACCCAGAGAAAAAACCACAGAACCACAAAACAAAGAAATCTGCTTTCCTTTTTTCACTTTTCTCACCAAATTTAATCAAAGAATTTTATTTATAACAAAGAAAAACAAATTCTTGATCCATGAGTCGCGCTTTTCAAACTAGGAATTTTCCTTCGGGAAATCCGCTTGGATTTGTCTCGGATGAACGAAGGAAGATAGGTTGATTGGAAAATGGCTAGAATAGCCCGATTTTTCTGCACTTATTTTTCATTTGCTCCATTTTTTAAAAGATCGATGTTTTTTGCTCGTTCAGTCCTCTACTCCCATTAGTTTAACGACTCATGTGACGTTCGGACTCGGCTTTTTCCAAGTGACACTACATCCACGTATGTAGATACACACGCGATGTGTGTACTACACGTACGCACGCACCCCTCGTTCAATTCTCCCATACCGAGACTTGGCCTCTCGTAGTATCATACGCGTCGTTAAATTCTGTACAACGTGCTAAAATAATGACTATATATATATATATATATATATATATATATATATATATATATATATATATATATACATATACGCACACAGGATGCAGGTTGATCTAAAGTTCTCGTTTTTTCCATTTTCCTTTTTCATTTCGAGTAAACACTTTCGAAACTATGTCATTTCGTAGGAAACTATAATGATTTACGAAGATAATTTGAGTCTCCCATCGTTCGCGAAAGAGAAATAAAAAAAAAAAATTGCTTCCCAAAGCGTCAAATTTTTTAATACAAAAAACGAAACTACATGTGTATTGTACATCGATGTAGAAAATTTCCTCGAATATTTGTCCAAGTTTCTATAGTAGGTAGGTATTTCTCATTCGTTGAAATAAATCCGTGCAACGGGCTGAGCTCCCTAAAATCTAAAACGATTCTGAATCACGTCTGAAATGACGAATGATTAATCAGCTGTGAAAGAAAGAAAGAAAGAAAAAAAAAAGAAAAAAAAAAAAACGAACTGAGTCAGTGGAACGTTTTTTCGCAACGTGTTCGCGAACTCAGCGTTTCTCGCCTCTACGTATACGTATCGCGGTGAGAAATGTTCATACGAGGCACTTATTTCTTTGTTACAATTTTTTTGAACCGAAATCGATCGACTCTAGTCTCACAGATAAGAAATACCGTCGTCGTTGTTTTGTTTTTTTTTTTTTTTCTTCTATTTTGTGTCAATCGTTCATATCTCGATATCACGGGTCGTTTCAACCCCTATAATTCGGCGTGGGTAAATTTCACCCGCTCCACGAGTCTCTTCAAGAATAATAATACCCATAGGTCGTACACATAAGGACCGAGGGTCTTTAACGAGGACGATTTAGACCCGGAAGTGGGTAATCAATTTCGTTCGGTCCACAACACGCGGTTTACGAAGCCCATATGCCTTGATATATGTGATATCAAGCCGAGGGGTATATTCAAGTATCATTTTCGACTCGTAAGACAGAATATAGATTGTTATACAATATTTAAAATTGATATAAAAGCGTATAAGATAAGTCCAGTCATTCGACGAATGTTTAAACTGAACTTCCTGCCGGCTGATTTCTTTGTTGTTTTCATTCGGTTTATTTATTTATTTATTTACATATTCTCATTCTCTTTCTCTATCACGAGTTTACAATCGTTTCACTTATCTATGAGTCAACATAAATTCTCACGTGTATATACATACACAAGGCCCCGCGTGTATTTGAACTTTGTGTTACAGTTCAAGCCGCATAATATTTGCCTAACCGAGTTTAATATCTTTCTGAAATTTTACGAAAATTCGATGGTAAAAAAGATAGTAAATAAAAAAATTAGAAACCAAATAGAGAGAGAGAGAGAGAGAGAGAGAGAGAGGGGAGAGAATGAGAGAAGAAAAAACACTTCTCAAGTCTGTCGCTTAACGAAGATACGAGTCGAAAGACAAAGAGTGAACTTGGCTCAAAAGTTTCTTTGGGAACTTATTTCCGCCCACTGACGTCACCCCGCTCTTCTCGACTCTGGTTATACACGTGAAAGAAGATTCGTTATAGAACTAAAAAAAGGAGAAAAGAAACGAGAGAGAGAAAGAAAAAAAAAAAAAAAAAATTTTTTTTTAAACAAAATTGTCAAATAAACGAAGATATCGGTACAAGTAGGTATATGAACTGTCTTTTATACACCGCATCATCGCCTTTCTATTTATAGCTGAAAAGTTTATCTATACAACGGCTGAGGTTTGCCATAACGCATACTACTACCCGCAGTTTAAATATCTCTACGCAATTGTTTATTTACAAAGATCCTTATCCTCGATCAAGAAAGAATACGCAATTGTTTATTTTATAGATATACGATACATTTATGAAAATTGGGTGAGATATGGTATTATATTAATAATATGAGAACCGCCTCTTAGAGGATATGTATCGACGATAATTAATGAAATAATTAATTAATTAATTAATTAATTATTCATTATAATTAAATATTAACGAAAAAATGAATGAGTTACTGATTATTAACGGGGTTAATCATCTCTCAGGTTTTATAGCGGTTCACGTATACGTATATATACGAGGAGATAATTTGTACTCACAGACGAGGTGCACTCTACTATATACATTATAACTATAGTATAAAGATAAGCGGAGCCATAACACGAATTAAGATAACAAATTTTCTCTTCATGTGCAATGTGTAAGCACAACGGAATCTACTCGGGGAAAATATGCTCCAGAATTCTTTCGGATAGATTCAATTGCTGGAAAATTAATTGGGGCTGGATCCAAATTACGAATTTATGAATATTATACCGATTTACAGTTTTTGGAAAGGGTGTTTAGACACGAGGTTCAAAGTTCCGAAAACTAAAGATCCGAAAGGCCTAACCTCGAAAAATTGAATTTCCCGCATCTCTACGTTCAGGGTTTAATAACTCGGGCTGTATCGATCGGATCGAAACCAATCAGGGGTCAAATTGATCGTCTTGAGATAAACTTTTTGGAAATAATAGTTTCAGAAACCTATCAATTATTTATGACGAGTAGATAAAATGGGATTCCGTAAAGAGGGTCTTCGTCAGAATGTCTGGTGAGAAATAGATCTTTGGAATTTCGGGAGTCGGGGTATTTTCAAAATTTCGAGCTATGTTTTTACGGAAGTTCAACCCGGCCCCGAAAAACTATATTTAGTCTCGATCGAAGCGAACTCGAAAGGAGTGAAAAGACCCCAAAGAGTAGGTACGAGGGTGCGGTATCCCTACCCTTCGCTAGCTAACCTTGGACTAGATGATGTCCATAAAAGGAAGCTCTGCATCATCCCTCTCAGAGCGAATATATCGATTTTAGTTATGTGTATAGTACATACTCCTCTTTCTCCCTCTTTCCATTTATTTTCCATTTTGTGTTCGAAGTTTTTGAATTTTTATGACGAAAACTAACCACCAGAGAAAAACTCTTCACACACACACACACACTAAAAAATAGATATACAAAAGAAAAAATACTTTTTTATAGGAATTTTTCGAATTCGTTAAAATCGTTCTTAATTTTCAGTCTCCATGAAAAACTATCTCGGACAGTGCATGCATCGGCCATGGACGACGTTGGCTCGAAACCGACAAGAATATAACAGTAAGTTTTGTATTTCAGTAACTTGGCCTGCGAGAAACAGTTATGTGTACTCATATAGCTTGAGGAGCTATAGGAAATCGAATGGGAGGTATGAGTTGTGCCAGGTAGACACTGACCTGACCGCATTCTCTTCGCTTCATGACTGCAGCGACCAACACCCTAATTTTTAGAACTTTTAGATCAACCTGGGAACGAATGAAAACCATCGAATTTTCCAACGTATGTAATACTATAAAAGAAGATACGAAGTTTCGATCTTCGGGAAGAAAGACGAGGAGATATTGGAGCGAAAACATGTTTTTTTTTCCTAAAAGCAATTGAAGTTTATGACTCGTTGAACGGAAATATGCGAGTACACATATTTGCACATCGGTCTGGAGTCGCTCCATTGAATGGAAAGGATTTCGCAAGAAGTAGATATTATTCTTCGAGTGTATCGGGAGAGAGGTAAGAAGTGTGACAAACTTACGTGCACGTATCTATGTGGATACAATCAAGACTTGGAATACCGCCGAGGACGTGATCTTAGAAGTATAACGTGCTGATTAGAACATTACGTAATCGTTCCGACAGCAATTTTCCATTTTGTTTCAAAGATGGGAATTTATTCCTATGAATTATGGCGTCGGAGTCGTTTTCGGTCTCCCTTTTTTTCCTGCCTTGAAAGAAAGTCGAAAAAATCGGAAAATTTCGGTCTATTTCTCAGGACGTGAAGACAAAAGATGGTTCACTCTGATCGAGACTCTTTTCGACGTTATGAATGATTGATAGGATCTTGAAACTTAATTTTCCAAACAGTGCATCTCGAGACGATTAATTTGACCCCTTATTGGTATCGATACGATCGCTACAGCCCGAGTTATTAAACGTTGAACGAATAGATGTGTGAAATTCAATTTTTGGAGGTTATGGCCTCAAGAAACAGTACTTTTCACACATATGAATCGTTATAATGTAACACGTAGCATACCTAACCGAACGTTTTACAAAACCGCGAAGTATATAGGGCTGTAAGAGAGCTTATCGCGCGTAGGTATTATGTGAGTAGAATCTTGTTAGCGAAATTGTAAACCATCCGGAAGTACGTACTACGTGTGGGTAAATAGATGAGAGACGTATGTGTGAATTTAAACCGAAACGATATTTTTTTCCCGTATATTTAATTACTTTAGATAATAATATGTATAATTGACAAACGCAGTTTTCAGAATCGAGGATAAACTTCGACCTTTGAATCGCTCTGTGCAGTATATAACGCATTAGAAATCTAACGATGGAAATAGCTGCAGCAATTCTGACAAATTGGAGTAAGATATGGAAAAAGAGAGAAAAAAAAAAAAAAAACGACTCCGTAATATCGTGAGGTAAATTACAAGCAGCCTCAGATTATCTCCTCCTTATCAATTTTCGAAAACTTTTATTTTCCTATCAAATTACGATGATCTAAAAGATTTTTATACTCGTCAAACAAAACCGCAAGCTTCTCTCTCTGCGTCTATCCGACCCTGAAGTCTTGACCCAAATTCTAGCGTACCAGAATTTTAATGCAACGGTAATAATTGATCAATAAATTATTAGCGAACCAGAGACTGGTAATTGTTAAACAACAATAAAATCGTATCGGTCGCGATTCGTCGCAGCGATAATTTCTTCTTCGTATTATTTACGGACTCGTTTATCGTCTGGAAAAACGATCTTTCAAATTTCCCGGTTCCTAGCTGTTTCTCGTAATTTTTCAATCTTCGATTTTTACCATTCAAGGTAAAGATATAGTTAAAAAAAAAAAAAAAAAAAAAGAAGAACACGTCGCTTTTGTAATGTTGGTAAAACTGTGCGGTGAACACCATTCTCCGGACGAAGGTCGCGTCCACCTATACACAGCTGCGTGAATAACAAGTTAAATTTATTTAGGTATCTTGTGAATTTTTAATTATCTCTTCGCCTAGAGTTCAGTTGCGACAACGAATAATCGGATGGAATCGTTTCGTTTCGTTTAATGGGCTCGAAACGCTTTTCGAATCTCTTCTTCTTCTTCTTCTTCTTCTTCCAATTCGCGTAAATGTGTACCGCTACGGTATACAGCGAACCCAAAGCAAACAAAGCAAACAAAGCAAACAAACAAACAAACATCGCGATCGGTAGATCGACCAGAGTTCAAACACCGCGGGTTTTTGTAAAAGTTTCGGGATAAATTTCGACGCTGTTTTCCCGTTCGCGATCAATCAAACGAATCGCGCGTAACCTCATTTCGCAATAATTTATACCCCTACGGATTCCTCCTACTTAACAATGTACTGTTGGAATAAATCGAAGCCTTACGATTCCTACGGTTATTATTATTCCAGCTATAACCGATCGGCCATGATCGTAACGACAGATTTTTTCTCCTGTTATATCCCACCGCGTTCTTCGAGAGTTTCGAAGTGGCCATATTGCTCGGAGATTCTATCTCGAAAAAGTTTCCTTCAAGTTTCTACGCGCTTCGTGTCTCTCCGTAGAATCTTCGAACGGGTTTTAAAAGTTCGCGAAAATCGGCCTCGCGTCGATCGGTAGCTCGAATTCTTTCTCGCGTCGAACCACCTGCTTGTGGAAGCCTCTCCACTTTCGATATTCTCAGATCGTATCGATCTCATCAACGTTTATTTAATACGCCGAATTTTCCGATCGTTTTGTTTGCGCGTAACGTTAATAACGGCCAATTAATCAATCCGCGCATCTCTGCGGCGGAGATAGTGCGCGAAGACGAACAGCGCTTGATCAATCGTTCGCGATACCAGTCTCCGACCTCTTATCGATGAAATAACGTGAGATAACGGTGAAAACTAGGAGCGCATGAACCGTCGATGAATCGGATATGAAGTATTTGAAAATCGTCTTTCTTACACGGTTCGAATATTTGTATCCAAATTATTTCCTTGAGGTGATGATGATGTTGCACTAACTCGATTATAAACACCACAATGAATAACTAAACGACTTATTTTCCTCTCATACGCGCAAGCAAGTATAACTTGACGCTTTAACCGCGGCGTTTCTCATTGCACTAAGCTCTCGGCTTATTTGTAAGCCGTAAGGCTTCGGCCAGCCTGAGATGGCGCTTGGACAAATACACGCCACCTAACGATGGCATCATTGAACTAACGAGTCCGAATAGAACCCGGAGACCGCAAGGTACACGCGGTGTTTCCCTCTAGCGGTAAATCCCCGCGCCTTTACACCCGCAACCCGCGTTTCGATATATATATCACTAGTCGGTACCGCGTCGCCTTAAGCCACGAGAAATTGATGCGATAGCGCCACGAGTTGGCTCAGCGAGTGCTGCCGCCACGATGAAGGCTGAAATTTATCGTTTTTTTATAAAATTTTGCAATTTTAATCACCCGAAAAACATTTACGTGGATGAAATGAATTTTTCAGAATTTTTTTTTTGGGCGTCTGAATCCTTTTTTTTTCGAATCTGGGTCTCGGAAATCGGGATCTTTGAACCGGTTTTTAATTCTTGGATAGTTTTAGACTCAGGCGCGCCGTTGGGGTGTAAATATGTAACTAGTGACCCGGAGGTATTGCCTTCTATCTATGTATTCCCGTAGCGGTCTGAACCTCCGGAGATAAACAGCCGAGCAGTAATTGCACGAGGAACGATACCATATTTCATACTCGGTATAAGCCATAACTTAGGAGGCAATTACCGTGAGTACGTCATTTATCATCCTGCAGTACGGTGCGGAGGCCCCCGCGGGCAGCGGAAACCGAGCCAGAGGGCGACTGTACGAAATCGAGGGGGAGAAAGGATGTGGGTAGGATAGGGTAGGGTGGAGGTTCACAGGGGTGGAGGAAAGAGAGCGGGCAAGAATTTTTTTTAGACATTTTCCAAAAAACAAAAAGAAAAATAAAAAACGGAAAGTAAGGAAAAGCCAGAATTATACACCTGGAGGAGCCAAGTCGAGGGGATGACGGTGGAAGAGGGTAGTTCAGGGCACGACGCGACGGATCAATTACAAAGCCGACCAAAAGCCGGCAACAAGGAGACCGCAGGAACCCCATGACAATGGAGTGTCCGCAGCTAATATTACTACACACCGCACGAAAACCCCTGTAATACGGTTTGAATTATGTTTCCCAGCATCCACCGCCCGGGTACCTAATACGAAACTGCTTATTCCGCTCATTCTAGTCGGCGTGAATTTCTACCGAGAAAATCCTCGCGGATTTAGGAAAAGCCGGTTGATAAAAGAGGCGAGAGGAAAGAGCGATTAAAATTGTTTCTTCGCCCGAAAAGGAGTCGAAGAGAGGATTTTTCGTCGCTGTCATCCCCCGCGAGGGTGGGCGTCGGCCTGATACCTATCGCGTGTTTTCTGGTGCAGCGTAGGGTGTAGAATTTCAAAAGTTTCGGCGATACTGAAAATGGGTAATTCGACGCCGAAACAGAGAGCCGCTGATGCAGTGGCTCCAAAATTGGATGAAACCCGGAGGACTCGAGGAGCTAGTGTCTGTCAAATTCTCCTTTGTCGACGTAATCGAGAATAACGTAATTAACGGAACGAGAACGCCTTCGGCCGCGAGCCTCTTCGGAGCGATGGAGAGGGGAAGAGACGAAGAGTCGAGTGCAGCGTACGATATCGTTGTTTTTAATCTTCCCTTAAGCCGAAACGGAGGCGAGGTAAAACTGTGTACCGTATATCGGGGTGGTTTTTCCCCGGCACGTCAGACCCGGTATACTTCATGGTATAACTAAGTGTGCCTAATGCCCCAACGGAGCCCTGCGGCCCAGCACATCGCACAGATACCTATATCTCGATCTCCCCGGTCGCTCAGGGTGAATTTTCAAACCACTTCGCACCGCGGAATAATACCTAAGCCCACACCCACGTAGACGGTTTTTATACACTATTTTATGTAAGATGTGTCTCAGAGCACTCTAGACTCTGGACCCGCTCTGGGATCGTCTTACCGCTACCATAAGGTAGAAGAGGCAGGCATCGATGATTCTCCGTTCCGCCAGTCTCTTCTAGTGATACTTTTCGAACGTTAGAATATACAAGGGTGAGGGCGAGAGGTAGATTCGTATTGTAAAAGTACCCCTCTTCATCTCGCCTCCGTTTCGCAACTAAAGTGCTTCTAGCCACACGGCTTATCAATTCTATTATCGATTTTCTCACGCGGAGAGACCCTCAGGGTAGAAATATTCGAAAACTTATTTTTGAAAAAACGCTATAAACTATTCATTGATTGGTTTCTGATGTTGTTAGAGAGTAAGAAAAACCATGGGAAACGAGCGAAACAGGATTTCGCTTTGCTCTGTTTTACTTTGCTTCTGGTAGGAGGATCGAGGGAGTCGCAGGGAGGCAGGGAACGAACGAGCTGCCAGCTTTGCGATGAAAAATTAAAGGATTTTGATCAAAGGATTTCGCTCTTCCGTTAGCTGTCACTTCCAGTTCCCGTCATTACGCCGCGGGTAGATAATCCGCAAACGAAACTCCCTCGTCGAGTTGCTATACGCGCTGTTGACGGTGACGGTGACGCGAAATGAGGCTGTAGTGTTTGGGATCAGAGAGGTAAGGTGTGCGGAGAAATCGCAGCGTTTATTCCCAACGCGCTGTTCGAACAATTCGCGAGGAAAATTATCCTTTGAAAAATTCAGATTGAAGGATAAACGGGGTAAAAGATGTGCGGAATTGTCGGGGGATGGTGTATTTGATCATCGTTCTCTTTCAGACGCAGCGAGGAATCGGTTGGAGATACTTTTAACCGAAAGGAAAAATGCGATCGTTGATCCTTTTCCCGGGGCTTGTAAATAGGATCAGAGAAATTGTTTGTATTTCTAAATATTGGCGCCCCGAGGAATAAGGAAGGGAGAAACGTAGGGAGAAGATCCGAACCCGAGATCGGGGCCTTAGCCACTTTTCATCGTTCCTTCTTGACAGGCTAAGGCGTTTGGTGGGCGCGCAAATTGGCCCCGGGACCTGCCCCGGCTTCGGTTATATCCGAACCAAAGCTGATCCAATCTTCAGCCAAACGACGGCTGACCGTTAACGCGAAAATCCCTCAAATATTGTTACGTTCACGAGGATGGGCGCTTCTCCTTCCACCCTCTGCCTTCCGCTTCTTCCTCTTCCACCGTTCTTGAGCCCCGGAAACCGCTCAGACAGCTAGAGAATCGAGAGGAAAGAGCTTACCCAGAGCCCCAGGCTCGACTACCTTATTCCGATGAAAATGAATTTCGCATCCTCCCGGAGGCACAGAAGTCGCTAAATTAAAATTGTAAAACTCATGTCAGTCGAGTAGTCGTAGTCGCTTATACTTTTCCTACATTAAAAATCAAATTATCATATAATCTCCTCGAGGAATGTCTCCTGGCTGATATTCCCGAGCGTAAAATACGGGGTTTTATCATTCGGTGATAGATTCCCGAAGAGGAAGAAGGATTTCAAAGATTCCTAAAAGATTCTTCGACGCATAGAAAATTTTCGAAAAAAAAAAAAAAAAAACACTAGCAGCATATCCTCCTACATCGAGGCAATATAACTCGCTTGCGCGGGTGTATAGGTTTATTGGGTATTGGATCGAGTCTGTATATTGGATGCTATGGGAATATCGCGTCGTCTCTCTTTCCCATGAAAGAAATCGTCGTAAAATTGACTCGGAGTATAAACGCTTTCAAAAATCGTCGTTTCTCTACCCCACGAATTGGAGAGAACGAAATTCTCTATAGATACGTGTGAAAATTCAGTTATTGGAACAGTTTTCCCAAAAAAAAAAAAAAAAAAAAATGAAAAAAAAAAAAAAAAAAAATCAAGAAAATATCTGTCCTTTTTTTTTCTCTTTCTTTCGAATCTTGCCGATCTTCGATCCCCCTTTTTTACGTCACCTGTATACCGTGGCTGCGTGCGACATGGAAATCAATATGCAGTTAGGTCTGATACCGCGTATTATCGGTGCTACGTGGTTGCGGCCTGGGTTCCGTTCGCTGATGGCATAGACCGCGGTGTCGTAAATGCTCGAAAGTCTATAAAGGGCTGGGGGCAAATGGCTGCAACACCGGCTCATGGATATACCTACGTGAATGAGAACTAGAACGAGAACGAGAACGAGAATGAGAATGAGAACGAGAACGAGGAGGAGAACGAGGAGGGAATACAGGAACGGAGACGACGAATGCGAGTTGTTGACGTTAAACCGGGCGATGTTATCGCGGCTCCTGCTCTGCTTTAAACGAAAATTTATGGCCGAACCACCCCGGACTGAATTTTACGCTCGCAATCAGCTACGCCTTAATACCTTCGTGACAGCTCGACAGAATAGCGAACTAGCGTGTTTACACTGTTATTACAATAAACACTGAAGAAATACCGCTCCACAGCGTATATTTACGACGGCCTCAAGAGATCACGATAAAATTCGAAAGGCATGGACCAAACGAATGTCAAATTTTACTCATCGTATGCGAAAATACGATCGTAGAGATTATGATCGATATATGGTCTGGTTTTCGATTTTCAAGACTGAAAAGAGTGGGAAATTAATTTCTAAACTCGCGGTAAGTAGATTCAGGAAGCGCTTTGTACTAACGAATTGTAACGATTGATGATTACGTTGAGATTATTAAAGACATTGTGATTAAATCCCTGACATAATTTAATACAATCCCTATAGACAGAGGATTCGAGGCTGATGCGTTGAATTATGAATGTATATGGAAAAACGTCGAGTGTGTGCGGAGTGAGCAGACGTATGCGTCCTCGGGCTCGGTTTTCTGTATAATTAAAATGCAAATTAAAAAGCATTTCCAGACAAATCCAATTATTTATGCGCGAACTGTTTATTTCATTTTATTTTATCATTCCTACCGATGTACACATACATATATACATACGTTATACACCGTTATATAGACATATATGATGGAACGAACTGGTCGCATTTATCCGAGGAAATGATACCCATCTGCCATCTAGAACCACACTTGAAACGCCTCACTGCAGCTGTCTTGCCTCTGAGGCAAGAAGCGTGACATATACTTCCACGATGTTCTACCTGAGAAATTACTTAAGGAAAATTGCCCGTATAATCAAGTCGGACAATGTTGCATGCAAATTTATCTAAATAATGATATCCTATTGCGGTTATATCCACCTGGTTAAATCACCAGCGCTTAATATACAATTATGTAGAAATTTTCTCCACCTCTTTATTACTAATTTTTCTACACATTAGGTAATGATTGATGTAATCGGACATCCGGCTGGTAGGCTACTTTCCATTAACATATGCATACGTTCCCTGATTTTTCGCACAAGTTTTTTTCTTTTTTTTTTTTTTCTTTTTTCTTTTATATTTATTTCGTTATCCCATCACGAGGGTTGAGATTGAAGAGCCAACGGCATTGCGGGATATGTAGAAGTGGATAGAACGAGGAGAAATGAAAAGGGTATATCGGGATCGAATTAACAATTTAATTTCACTATTTCGTCGCTCAGATGTATTGACTAGTCGTTAATTACCACGTCACTCTTCTGGCGTTGCTCGTTCGCACAAACAGGCGTGCTGATAGGTTAAAAGAATAATGAAAAAATCGGAATTCCCGAGTCCCGTGAAAAACTGGAGTCAATCGCTGGACGAAACGACGAGAAAAAAAAAAAAAAAATATATATATATATATACATATATATAAAATTTCGCAACTCGAGCCTTTGCGAAGGTGAAAAAAGCCTTTCGACACAACGATAGTGCGTGGGTCTGTATTGGCGCCAGACGTCGCGTCGACGGTATTAAACCACCGCAAAAGGATCGACTATCTAGCACGGGAGTGAAAATGTAATTAGCCGGTGATCAGGTGCAGCTGTTTGATCACAGAGGCTTTCATTTCACCGGTATTCGCCCCGGGGTAGACCACGCGATTGCCGCGCCGATGGGTAACCTGCTCCGTCGAGGCACGCGTTCCGACGCGGTTCTAATCCAAAATATGGGATTTCTCTTCCATTTTTATCCATTTTTGTTGTTATTATTTCACCAACGAAGCCCAAAGTCCTTTTCAAACCCATACCCGTATCTAGATACACTTCGATCTCTCTTTAAATCTACAAAAGAGATACATATACACGCGTCGAACGGTGAATCTCGCAAATCTGGGGTGGGTTTGCTCTCCGCTCTCTGTCGCACGTGCGCGTTCATTCTAATATCGGTAAAACAGGGCGCGATACTTTTCCAATGATAATATCGAACGACGTTACGATTTAATAAAAGATAATTACCATTAATGGCTGTGTAACTAATTTTTATTTATTTATTTATTTATTCCGATTCGGTGGATTACACATGTAATAAAAAAATATATTCCCGTTATAAACAATTCGCGTTATATATTTTTAATAAATATATATATATATATATATATATATAGTGTATATATATGTATACGCTTGCGCAGTAAAGACGGGGTGCCATTTAATTATCCCTGGGTCCAATTAGGCGACCGCTAATGGAGTTCTGCGGTGAGATATGACCGCGTTGTGAGGTAGGTGGTTGGTCTCCCTCATCGTGGCTCATTAACAATCCATCAGTGCCACGCGACCGCGAGTAAAGGTTGACGATGTAAACATATATATATATATATATATATATATATATATCTATTGTTTAAAAAATAAAAATCAAAATCAAAAAAGCGGTATTCTTCGCAATTTGTTTTTTTTTTTCAATACCGACTCAAGTTTCTATGAACATCTGATATCGAGGATAAATTTGGATAGTGGGACTAGGGGTTCAGCCTCTTTATACCTATAATATTATAAAACGTATAGGTATAATTAAACCGGGGCGCGAGGCGGTATCAACGTTGCAGTAACCGTGAAACCGCAACGGGTGCGAAAAATCTGCTAATTTGTTACCAGAATGGTGAAAATCGTAACGAGTGAGAGAGAGAGAGAGAGAGAGTTTAAAAGAGAGATAGGGACGGAGAGGGTGAGAAAATTAGGAGAGAAAATAGCTGCCCTACCGGTCCTCGGAGATACGAGAGTCGAGCCGCTTATTTGTTGACACGATTACTTATGCGGGTTGAAATCGTGGCTGAGACTAGATCCGAAGGATCCTCTTCTTCCTCTTCTTATTCAAGTAGAGAAATATGACGCGTAGGAAACGAGAAGCTAAGCTTAAGCTGACTGAGATAATCGTAAGCTTCTCAAGCCAATATCTAAGCTCTAATTGTTCGGTAAATTTCATCAATAAACGCATCGCTTCGCTGGTCGAAAAACTATCTCTCATCCTTTCGAACGTCTTCAATTAATTGTCTAAAAAAAAAAAAAATTTGATCATCTATTCATTTTTTTTTATCCTATAATTAAATAATGATACGTCGAATGATTAACGAGGATGTATACAATCATACGTATATGCAATGTATATTGTACGTGGGGGGGGGGAGTGTAGCGATAAGTCGATGAGATAACGGGACACTTAGTATTTCGGAATCAGTTAGCTGATGGCTTTCATCCCACGCCATGCCATGCCATGCCATGCCATGCCATGCCATGCCGGATTGTATGAGTATGGGTGAGTATATAGGTATAGAGAGATAATGCCTATCTGTTCAGTACGTCAACTTTAGCTTTGGCTCATTCTATCTCACAGCCGCATGGGATGGTGATTATGATTTATGGCTGGCAGCCGCACCTAAAACAAAGTACATCAATTACGTGTCCGTTGATGTCACGTACCAAGTACTATATACATATATATACATATATATATATATATATATACGGTACAATAATAACGAACAAGGGAAAATAACGAACCGAACAAACAAAAGTTTCCTTAACCGATCTCTAGATTACTTATATTGTTCTTATAGTTCGATTTTTCAATCGTTATGATTGATTAGATCAAAAAACAAAATTTTTACAGTACCGTGTATGTATGTAGGTACTATCATACATATTCATGAAAAAAAAATTAAAAGAATAAATAAAAAAACGATTTTTAACGACCAACGCCAGCAGCAGCGGCAGCAACAGCAGCAGGATGTCATCAAGATTATGAAACGAGGGTTTCGTCATCAGTTTTTATGTTTTCTTTTTTTTTTTTTTTTTTTCCAATTTTTTTTCGCGTTTTTTTTCGCAAAGTCAACGTCATTTAACCTCCTCTGGTATTAACGGGGTTATTAGCCAGGATACGAGATGAAGCGATAAGTAGGTAACTACGGGGAGCGTTGTTACACCGAGTTACAGTATCCGGTGTACAGGTGTATGGGGTATAACAGCGATACTGGGCGAACTGTAAACCGAGACCGGTGGTTGTTGGATATGGTATAGTATAAGGGTGAGAGAGGTAAAGAGAGGTGGTAAACCTGCAGCGAAATTCAACCGTAATAGGTTTAACTTAGCCGTGGAAATAACGTCGCTGCAAACACCATTACCTCAAACGCAAATGGTTCGCAAATTGTTATTGAGTGTGAAAGGAACACGGAACGGCGATATCCTCCGGGGTATCAACCCTCGCTCTACTTCCACCACCCCGCGACAATGAGATATTCAAAATAGCTACTCGACTTCTTGCGACTTCCCTATAAGTTTATCAAAAAATGAAAATGAAATAAAAAAAAAAAAAAAAACGAGAATACGAGGGAAAGGAATGAACTGAGAATCAAATTTTTCAAACCCTTGACATCAACCCTTCGATCCCTTCGGATTAGGAATCGAAAAGTTGGTATTTTCTTCTTAATTTTGGAATTTTTTGTTTCTTATTAAAGAAAATTTTACTGGGGTAACAAACGTCGGTGTAATTCATTCGATTATACATACCTACTCGGGGATTTTTAATATCCCTTATCGCACACATGTATATGTGTATATATACGCGCATCTAAGGCAATAACCATGAAACTTTCGTTCGCTCTAGCGGGCGTTTAGAGGGAAGTGTTTCTTCCAGGGGAGGAAGATATTGCCTTATACACAGAGAGAAGAGGAGGCTTTTCGAGAAGCTGTTTAGCAGGGGTTTTCCAGAGAAGAAGAAGAAGCAGAAGAAGAAGAAGAAGAAGAGGGAGAAGAAGAAGAGGGAGAAAACGGGCAGGGGTAGGTACTGGTATACATAGTAAAGCCCGAGGCGAGAATCGTCTCTCGCAAGAGAGCATTTGCGTGTTTACGACTGGGATCTTCATTTCCGTCCTACGTTTTAGGTCCTGTAGAAGATGCTGTGCTGCAGACTCAACTATACAGATATACGCGTGCGTATAGGTGAGGGAGAGTAGCCAAGGGCACCCCTAAGCTCAGGGTTACGATAAAACTGATAATATACAAACGATTTTTGATCAAATTTGTAAATTAAAAAAACAGGGGGTGGAGAATTTATATACAATTTCTAGAAAAAAGTGAATTTCGAGGGTATCCCTACGGGTTTTCTATCCCACCACAACCCCACGCGTTGCGTGGGTACAGGGGCCACCCTCATCCCAAAATGAAATCATAATTCTCAGTTAGAACCGGACCGGACGGCGTTGAACTCGCACGCTCGTAATTACAGGACCAAATGAAAAAACCCGCAGAAAAAACGCGATGCGTTTTATCACACCGACGTATAATTCTTATACCTGGATCATAAATTACGCGAGGGAAGGTGTGCTCGATTCCCTCATGCTCGAGGGGTGATAAAAATTTTCTATTTCGGTTATAGGTATAAGAGATCTCGAAATTAATGACGAGAGTCGATTAGATGGACGAATTTTTGAGTTCATATTTTGGTTTTTTGTTTTTTATTTTATTTTTTCACGGGGCGTTTTGGATTGAATCAAATCCTTCCAAGGCTATTTAAATATTCTATATACTGGGGGTTGATCCGTCTTTGAAGGGGTTCTCGCGTATCCCTCATCCGCGCGAAGAGGTGGCTTGCCCCGGTCGTTGGGTTAGGAACGAGGACGTATAATGAACGTAATTCGCATTCAGAATGCGCGGAAGCGTGCCTCTTGACGCCGGCAATTATACGCCGGTTGAGTAACGAGTAAATTAACAAGTTCTGGGTGACGTGCGACGGACAGGCACACCCAGACCAGACGTCTGACGGTTTAACTAAAACACGAGCTTCTGTATTTATGCTTTTATCCAAAATCTGCAACCGCGGAAACACCCGATCAATCTCTTGCCTTCACTAATTCACTTTCCAATCGATTTTCGATTATCAGCCGTTTAACTTTTTTCTATAAAAAAAAAAAAAGGAATTCGATCGAAGTTTCAAAATTATTCAAATTTCGTAAAAAAAAAAAAATAAAAAAAAAAATGCTGTGGAGAAGCGGTGACTTTTACAATCGTATATACAACGCGAGGAAAAGTTGTAGCTGAGAGCTCTGGATGCAGTGGCAAAAGCCCCTTGCCACTTTCCTCATCTACTGCGGTACGAGTCGCTCTTCCTTACAGCATCAGCAGCAGGAGCATGAGCGTAGATTCTCGCATGTGTAGGAAAGGTACCTAAGCTCGACACCGCCCTGACATAAAACGGATGCTTTATCGCTACCCCCGTAACGTAAAGTGAAGTCTCTTGTATCCTTTGGCCCAGGGAGGCGCGCATTAGCCAGGAATGAGGTGGTGTTTTTTTTTTTTTTTTCATTTTTTTTTCTTGTTGTTTCTTTGTTATACTCATACTTTACGGTAAGTTGGATGATTATAAAACAAGACTCGTAAACGTTACCACCTACTCGTCCTCTCCGTTCTACAAACTCGAGATCCGTCGCTTCGGATCGATCGATTTTCAAATTTCGTTTAGTTTTTGACGAGAAGTGGAAAGGGATTCGTTCTTTCTGAAGAAAGTGATGAAAAAATTGACGTTTTTTGATTTTCGTTTTTTTTTTTTTGGGGGAATTTTTTTTTTCTTCCGGGACCGCGACTCTTACGGGTTTTGTATCGTAGGATTGAATCGGTATTTATTTTTGCTTTGATTTTACCCCGGGAGATTTAAGCCTCGAGTTACGCTACCCCGATACCTATACACACGTAATCATCGTGTCGTAGTTTCCCCCGTGGTTTGTTACCTCGAACTTTCCTTCTTTTACTCCCTTTCATCCGCACTTGCTTTGATCACGAAACCTTGCTTCGAACGCTTTAGTCGAACCAGAAGCGAAGTTCTTCCGGTATACAGGAAAGGGAAGAATTTAAACCCTCGACTCATTTCTCACTCTGATTTTCCGAAATTTATCCTTTTTTTTTTCTCGAATTCAAAAAATGAAAAATAAAAAAATCCAAAAAAAATCCAAAAAATTGGAAAAAACTTCAATTTTTTTTTTTTTTTCTTTCACTCTTCTTTCGCAACTTCTGTATCGGATCCCGGATGAGACTTCGGGACTTTCGGGATGTTTTGGGGATTGTTCTATTTTTTTTTTTTTTTTTCCGTTCCAAATTAAAGAATCATCTTTGCGGTTTAAATGACAGGGCAAAAGTGATCGTCAGCTAGTGAGTCTGAAACCGTAGGATAGGTATTCTAGCAGGGCGGTCGTAATGACCCCCACTGCTACGGCAAGCGTTATTTTCATCGGCATCCATCTTCGTGAGGTGCAGCCGCCGCCGTTGGTGCCGGAGTCCGTGACAGAGACTGATGTTCCCTGCCAGTTACCTACTGCACACAGGGTGTCGCGAAAAGATCAACGAGACCCGGAAAAATTCCAAAAGTCATCTTTTCCAGGTGCATGTATGCATTTTATATATAAAAAAAAAAAAAAAAAAAAAAAAAAAATGAAGAATTTTTTCCCAAAATCTCTGATTCGTTTTCTTTTTTTTTTTACGAGACACCCGTTAAAGCGGATATATCTCTTTGATACGTATATACGTACGGACACAAGTATAATAGAAATTTTCGTCTATATTAGTCGTGTGCAGGCGTACGGCTATACACACACATATGTATGTATGTATGTATGTATGTATGTATGGGAGAACTGCACACACCATGGCATGGTATCGGACGAAGTTAGACATCAAGCTTTGAGTATAGACATCATCTGATTTATCACTCGATGCTCAATCATTAAACGAACCCGCCATATTGCCTTCTGTGACAGCGCAGACTCCAGCCGTCGTTATAACGTCTATCTATCTAACGGTGCTCAACGACAGGCCAGGTTCTACACCCTGTCTCTCACGCATTGCCCCCTGATGCAGACATACGAGCCTATATGACATACCTCTGCCTCCCCGGATCGACGTGTGGAAATATGACGCGAAACGAGCTCGAAGTCGAATGACAAAAAAAATTGTATTACAAAAAGAAGGTTTTTCGAATTTCATTTCTGATCGTTTTTTTTTTTTTTTTGTTTTTGCAAAATTTGAATCGAGGGATAGGTAAAAATGACGAGTAAGTCTCTGCGGTATGATATATTCAGCTAGTGATATTTGAGCGGTTTAATATAGGGGTTGACCGCGGGAGGCAGACGTAAATGGATGAGTAATAGCCCCCGATGATAAGTCGATCTGTCAGAAGTGCAATTTATACCTAATTGTAAGACGTGACGGGGGATAAATGGGCTCAAGGCAGCAGCTGCCTCCTTTTGTGTTGCCACATCATATCCCGAACCTTATACCCGACACGCTATATACACCTATACTATAAATTATAACACCGAGATACATAGTACATCAGTCCATAAACTAGCTATATTTCACCATAGTAATTAATCCAAACCCGCAACGTGGCTATATACGCGTTCATTTTATTATTACAAATATATAATTAAATTTGTAAACCCAAATTTTCCAAATTTTAAATAATTTATAATCTTTCAATATTCATTAGTCAGTGACAATTAAATGTTCATGTTCTCTGACCGGGATGTTAATAAACGCGTACTAGACTAACCAGCGCAGTCTAAGCGCTGCGTGCGGCTGTTGGCAGTAAATTTAGCCACGAATAAGATTTCCATTTATAACTTTAACCCCTCGGACTTGTTCCGTCCTGTGAATGTCTAGTTAGGTGCGTGCGTGTACGTGGTAAGAAGAGATCTCGCGTTTCCCCAATCCCGGAAAATTTTACTCCAGGAATTAATCCAGGGCGATTTATCGCTCGGTCGTTGGTCGCCGAAGGCTGATCATCAATACGCGTCATTCCGCTTTCCGTCGCGGTGAAAATCCTCCTCAGGGATTTTCCCCCGAACGCAAGAACCAGGCTCTAAATAATTACCGAACGAACTAATGCAGGGTACGAAACCGTGAAATTATACCATTTCTGAGTGGGGTAAAACGCGCACCTTGTAAACCCGATCCAGGACTACCCCTAGGATCTAAGAGAATTCGCATAAGGTACTACATCTGATACGTACCTTACACGAGATCCCACACCCTCGAGGGGCTCGTTCGCGGAGCAGCGAACACAAGAGGAAGATTAATCTATCCTCGAAGTACGAACGATCAGATTTTATCGCGAAACTTAGCGGAGTGTATGAGCAACGCGAATTACCTCCGTTTAGAAAATCTTTCGTTCATTGTACAGATTTGAGAATATTTATATTCCTGGACAGAGTTAGAGGATCATCGGGACTCGGGATGTCGATGTGGTTGACAGGAGCTGAACGAGAAATCTCGTAAGTACGTCGATATTTCGAATCAAGGAAATTCGCCCGGGGCTTAGGCGAGTACTAGTACGACGCGTTTTTCATCTCCGATTAGAAAATGACAATTTTCTCCCCATTTTTCCTTCCTGAATTCTTCCCGCACGCGGATTCCTCCACTAACTTATTTACGTCCGGTTTTCCCGGACGCGGTCTCTTGCTCCTTTCTTGACGGTGTATATCAGGCCACGTCACCTCTAGTTTGTAGAATGTGACAGCTTTCTCCGCCCTCAGTAGCCGCTGCTTTACCCTCTACCCTCTACCGCACACGGTTCATTCTCATCGACGAAGACGAACCTGTCGCAGCTTTTCCTCAATTCTCGCGAAAATTTCTACCGCCGATAATCGATAGAAAAATCTGTTAGATCGTTGAGCGATATTTTTTTCCCGAAAGAGGACATCGAGACGAAGAAATTGCACGGTCTGGTTTTGCATCTCGTTGATAGCAAAGATCAGAAAAGAATTTTTGAAAACCCGGTGGTCTATCGTTCGCATACGATTTACCCTAACAGGTGAACGTCAAAGTCTAGAATTCCGGCTCACCGCATCACCGAGCATTGAATTAAGCCGGTGGTTTGACGGGTCGAGGGTCGATGGGTACAAGAAAGCGATCAGTTAATCCGCTGTCGAACACGTCGATCGGTTTGGTTAGAACCGGATCAGGCCCTGCTATGTCTGTTCTGCAGAACGTGGTTTTGTACAGCCACTGACTAACTCGCTTCTATTTCTCTGAGCTCGATTTTGCCGCCGAAATCCCTGGGGTAAAACATCATTGAATCGACCCTACCACCATGTACAATTCTCACCATGAGTTGAATGCCTTCTCCACCCGATGCACTCTGTACGATAAAAGTCATCGATATGACAATTTGGCAGTTTACTTTCGGTCACAAATCTCATGATCCAAAGTAAAGTTTACACCTCAGAGTACATGTACGGTTACCGTATGATACAGGACGATTATCCACGGTTATACGGTTATGAACTGTGCGTATATATAGAGTTAGTTAGGTCGTTCGACTCCCGCAACGACATGGTATGGTGGCAGCTATCTCAGAGATCGTTAATGGCGCGAGGATAACTGCTGCTGCAGCAGCAGCAGCAGCAACTAAGATGAAGAAGAAGAAGAAGGAGAAGAGGGAGTCGCGGAAGAGGTTGAAGGCCTCGTTGGAGGTGAAGGGAGGTATGAGGATGGGTGATTAACGCAGGACCTTATCCTAGTTCCCGCAAGGTAGGTATGTACAACTTGCTAAACGGGAATGTGTATTACGGTATAATAGACGAAGTATATACCTAGGAGCGTGTAACACGATATTCACGGAGAGTAGGTATACCAGGTATAAGTCGGAAAATTAATTCATCTAGTTGCGGAATACTGAGGCGAGTATAAGACACGGTTATGTATATATGCGTGCGGGACATTAGCTACACCTTACTTGCCGGTAGACGAGTGTGGCCATGGCTCGTTACCAAAATGTCATCCGAGGATCGCGTGCGACATAGGAGATGATTGATGACCGTCATTTCCTCCGGCACGAAAATATTCCGAGGGTACATACTATATAAGTTCACGCGAGGCGATTTCATATCGCGAGTACCGCACGCGGATCTTTCTCTCTGTTCATACATGTGTGGATCTTGATGAGGAGAAGACCGTCTTTCGCAAATTTTTTAGAAAGATTGTAACCGATGTAATCGCGTCGGGTTGGTTTTTCATCATCGATACGATACACGGATTCGCAGAGAAGCTTCGCACGTTCAACGTCCCATCCATATTGCATCCCTTCCATTATGGCATGACGTATCGAGTAGGGATATGTACTCGGGCACGCGCACCATATATACATACACGTATACATAGACGGTGCATAAAACTGCGTCGGTTAACAGCATATAGCCATACACCATCCCGACAACACCGGCAACGGCAGCAACGGCAGCAGCAACGGCAACAAGAACATCATGAAAGCTGCCGGAACCCCGGACAGTTCCATAAAACATGGTGAACATATAATAGTGGTTCTCCCGCCGACAGGCCGACGCCCCGCTGGCTAGTTAGTGGAATGGGAACTGGGATAGCCGTGCATCACTGATATCAATATCGTCCGGACGCCCGGACGCCGCCCTGCAGTGATGAAATATAAAACGTTTTAGTGTCACAACCTACGCCACCCTCAATGGCTGTTGGCTACTGCTTCTGCTACCGGTGGATGGTGTTTTGATATATGTGACCCGTATGTCGCTACACACCCTGGAACTCGTCGTTTCGATCACGTAGAGAATTTTTCGAAACACGTTCCAAGCTCCTTTACATTTTCTTCTTTTTTTTCTTTTGCGAATTCGTCTCTCCCCACTCTGATGCCAAATAAATTCTTTCTAATGACGGTAACCACCCCGGAAGTTGTGGTGAACGGGACAGGGTCGGTCGGAGCTGACATGAAAGAGAAGAAACCGAGGGAGAGACCGAGAAGGAAACAACTTGTCGATGTGGACGTGGCAGAACAGCTCGTTAACGACACCATCATGGGCAAGTCGTTTCCTTGACATGGCCGGTTTTGTCCATGTCCAGAAATTCAGGGGGTTTAATTATCGCGTTAGGTGTAATTATTCACTCATTAATTTATACATTCGAGTTGGTTTTTTTGCGAAGAGGAACGAGGGAGTCGCGTTTCCCTTTTTGTTACGTTTACAATGGTTTCGAAAGCGCGCTTCGGGGTGAAAAATCGTGTTTTTTTAATTAAGATACGAATATCTCTAATATCTGCGCTCGTAAATCCTCCATTCAAACATATGGCTATCTATTTTAAATCTCCTGTCGGTTATCAACGATAAAATATTGCGCCCATAAAGGTAGCAGTATACGTGTTTTATGATTCTCGTAAAACATTCTCGCCCCGTTGTATATGTATATACCTATATATATATATAAACATATATACGATCAAGTACCTATCCCAACTCCTGAAACCGAGGCTGGATGAAAAGGTACAGTTCACTTCCATAAGCGCGTACAAAGAATGATTCAGAATTTTTGTTGAAAAAGAAAACCAGAAACTTATGAGTCGATAATTTCCCATCAAAGTTTACACAGCGGTTAAACCAGTTGCCTAACACTGCGCTGTTGCAGCGGCACCAATGGATTAATTTACATAACGTAACCCTATAAATTTTGCGGGTTGTTTCAGGAAATTCCTCGAACGTTTAACCGGAAATTAAACGGTAGATTATCGGGGAATGACAGTCGTTGAATTATGTCGAAGCGGCTAAACCGACCGTTCCGTATCTCGTCTGCGAACTCCTGTTCTCTTCGTTCATCGTAGAACGCACCGCGGTATCTTGGGTTGCCTACATTCAGGCGGTGTAACTCTTTCGACGAGCCTATCCCGATACGGCACGATTACTATGGCTATGTATGGGCTCTGGTAAACCGGATACAAGCCAATTACACTCGAGGATAATTAGCACTCGTTTTACACATATAAGTCGAGAAACTGCTCTCTTTACTGTCCGAAATGTAAAAGTGAAAGAAAAAGGTTTGAAGTGGGTCAATTGAGTTTTGACCAAAGGGAAAAGAGAGAACGGTTTTCAATTCTGGTGAAAATAAAGGAGAAATGAGATCGTTTTTGATGGGTTTAACCCTTTTTTAGCTTCGCGGGTAGCCCGATGGGTGAAGTCTGCTACTGGTTGAGTATAAATCACGGTAGTCGGTAGCTCGGGGTTCGGAATGCCGCCGTTTCGGTATTTATTCGACGTGCGGTTATGGTAATATCTGTAAAGAAACATTGCGGAATTTCCGACGAAGACCTCCCGGCGTTGGAGGATCTCTCGTGCCCGTTCCACGGTCCGGTCCAGTCCATGGTCATCTTACGAGGGTACGTTTGTCCGCGGTGCTTGGGTCCTGCGGGGATCGTGGAACATGACCTCAGCACGATCGTACCCCGAATTTATTGAAACGTTATACGTATACCTTCAAAGGCTTGTGAATTACGGTGCCAGGAATCAAAAATACGGTTTCGGTCTACCGCAGCTTTTCCAAAGCGGACAAAGAGACGACCACGACACAAAGGACATAGCTATGCAAATACCGCCAGTCCCAATCCGATCGGCTGTAGGTTAACTGTCTCGTACGATCCTTCATGAAATCAAAGAGAATCCGGATCTGAATTAGACGAAGAGCTTTCCAGCCCCGTTACACTCGCCAAAGAATATCCAAAGGCATTTTAATCATCCTGATTCACCGAAACCTTCGGAATACGTATCCAGCTCCTCCTCCTCATCGGATAGAGTCATAAAGATCGGGGGTTTTACAGCGATTAATTTAACCCTGCGGTTGATTGAAACGTGTGCAAAAATTTGCCAATTTCAGACCGTATGATCCGAGGCGAAGAACCGAACTTCGGTTTCTCTTCTTTGTACGTACTACAATAACATACGAGGACGTAATGTGTTCATCGATTGGGTCAGCCGCATGATTCTTGGAAGCTGAATTAATTCGGTGTCCAAAAACTCCGGCCACGTTCTCGGTCTTAATTACCAAATAATCGCGTAAATGGATATAGCCGCATATATATGCGGATAGCTGGGGCGGAAATATCTGCACGGATCTTCGAGCGTCGTAAGAGTCCGGGATATCTGCAGGTATACCAGCAGTCCGCAGACCAGCGCCAGGGCGAACGGGTAATTGCAGTTTTTTACGGCTAACGTCTGTCTCCCGCATTAGTGATTGATGGACGACTGACCATCTTGAGTCCATCGCGTAAGGATAAACAACTTTCTTTGTCGGAGACTCCTTTGACCGTCTGCAAGGACCGCAGCTCGTGCAATGAATTAGCGGCCTGATCACAGCCCTTCAACGGACACACGCGTACACACATACGCGATGAAATACCCTTATCCAAACCCCGAGACTAAGGATTCCGCATCCTCAACCCCCAGACGCTGCTACTGTTTAGGTATCATCGATTCTTTCATCGACTGGAACAAGTCGTCGTTTAATTTCGTCTTCAACCGAGATTGATAATTGAAGGAAGTGTCAGACGGGTGGAAACGGTACCCAGGATCGATCAGGGCTCAAATTTCATACGACGTAATGAATTTCCGTCTCTAACGCGTCTGGCTATTGAATAATCCGTTTTATCACACGGAGCAACTTTCTGAAAGCATATTCGTGTCCCGGGTACAGAGTCTCGTTTCTGTCACCCGGAAACTATATGCAAATTTTCAGCCGTCGAATTTCGCGACTTATTTTCACGGACTCGGTGTAGCGAAATTACGAAGAGGCGACGGTGCGGCGAAAGAGGAACGCTCGATGATCATAATTAGCCTCTGAAACCACGGGACTACTTGAGCAAATGCGATATCTGAGTTTCGCTAACAAGTCCGAGGTGTGGGCGGGCGTGTAGCTTATTATCAGACTTATAGATCGACTCGAGGCACGCTTTACCGCACAAGAACTTACGCCAGTATCCGTACCAGAAGCTCTAGACCATGGCTTTCCGACTAGCCTGAGACGGAGAGGTAGAACCAGCGCGAAGAAAATAGTAGTCCTGATATCCGTGCGGGTGTGCAATATTGTATTTCGCACCATGGTCCGAGTAAACGAGACATGGATAGAGCATTGGTTACGTGGAGTGTTTCGCTCTGGGTTTTATCATGGTATAATAATATAGCGTGTCGGTTAATCAGTGGGTGACGTCCATACATCAACGGTGAAAGGTTCTTTAGCAGATATTCGGACAGGTTACGCGCGACCGCGTCCTTCGCGATGAAGAATACTATATATATATATATAAAACAGAAAGGAAGAGAAACGGTGAGAATTGTGAAGAGCCGCGAGAGCAAAGAGAAATATGGAGCGAAGTTGAGAAGGGAAGAGAAGAGAAGAGAAGAGATGAGAGTGAGAGAAAAGTGCCGAGAGCGACAGAGCGGCAGTTAGTTAACGGCGGTCTCACAATTAATTAACCTGTCAGTCCGTATGTCATTACGTTGCGTTACGCTTTACCCTGCCAGCCTAATTAGATCCGAACCAGATGATAATTATACCGTTTCAATTTATACCTGTTGTAAACTCTCCGCACGTATATATAATATATATAGACGAAGATACAAGGTGTACGAATAATAAAGTACACGCGGATAAATTTTTCAACCGCTTTTTTATTATTCTATTTTTTTTTTTTTTTTGTTCATTATTTATTTATGACTTTTGTAGATGTCCGGAGGTATATATGTATATATATAGGTATGATTTATTTATCAGAGCGTGTGTTGTAATTATAGAAGAGAAAAAAAAACCGAAGAAATATAGTATAATGACATGAGTGAAAGCTAGAATTCCTTTTCTACAAATATCGTTATTTAAATATATATATATAGTATTTAGTAATAGATATGTATGATATATTATGGGTGTATGTATGCGTATAAAATATGTGGTGGATCTTTGAAGCGACCTTTGCACACGGATAGGTTTCGTGTACGGGAGTATATATAGGGAATGGTTTATAGTATGGAAGCCGAGGTATAATTAACGTTAATAGCCGTAATGGCAAATGTTAATGGCAAGTGCGGAGTGACTAATCTTAATTTATGTGACACTAAAACCACTTCCATATATCCCGAACTTAATGTCCGCGATAAGATCGTTAGATTAAGATATTATATGGCCGGTAGGTAGGTACCGATCTACAAACTGGTTTCTTATACCGGAATGTATTCAGAGGTGTGTAAACTAAGGTTTTACCAGCTAAATGTTTAATTAATTTCAACTCACTCGCACATATATGTATATACATAGATATATATATAAATACACGCATATACCTACCTCCCAGACGCCCTGCCCTGTAACAAACGGGCGATAAGATTCACGTGAAAGCTTCTAATATATATGTATACGCAGCCACGAATACATTTATAATCTGAATAATATACAATACTTCATATTTTTAATTATAATTTATCTCGACAAATAACGACAATGCTAATTAACATAGATCAACCTATATATAATTACACCTCGCTCGGAATTTGATTAATTGCTGTGAGCAGAGAGAGGCTTTGTCTTCTCTTAACAATCGGGTAGGTAAAGGTGGCAGAGAATCCTTGTTTTTTTTTTTAACAACTGAAAAAAAAAAAAAAAATTTGGAAAATCAAAATTCTAAGGTCTATAGATGAAAAAAAATAATGCACTGGGTTTAGGTTCGAATTTGTTACTCAGCTGCGGCTATATCGCGCTCCTATGTTTACCCTCTATATACAATATCCATACATACGTATACATACATTGTATATACATATATATATATATATATATATATATATATATATGCGCTATTAAATATAATTTATTATACCAAGAGATTAATTGGTCAGATAAGTTGGCGGATCGCACAGATTAATTGCGTTACTTAGTCATGGCGTACCTGTACCTTAGTCCGCCACTCTCTATCTCACCGATGAATTTTTTCTTCTTAATATTATTATTATTTTTTTATTATTATTATTATATGTATAATGCAATATGTATAAACTATATGAAGAATTTTGCATTACGTATCGTCATCGCTGATTGTGGAAATTTCATTTCGTTTCATCCGATGCATCGAGATGAATATAAAATAACGTTGAAATATAGAGAATATAAATAAAAATCAGTCGGTAAATCTAATTAATAATTTTTGTTTTTAATTAATTACTTTGATATGCAAACAGCGTTTTTTCTCAAATAATCATCTCGGGTATGAATAGCGAAAAAAGAAATAAGATTTGTGACCTCGCGCCTCCTATACAACGAACTCGGTGTGTATAATATCTCTCTCTCTCTCTCTATATATATATATATACCTGTTTAACTTTACGTGGGTATAGTTTAACGAGATGAAGTAAATTGATGGCGGGTCTAGAGTGCCGATAGCCGTAATTAAAATATATTCGTTGGTAGTTATATGGTTAATGGGTGCAGAAACCGTGTATAAATTAACCTCCTCGTTCTCGGAGTATAACGATCAACCGCGCCGTCTATATTCCTTAAAGAGATAGGATACTGCACGCGATATACATACGCCACATACACACACGCATATATATATTATGTATAAGGTCTGGTCAATATTTATAGTTATTTTACGTCGATCGGTATAGGCATTCGGTATATTATACCTATACATACATATATCTAATATTATATAAATACATACTGACAATTCTTAACGACACAGTCGACGAAATATATTTATTACGTGAATAATAATAATAATAATGCAAAAGAAAAAGAGTCAAGGAATAATAAGGAGATGATTTTGCCTCGTGAGATATAATATCCCAGTAGGGATTTTTGGCTTCACTAATTTACTGTATACGGTAAACACGGTGCAGCAGCAGCAGCAGCAGCAGCAGCAGCAGGAGCAGGAGAATCAGCCAGAAGCTACTGTAACAGCGGCTTAAAATCCAGCTTGAACTTTGTTATTAACGTTATATGCTAATGACGCTAATCGTCCGCTACTTAAAACCGGAATAATTTATAACTCGATGTATCTAAGTACCTCCCTTATATAAGGATATACGTAAATACACCTTCGAGTTACACAGGTGAAATTTAACGCAGCTATAATCCGCGTTCTTGACGTGATTAAGAGGCGAATACCGTGTCCATCATTCTACACCTATAGTATATACCCGATATACGTACTACGAGTTAAATTAATTCCGTTGCCTCATGTCGTTATTCCCTATTGTTAATAATGAAAGAAAAAAAAAGAAAATAAATAAAAAACCAATGGCTATCGATTAAAAGTCGTTTTTCTTTACGATATAATTTGCTGATTCGAGGGGAAGTTAGGAGGCAAAGAGATCGAAGGAGAGGTTCATGATATTGATTGATTGATTAGTTTTATCGTGCCCTGGAAACCTTTGGGGCAAATGAGAATTCACCGAGGAGAGAGAGAGAGAGAGAGAGAGAGAGCTAAGCGCAGATATATATTCCAGTGATGCTGGTATTATCGTATAATATAATTAATGGGTACTTGCCTGTGTTTGCCATTGATGCCCGGTTATAAATCATGAGATTTTATGCGTCCCAGAGGTAACATTACGCGCCATTATCACCTGGCATAATCATACGTTGCTCAACGCCGAAGAGAATAATGTCGAGTCGAGTCGCGCGCTTATAACAGGCTTTTCTATGTATGCGTCCTACATATATATACCCATAAATATATACATATATACACATACACATAGGTAGTTAGATACTTTTATATTTTTACTCTGTAACGGGTGTGTCGTTAAATAAATTTTCTCTTCAAAATAGTACAGTGCAGTTTTTATTTTTAATTTCTTTTTTTTTAAATTTTTTTCACCATTTTTCATTTTTTTTTTTGTCATTTTTTTTCTCTCTCTCTCTCTCTCTCTCGTCGTAAAAGAAATGTATGTATATATACGTTTATGAGACAAACAAGGTCGCTGATCGGTGTATAAATTTACCTGCCGCTGTTGCTTGTATATACCTATATGCTAGAACCGCGAAGGTAGAGGTATGTGTACGTATATAATCGTATAATCGTAAAACAAGATATTGCTTTCGAATCGGAATAAGTGTGCTCGCTGCAGATATATATTTAATACCGCCAATTACGCGGAACTGCGTCTCTCAAAAGAATTACCATAATTGCCATGGCTTTCCTATATATATATATATATATACCTTGCGAGAACCTCAGAGCCCCAAAGACTTCTCGAGTGTATTGCAGTATAGCTTTTGCAACGCTGCGTAAGTCGCAATACCTTTTCGAGATTCATTTCTCTCTCTCTCTCTCTCTCCCTCTCTCTCTTTCTCTTTCCGTAGACATTTTTTCGAACGAAAAATAGAGGAAATAAACGAAGAAAAAGAAAAAAAAACAGAAGAAGAAGAAGAAGAGGCTAATGATATCGATAATTGAACGTGTACACTTGAGGTGGTAAAACGAAAATGCCGAGGGTGTAATTCTCTCCTTCTCCAGGGTTAACAGCTCGGTGGTATTTAATAGGCAGCTACAAGAGAATACTCGACAAGAAGGAGAGCCAGAACCAGAACCAGAGCCAGAGCCAGAGTCAGAGTCAGAGTAAAGCGAAGCTCAAGAGGATAAAACGAGCTTTAAGCTTCAGGGTTGTAGGGTTAGGGGTGTACTGAGAAAGCCAGAATAAGAGGGTGGGAAGCATCGTTGCCGTTGCCTAATGACTGAGGCGTAAAACCTTGATTGAGATCTCGAACGCCAGGTTTATGGACTTTATAACGAGGGAGCTGGTACGTAATTACAGACAGATGTACGAGCCCTGGTGTACTTGAATTTATTTATACAATCGACAAGAAAGAGAAAGAATAAAATAAAATAAAATGAAATAAAATAAAATATATATTCAAAACGATTCTACTCGATGCATATTTTATTTCTTAACGAAAAGGAAAGGGTTAGAACCCTGTCGATTCTTCAAGCTCGTGAATTTTTTTTGCAATCGATATTGCAGCTGTGGTGACCCAGAATTTTCTTTCCCTTTTTTTTTCTGCTTATTCCCCTTTCGCGTATGAACTGACTCCGCAATTAGCTAATGCACCGATTAGCAATAAGTACGCTACAATTTTTACGATCGAATATTATCCTTTTATTACTTTTCTCGCCTATTGCAGGGTTCAGCTGCAGTTGATCGATTCAATTATTAATCAATTCGTCGTACGGTTCGATGATATGAATAATTGTACAGCCAAATGGCCGCATCAGGGTGTAAATACGAGCGATAATAAATAACGTTCTTAGAGATTGAACCGATCTTTCATTTTTCCCTTTTTTCATCTTTTTACCAGCTAAACCGGAAGTTGGTTGTAAATGGTGAAAGAATAAAGAAGGCTGGGGTTTGTGAGCGAAAAAGTGTGAAATAAAAAGGAAAAGGGGCTAAATCTCTACCCGGCAATTAAACCCTCGTGTAGATTAGACCCGCGCGAATCGAGATGCTGCGTGGACCGGACGGGGGTGAACCTTGGCTTCGAAGAGACCAGAGTCACTTCGAATACATGTGGCTGGATGTATAAGCCAGTAAAAACCGAAGAGAAAAGGGTGGGATTTTCCGGTCAAGCAAAATCTGTAATCGTCGGGTTTCTCGAGCACGAGTATCGCGAAAATTGATAGTAAAACGGTAATAAATCGACGATTCGTAAAGCGACCGAGAACCGAAGAGTCGGTAGAGTCGAAGTGGAGTAACAGAAAGAGAAATAGAGAGGGAAAGAGCGCGGGGTGCTAGTTTCCGACGTGTATTGATGGCCCGGAAGACATGTGTGTCGCGGCACATTTGCTCGGTCATTAATCGCCCGGCAAACCGTGTCCTCGTGCGGCTATCTCATTTTACCTCCCGTCGCAAAACCCCCGCATACTCACACGCAGAAATATATATATATATATATATATATATAGTATATACGAAAGCAACCCCCTAGATTCTCTCCTTCTCATTCGCATCAGAGTAACGCTCAAAGCGTTCGTCGGTGATTTATCCGAGGCACCCCTAGGGCCGGGGGGAACGCCGCCTCCCTAATCTCTCGGCGCTAGTTCTCCGTTAACCCCGCGTTATCCACCCTGTTCATCTTCTTGACTCTTGGCCTCGTTGAACCCCCCCCCCCCGAATTCGAGGTTCCTTACGCGGCATGAAGCCAGGCGTTTATACTCCTTCCCGATTCTCTCGAATTCTTACAGCTCCCATCCCGATCCTCTTCCCTCTTTCTTATATATATATACCAATGCTCTCGCGCATATATATATAGGTACCCGTGTCCAAAACGCCCCCAGGCATCGATTCACGAAGCTTGTTTCGGTCTTATCAGCTCAAACATCTTCACGATTCGTTTAACCGAGACAAAGCCTCCAGACGCGTTACTAAACAACCACCAACCCCCAATCCTATCACCAATTCATTCGCGCTAAAGAACCGGTCATCTCTTCATACCGGAAACTCAAAGCCACCCATTTCATAGATACGAGTAATCGATCTAACCTCTTTGAAAATTTCGAGAAGTTCATATCGCGGACTTAACTGTTTCTTAATTAATTAAACGCTGTGGATAAACGAAGCGATTGATATAACGTGATGATAATTTATGGATTTCCTTTCGGCTGAATTATATATAGGTAGATAGTATAGATATTATAAAGCGAACTAGTATAGTAGGCCGCGGCATTACAGGCAGACAACTTGTGCCGGCATTACCCGACATTACTCGACGGTCTCTCAGAGTGGGTATCCCGCGTGACTAACGACTGGCAATTGTCTTTACGACAGCTCATTAATTCTTGCCACGCAACGCGGGGGTCACTACCAGGCTCTGCTACGCGACTGCACTTGGCACTTTGTCTTTCACGCGATCTCACTCTCTCTTTATATACCGTTCCTATTTCCCCCTCACTCTATCTTTTTGTCTTTACGGACGAACGGATTTGGCCGGTTACACTAGCTGCTACGATCCTAACTCTGTCATACTAATTATACAACGCTTCGCGTTGGCCCGCTATCTCGTTTCTATACCCGTTACCGATTATACGTACGGATTAGGGTGATTAAAAAAAAAAACTTAATATTAATATTAAGAGGTAGCGGATCGCGAATTTCTATTTCCCATTTAAATAACACGGGGAAAATTTCTTTTTCCTCCTTCTGATTTTTATAACTAGCTAACGATGCGTCGTATAGAAAATCTACAAACATATTTTCGCAGGGAATTGAATGTTCCACAGAAAAGGTCTCTTACACTTTTTTAATAAACTTAGCCATTCGAATGATATTCGAGTTCAAAGAACCACCTTTCCGACAAAAAAAAATTAGTTTCTAAAATAAGTTTATCAAAATATTGCAAGAGACATTTTTTGTAGAGCATTTAATTCTCTAGAAAAATATGTTTGTAGATTTTCTGTACGACGCATCGTTAGCTAGTTATAAAAATCAGAAGAAGCAGAAACAAATTTTCTCCACGTTATTTAAATGGGAAATAGAAATTCGCGATGCGCCACCTCTTAACATTAATATTAAGAGCTGAAATTTTAACAGGCGTATCTTTATAACTGAATGAAACTTTTGAACCTGTTTGGAAAGAGAAAAAAAAAAAAATAATTCGATCACGAAATTCTCGAAAAATGACGAATTTTAATCAGGTTTTGTCTCACGGCTGTATCATTTAATTAAAATTTTCTATAATTAACCTTCCGTTGATTAGGTAAATTACTTTCGCAAGTTTTCGGCTAACTCAAAGGTTATCGTAGGCGCTAGAGCTCTGTTTACCAAAGTTTTAAGATCCAGGTCTGCAGCGAGGGTTTTAATCGCGATAGGAACAACGCTTCGCGACAACTTTAACCTCGCTAACGGATGCGAGGTTCAGGGCTCGGGCTTCCTTACACATTTGCTTCGAGGGCTAGATACGAAGAGAATCTGATTAGATGAGACCAATTAGAAGATAATGTAAAAAATTGTTAATCCATTGCGCGAATGAAATGAAAAGATAGTCTCTCCTCGATCTGAGAGTGAATTTCTGACTATGCCGAGTCCTTCGAGTTTAAATAAGATGGAAGAGCCCGAGGGCAGTGATTCCTCAGCTCGTTACGCCGCATTAACATCGTGTCTTAGTTTTTATCTGTCTTGTTAATCATTTGTTGGGTATGGGGAGGCGAACTCGACGGTCTCTCGGGGCTCTGGATTCCCGGGATCGGTCTGGACGTCTTGCGGTGGCGTAGTCACCTCGTATCTTCTTTAATTACACGATATATGCCGGACCAGTGAGTCACGCGTCGTTATAATAATATTCCTCGACGAGACGGTAGGCTGCGATACGTCTACGTCGGTACTGTACGCCTTCGCGACGATGCGTGAGACGCGTGATAACAAGAAAAGATAAAAAAATAAAATAACAAAATAAGAGACCAACGAAAAAATGAAGAAGAGTAGAAATACGACGTATAGTCACGAGTAGATATTCCCGAACAATTATCCCACCCGTGTCTTATCAATTTTTAATATCGTAGCTGCTCACGCACGCGGCACGCGGGCTGAAATCTGTTGCTGAGACAAGAGCGATCAATTTCTATCGGTGGGATCTTTTTCTTTTTTCTTTTTTCTTTTTTCTTTTTTCTTTTTTAGAGGAGAAGAAGAAGCCGCCGAAGGACCAATTAATATTTCATAGAAAGTATCTACTACGCACGTCGCCGTGGCCGCGACGCATTCTATTCACGGATCGACGAGGATCGGATCGGTACGGTTGTAAAACGAAAGGTTAATCACTCGTCGTTGAAGAATTCCGAGATTAATCGACTGTGAGAATCATCCAGCGATTTATACAAGCTGCGGGCTTCTTCGGCGCGTATCATACTCTCAGAATATCAAAAATACTCAAAATTGTGTATAAAAAATAAAGAATAAAAAAAACGAGGAAGAAAACTTGATCGGAGTAACCAACTTCCGGAATCTTTTCTCTCTCTTTCTCTTTCCGGTTTAAAAAATAAATTGAAAAAGTTTATCTCGCTTTCAGGTATGTCCTATATGTTAAGCTCATATATACCCAGGTACATGTACATGTACCTACCCCGTGTTTGTGACGGCGAAGAACTTATTTGATGTCGTAAAAATGTTATTAATATACACAGGATTCGGTATTACTTCGCGGAGTCACCAGCGATACTTTATTAAAATTCTTTCCTCCTTTCTTGGTTCGCATAATGTACAGTTCTTATTCCAAATTTGAAAGAGAAGAAAAAAGAAACCATGGTTTAATCCTTTACACCGCATGTAAAGGCGTATAGCAGAGTCGAGAGGGTGAAGAATAAGAATAAGAATAAGAATAAGAATAAGAATAAGAAGCATCCGTATTTACGACTAGATAGGAAAGGACCATTAAGCCAATCAGATGCTGTGAAATGGCCGGTGTATATTCCACCTCGCGAATGGGCCGACATCTTTTATGATCAGGCTTTATCTCAACGACTCGACGTTTCGTACATACATACGGAATGCGAACAGCTCCGGAGATGATGGTAGTGCTGTTGCAGTAACGTGTACGAGAGGTATATAGGTACGGGATACCAGTTTCTCTGAAGACACAATCTGTTTCCTGGATCGACTTAAACGTCCTTTTATTTCGCCAAAAAAGTGCGAACGCAGTTACAGCCATTAGCTCATGACAGCGGGAGTCGAGAAAGTCCGAAAAGCACCAGCTGCACGTTTAGAGGAAATAAGGAATCGCCCTGATCCTTCCTGAGGAGAAATACAAAGAACGGGATACACGAACATCGGATCAACAAATAATCGTTACGATATAAAACGGAATCCTTGTGGATCAGATGCCGATAAGCTTTCGAGAAGTCGAGTCGGAGGGTATATACCTTAGGAAAGCACGCGTTAGGTCATAGGTCGAAGGTTATAGGTCATAGCTAAGTGACAGCGGATCGTTGGATGGCAACTAATGGGTGGCTGTCAGAGCTTCGGACCATCCATCACCCGGGACCGTACGACCACCTTCGTCATCCTCACCCTCAGCCTCGGCCTTAGCCTCGGCCTCAGCCTCAGCGTCGGCTTCGTGGACCCCACAGGGCAGCGGACCGAGGCCACTAAGTTAGGGCAATTCACGGTTTGAAAGGCGTGCTTACGCTTAACAAGAAATAGGTGGACCCCGCGGCGGCAGCGGCAGATGGCCTGAAGATTAACGGGGAATCGGTGTTGACAGCGACACCGTGAATCTGTCAATTGGACCGTGTTCAACACCGAAACCATGCTAGATAATTTCTGTGCCTTGATATAACTACTGAAATACTTCGGAAGGGAATTATTAGGTCCTACTGTTCAAGGGTGGTTTCTTATTCGGATGAAACAACGGAGGGAAGATATCCCTTGGAATAATTGACGGAATGAAAATCTTGGAATGTATGTCGAATGCGTGTATATGTATGTCCGAGAGACTTCGGATCAGGACTGAGGACTAAGGAGTGAGGAGGGGTTGAATCGTGGCCGTTGTCCGAGGGTAGTCGGAGGATAAACCGTGTCGGTATAACCATCGGAAAGGAAAAGCACCGCTGTAACGTTCCGGGGGTTTCGAGGGTCGGGGGTTGGAGGTTGGGGGTTGGGGGTTGAGAATTGGGGCGGAAGGCGCTCGTAGGGATTTATAGTCGAAGTCTGCGTGCAATCGCTGGCCCATGCATCACCGCGGTGCGCCCCCTTGGGGCTAAGAAGTTCGCGAGCTGTAGGCAGGGTCGAGGGTGAGGGACATCACTCACCCTGGGTCTTCGGTCACCTATACCACCACCACTACCACACCCGACCATCGTCCCGTGAGCACCGGGGCGTTTGTCCTGGCTGTCTCTAGCGACAGATCCTTATACCCTCGCTATCACCCCACTGTCCATCTTCTCAACGCTCCAATTTATAACGATCCTTACCATATCCACCCCCGATTTTATCTGCGTCAAGATTCATCGTCGAAAAATACCTACCGATGCATACGTCTGTCGGATTAATATGCGATTGGGATCGAAAGCTTTTTTCCCCTTCTTCTTCTTTCGATTTGTCAAAATTCCGAATTTTTTCGAAACACCAGAAAGCCGAAAGGATCCGAAAATTTCTGTCTAGTTCTCAAATTGTGAAGACAAAGAATATCTCATTCTGATACGGGAAGCCATTTTGTCTATTTAAATCGATAACTTCACGACGTCGTAAATAATCGATAGGATTTTGGAACTTGAATTTCCAAAAAGTCGATTTCGAGACGATCAATTTGACCCCTTATCGGTTTCGATACGATCGATACAGCCGGAGTTATTAAACGTTGAACGAATAAATGTGCGAAATTCAAGTTTTGGAGGTTAGATCTTTCGGATCTTAAGCTTTGAGAATATTGAACCCGAAGAACCGTACATCAACGACAAATACAAAAGAAGATCCAAGGGCTGTTAGTCGGCGATGTTACACATACATTCGGTAAGTTTCAGATCCTCCCTGCAGCCAGTCTGCAGCGTAAAGCTGTCAACCATAAAGTTGTTCGAGCGTATATTCCTAGTCGCGTAGCTGTTCGGTAAGAGGAAGCTGTAAAGAAGCTGAGTGTCACTAGATCCTGTCACAGCCGTTGTCGATGCATTAAAACCTGCCTCTTCTCATGTTGCACGCATAGAGTTCTCTTCTCAAGCCTTGACGTAGTAGGTATACTGTTAGTTTTATTCAAAGATCAAGCAAACCAGTACACGTATATACGTACGTACATATATTTATAATTCATTTCGTTTCACAACTAATTAAACAGGATGATAGAAAAATTTATTTGTAATAAAAAAGAAAAAGGAAAAAGGAAAAATGAAAAATGAAAAAAGGAAAAGGAGAATAAGATGCCGTGTTTAATTGAAGCTGACAGATGTAACTGTGGGGAAGAACTACAGTGACACTACCTCGTGATATCTTCTACACGATTATTATTCGGTTAGTTTATTTCATCGATTTTTATTACAGTTTCTAGTTTACCACTGGTTAGAGATGACAGTTTTACGTCGCCGGCTATTTGTCGGGTAAACAGTTGTACAGCTATAAATCAAGAGGTGTGTCTAGAGTGTTGAGAAATACTGCGGGGAAAGAAGACCGTCGTCAACTGCTCTGAATCGCTTCGCCGATTGATATAAGACGGTATGTGTAAATTCTAATGCCCAAGGATCAGTTGCGGAAATACACAACATATCGCGTCCATTGCCAACGAGGTAACGAGTAAAGGCGACTATTCATCTTTTCGCATATCTCGGATTTTCAGCATCCGGAAATTTCTTAGGGAGTAAAAAAATGGTCCTTTCTGATCGAGGCCAGCTCTTCAGGTTATATCGAAACTCGGAATTTCGATTTTAGAAATTTGGAACCTGAACCTAGCCCCGTTTTCGGGTAGTATAGCGGTTTGTACAAACCTCGACGACCATGCAGCAACTGGTGGCGGTGGAAATTCTGACGGCATAAACGGCGCGGCTAGTAACGTAACTGGCGTCAATCCGTCCCTCGTAGTTCCTGGTCTGGGTTTAACCCATAGATAGAAACGGGCTCGACGACCACCCTTCGCGCAAACGAACCAGCCCTAGACTGCCAGAATTAATTATTACGTTTCACCCCCGAACAACACGCGCCTCACTAATTTGGAAAACACACGAAACGATTTATAGTCGGTGCGGCTGTCGGATAGATCCTCTCTAGATAATTGTGCCAAACGATTTCGAAAGAGGATCTTTTTCTCCAAATTTTTCTTCTCCTTTTTATTTTATTTTTTTTTTTTTCTTCCCCTTTTACCATGAAATTATTATGTCGTATAAAAAATCGACTCGCATGCTTCTACATTATAGCATAATCCGCCAAGCTAGTGGTGCGTGAGCGGAAATGCGTGCGATGTTAAAACGGCTGCAAGCTCTGGCGAACCGTACACGCAATAATTATAAAAACGTCTTTATCTGGATAGGGCTGAGCTAGCATAGCTGGCCAGTAATCGGGTAAACGCGATCGCTAAATTGCTGTAAAAATGTGGCACGATTTACGATATCATCGTTAAAACTACCCGCGAGTCACGTACGTAGGTAAAGGTGTAAAAGAACCGGAGAAAGAAAAGAGCACTGGAACTCAGCTCGATTCCAAGACTTAATTGGGACCAGAAATACGAGTTTTTTGGAAAACTGTATCACGGATTAATTAAAGCTGGCCCGTTACCTGTCGCAATCAACTGGTCAGCTTTTCTTTCCTCATAGTGCGGAGAGCAATGATAATTACCATTCGAGTTATGCCGATAATCAAGCGGATCGGAGTTGCAGAACGAATCCGACGTATCGCATATACTTTGTAAAGAAACGATCGATCGAAGTGGCAGAATTCTGTCCCTTGGTTAATCGATTTGTATATTTATATGAAAATATATGAGAGGCTCGGTACCGATAATATTTCATAAAATGATTGCCTAATAGTAGGTTTGCAATAATGTTGCATTCGCGCTCGATCCGGCCTGTCACAATCTCAATTATTAAATCTAATAACTATTTAACCGATTTTTAAGCGCTATCTAGTCGCTGCTCAGCGAACTGTTGCGCTTCATAACTAGGATTGCGATCGACCAGTATTTCTTCAGAATGCAGAAACCGCTTCGCATACATTAGATTGATCGATAATTAAATCGCTTTCTAGTTTGTATACTCGGTCTCGATGTTTAATCGTTCAAGACGCATTTTTATCGGAAGATATGAATTCCGAAGCCGGTATAATGTGTAATCGACCTTAGTTCGCAAAGAATTTACCTGAGAAAAATTGGCCAGAAAAATTGCGAGCGTGTATTTCATCGCTTTAATTAATTCCACAGTGCTGACGCTCATTGCGGTACCTCTACGACGTGGATAGTCATATGGCGAAGGCAGGAAGGCACGGGACAGGACCACGCACGAAGGGTTGACGTCGGGATGACTCGAGGTGAGTTATGCTCTAGATACGCCGAGAGCAGGCGGTGGTTCCCATCTTTATGACCGCCATTAACGTCCGACGCAACCTCTCCCTCGGCTACATGGCAGGGCATGGTCAGGGCGCGTCTTTACGAGGTCCTCGTAGTGCCAGGAAGTGGTCCACGGTGCCACACGCTCGTTGACACGTCCTGGCGAGAGCTTCGAGGATAATTAAGCCGATATTTTCCACCATGAATGATTTTTCATGCTCGTATTTTCCGACTAATGTATAAGATCGATAAACCATCCCTGGTTTGTGTGGGTTGCGGTAATAAGACGCCGGATGATCTGTAACCACTCGGCGTTAATAAATCTTCGGCCATCTCACCGCAGCTCTTTAAAATTTCCATGAAGAACCGGGGCGCTCTCCGGGTCGGATAACAATTAATGAATCGTACTAAATCAGATGATCTCTGAACACGCGTGAATCCTCTTCTCTTCTCTTCTCTTCTCTCCTCTCCTCGCTCTCCCGTTCTTTCCATCTTTCTCACTGGATCCAATATGGATGCTGCGCTGTTGCTGATGCTGCTGATGCAGTACCTCGTATTATTCTTGAGGGTCTCTCCGGCTCCTGCTCCCGCTTCTGGTCCTGCTCCTGCTTCCCGTTCATCTCGTTTTCTCTTTCTCTCTAGCTCCTGTACGCGGTCCCGACCCTCGTCGCTGTCTCCGCCCCGGCAGCGCCAAGGATATGAGTTATTGCGCCATATAATTCCATAATTCAGATTCATACCCGGAGTTTACGGCGTCTGGGTAACAAGCAGACTGCGCCCGTTGTTTTATGACTACCCTCGCTCCCGTCAACGCCCACCGACACCCCTTTGCCTACGGCACGTATATATATATATATATATATATATATATATATATTCATATATCCTGCAGTTCGTAGCTTCCGAGGATTCTTCTCTATAATAATTGTACATCGGTTATAAAAATGATGCATATGTATGAAAAAATATATGTGTATACATTTTTTTTGGGTGGGGGATGCTGCCGCGTCTTAATTTCGTCCACGTTGCAGGTTTCTTGCGTTGCTGATTTTGTATAATTAATAGAAAAAAAAAAATAAAAAAATAAAATAAGGGATACGTGCGGGAGCATCAGCGTCAACCGCGTATATCTCTTATCTCCAGAGATCCAGCAGACTCGACATTCGGTTACCCTCGAGGTGGGAACTCCGAGGTACGAGGTGGGAGTTGGTGCCTCCTGCCTGCTGCTAAGTGTTAAATATGTTAATTTTTATCAGGCATTACTTCGCGGATAAACGACCAATTTACATACCAAGTCGTATCGTATTTTTACCCTCTACATCCCACCGCTGCCACTATAACCATCGCCGCTCCGGCACCCTACGAACGAATTAACTTCGTTTTTATACCTGTGCAGTTGAACGCCAACTTCCTGACTTGCAAAAAGAACTACCGCAGTCACATCACGCTGCTTAGTTTCCTTGTTTAACCAGAAACGTGTTTTTTTTCCATTTTTTTTTTTTCTTCTTTGTACAATGAGGGGAAAATTTCTTTGATGACAAAGGAAAAAAAAAATGTACACGTGTAGGTATGTACGAAACGAGATAAAGCAACGTGGAGGGATTGATCTTATATTTTTGTTGGCTTTGGCCCTGGCCGAGTGACTTAGAAATGCGACAGGTGAACGCTTCTAATTTTCTGATCACTTATTCAACCGGGATTTGGATCTTCACACACACACACATGTGCCTATCGCCATACGGTATGCTATGCCAACGAGGTGATATAATATATGCGGAAAGACACAGAACGAAGATTATATCCCGAGTGCCAGCTGTCCGGTCGTAAATTTCGACTAAGTATTGCATAAATAAATTAAACGAATTTAAACCTATTATATCTATATACATATCTAGTTATATAGAAAACCTGGACTGACAGGGTATCACAGTTGTTTGTTATTTGTTATATATTATCGTGTAATGGCCGGGTTGCTTAAACTTCGTTGAATTTTATTATCTCGCATACCGACGACGATCCGTGAGGCCAGTTAAATAAATTACACTCAATAATTGACGAAAATAAAAAAATAAATAAATATCAAAAAAAAAACCATTACCGCCATTCATTTATTTATTTATTTATTTATTTATTTATTTATTTATTTATTCATTCATTTATCTATTCGCCTCGTCTTCGATGCCTCGCATCTCTCATCGTCAACTCTTCTCCAGATACCTATATCATAATTAACAACTGTTTTTTTTTTTTTTACATCGAGAATCTTTCGGATCGGATCATACGTGTGTGTGATGTATTATACACATGTAGGTAGTACCTATGAATAATTTAAACGATTCGTATAAATCACGGCCGAATTTTATTATATCCCGAGAATTATATGAGAATAGGGAAATAGACTGTTTCTAAGACAGGAAAAAATATATCGCGCGTCTCTCCTCTATCGCGAAATATATTTATTGTTTGAATTTCTTTTTTTTTTGGTGAATTTTGCGAAATAATAATTCCAGACGTTTTTACAGACGGATTATCGTTGGTCAATTTATTAATCATTCATCGAGATACGAGATTGTATTCGACAGTCGTTAATCGAGATGAAAGATCAAAGCGATTAGAAATTACTAAGCTTTTACTTGCACACCTATACATCACCTCTTCAACTTCGATATATGTATGTGCGACAGCGAGTACACACGCGCACGTATCAAAGTAGCTATGAAATAGGTGAACGAGTATAGTTTACTTACAAATCACGTACAATAAATTATCCAGCCACGCCCGCATACCGGAATGCGTAAACAGCACTATTAATAACTTAATAGAGTGACGGGAATACGTGATTAACACAATACGTACCTTAGAATCGATCGCGTATATATACAAGAATCAGCGGTGATTCCTTTCGCCCAAATTTCAACTTGTAATTTTTCAAAAGCTGTCTAAATTTGTAACAGGAATATATAAAGTTCTTTCTATACGTTCTGTTCTCTCGGTTAAACGTTTGATATATTAATAGAGACGTTGCTTCACGGTTTACTGATATATTGCGAATATGCACGCGTGCGGTTATCTCTCGGTACCATTCATTGCGGTACTGAGATATCGCGCATTCCCAACCATATTGCATGCGGTCTGTTATAAAACGCGTGGAGTAATTACGGGTCTCTCTTATATGTACCATAAAATTCTCGCTAATCTATAAAGCGATATTGCAGACGGATAACGACGGATTCATCGATCGATCGTTCGGCACTGATACTTTCTATCCGGTATATCCAGATATAGAGACTTCCGTGTGATTTTTAAAGTCGTGTAAAATGTGTAACGTAAACTAAACGTTAACGAGTTCAAAGTCCTCCTTCTTTTTTCTCTGTGCGGTTCAGAGAGCGGTAAATCCAATTGTCAGCACCGATCTTAGATATTCTACACACGAGTCGATCGTTTACGACGTACTACGTATGTCGGATCGAGCTGATTGATTAATTCGTCGATTTTTATAGAAAGAGGAAATAATTCGAGGATGGGGTAAACGGCTTTTAGATACGCGGAGGTCTCTACTTACGTATATTTCTTGCGAGAACGATATCTTCTTCTTCTTCTTCTTCTTCTTTTATTTCTCGTTCATAAAGTTATTGCATAAACTGAAATAAACGAAAATATATATTATTCCATTTATCACTCTCCTTGAGCTTTTGATCTTTGACTGGTAGATAATCAAACGTCCCAAAGCGAGGAGAGAGCTAGACAACCAGGTGGGACGAGTCTATTAATCGGCTTGATTTATCATCGACCATTTCCTATCTATATATACACGTGGGTAGAGAAATACGTGTATAACATACAGATAAACATTCGAGATTTCAAATTCCATAAAACATATGTATATACTATATATATATAAATTGTAGAAAAAAAAATCTTTTATAAGCAGAAGATTGTTACATCGGTAAAAAAAAATATAATTTATCACCTCAAAATCTGATACCTCGTTTGTAAATTAATTATCATTCGCCTTATACGCGTAGACAGTTCTGTTTTGTAAAAATTTTCGTCCCGACGTGATCTTTGGCTTAATAGTAAATAAATTATCGATCATTTCCTATCTTATTCCGTAGAAAATCTTTACAGACAATCGCGAAATCGGTAGACGATTATTCATACACAGATCTATCTGTGTTGTTTAAACACGAGAATCATTACCGTAATTACTGCCGCACACGTATCCCTACGCCTGTATACTATAACAGGGTAAAGTCAGGTATAGGTAATTATTAAACTATCAATAAATTACAGAATAATGTTCAAACATTATAGGTTTCTGCGGGCTCTGGGTTATAATCTATACATCAGAGGGGTTATTAATATACCCGTTATATTACTCGACCCACTATTCTTCGTCTCGTCGTAGTCGTCGTCACGGTTCGATTAAAATTGCTAATACGTAATCGTGAGAGGTATAATACACCTACCTACCTACCTATAACTATTATGTATTCCACACCGTATCGGCGACACATACTTTAATTAACTAACCCATCGATCAATCAATCGATCGATCAAAAATCTGCGTACGTATCCTGGAAAGTGACAAAAACAACAACAACAACAACAACAACGAAAAAATGAAGAATAAAAATAGAAAAAAATACTCTCAACGGTAGAAAATCTGTCTGCGAAAGAAAAAAAAAAAAAAAAAAAATGTTTTTGCGAAAAGTGTCTCACTTTGCATAATTCGCATAGAATGTGAGCTGGACGAGGGCGAGAAGAGGCAGAGGGAGAAAGGTACGCGGTGCGAAACGTTACCTTGTGTCTCGGCATTAGATATAAATATATACGATCGTTAAATAAATAACTAGTAACGTTTCGAATTGCACAATAGTATGATTGATGCCTCTGTGAGCGAGGCATAGATTACGCGGCATAAATCGGCCTCGCGTTGAATAGGTGGGATTACGCGTACTTGAGAATGGGTTAATTAGTCATCGTCGACGATTAAGAGGCTGGGTAAAAATTGCGAATTTCTATATTATTTTTATTCCGTATTTAATAATTAGAGACAAGAAAATCATTCGTTGAAGTATTTTATTCGTAACGACGGTTACTTTGCGATGTATGAAAATTGACTGAAAGGTACGCTGCAGAAAACGACGGCGATTAAACGCTGATGAAATATATTCGATACATATATGTGTTTGTGTGTGTGTGTGTAACGAATGTTTGTAATTAATTAAAGAGTAGGTATTATTATACTATATTACATAGAAATTTTAATGACTATTAAAACTCGGTTGTTTCATACGAGGTGTACGTAGACGTCCGTGTTGTTTAGAGTTACTTGCTTTAATAGCGACTGGATGTATATAGGAAAAGAGAGAGAGAGATTGGTCAATGACTATAATTACTGTTTACAGACAGGTAATTAGTGTCGGAATATTATAACCGCGCGCGCGTTATAATTTACATCCAAAATGAAAAAAAAATGATGAAAAAAGTAAAAGAACTGGTACTGATATATATTATCCCAGTATACGTATATATATATATATACCGACTAAATAAATGATACTATATTGCAAAAGAAGCTTTTAATATCTTACGACATACCGCGTACCGCTTATACTATACGTATATACGCGTTAAACCGGAATACGATACTTAAAATCGTTGCAATTATATCAGTTAATTAATTAGCTTGAAATAATTTCATAAAACGGTGGTAAAAAATGAGAAAAATAAAATAAAATAGCGATAAAAATATAATTTATTTTTATTTCCTTTTTAAGTGTATTAGGTAATATATTTTAATACCCGAAGCCTTCGATCACGTCTTTTATAAATTATATCGTATAAATTGCACATCCGAGCGAACCGAGTTCGAGTTCGCATTCGCGTTCGCGATCGTATTGAGTGTATATATGTGTATATATAATATATATATATATATATATATGTATGTAGTCTTATTCCCCCATCGTTTACGGGCATAGTATATATCGCTCCAGAAGCACCATCGAGCCAATTTACATACCGTTCACCTCCAGCTCTGATCAGAAATTTTAATAAGACTCATGGGTGAAAAGGAACCCATTATCAGTGCAACCGTGCATAAATTCGCGCACGGTATGCACCGACGATGGATGGAGTATAATAACGACTGCTAGGCTATACTGCATGAGCCACTTTAATTCCTATATGCGGTGCTCCAGCACCGTAATCACTGATTACCACCTTATTTTCTACGCTATGTTAAACACCCTCGTATTAACACTTCATGGGAGCCTTGGTGAACTTGTGAATTTAAATATTTCCGACTCGTACTTTTCGAAAAGGGTATTTCCCCGTAAGTCTCCATAGACGATTCGAAAAAACTGTGAAACGAAAAACACCGAAGGTTCCGAATTCCAAAAGCTAGAGATCCGAGAGGCCTAACCTCCAAAACTTAAATTTCGCACATGTAATCGTTCAGTCTTTAATAACTCGGACTGTATCGATCGTATCGAAACCAATAAGGGGTCAAATTAATCGTCTCGAGGTGCACTTTCTCGGCGTTACAGAGTTTTTTTCGAAATTCCAGTCCCATTCGGAAAAGATACGGTCAAAGTTTTTTCGTTTTACTGATTTCACCGATTCTTCGAATATTCGAAGCCTTACGCACTCACAATTGATAACATATACAGCTGCAGTGCGTGGATTGTATATAGGCACCTAAGTAATTCAGTTGCAAATTATTCGCAGCGATATATCACTCACAATCAGTTCTGTCATAATTCCATAATACGTCAGCCGTTCGCGCGTGACATAGTTGCATATAAACAAGTTTTGCCCTGGTTATGAACCAGCCTAGGCTGCTTGGTTGAAATACCCTATCCCTATACACTTGATTGATCACCTGGGCGGCCCCGAAGGCAGGGTGAAAATTAATTTATTCTATAATGATGACGGTCTACGTTGCAGTCTGTGTTCCCACGTGCTTTCATACGTCCATATATACGTATACATATATATACGATCGATTCATCTACATATACATATATATATATATATACATACGTGGGCCACTACTTCCGGGTGATTGCCTTGCAACGGAATTCGTCACTATTCAACATGTGTGCATAGGTGGAATATATGCATATGGAAAGAGAATCGGTACCCCTACGTGCGGATAACGTCAATATGACTTTACAGCTATGGATAACACGCTGTGATGGGATCGTGTGTTCAACAACGTTAATTCATCGATGCATAAAATCCAGAGAGCAAACTACACAATGTCTATACGCACTACATACATCCACATACGTATACAACACACGAGTACATATCTAAATGACGAAAAGTTCTCGATTAAAACGACATATTGCACGGTACACCGCGAACCACTTTTAGACAATGATAGGGTAAACTCAACCACCATATATAAGAAATAAAAACAAAAAATGTTCAAGTATCAATAATTCACAAGATTCTTCAAGGGTTTATGAGAATTGTAACCAATCGCAATACCTACCTAGCTAAACACCATGAAGATTTTTCCTGTAGACTAAAGACTTGAGTAACGGGCATAATCAGAACCAGTACCAGTCCTGATCCCGAGGTGGTGGCTTATAGTATGTATATACTGGATTTTCCCTCTCTCTATTTCTGCCACGCGGCATAAAATAAGAGGGTGCGGATCACCCGGGGCACTTTGCACCAACGGAAGATTGCTTGTTAGTTGTCAGTCGAGTGTAAACGAAAAATGGGCAGCTGTACGATCCACGGTTTTGGCCTACCTTAGGTAATCATCCGTCGAGGTAGATAATCCTGTTAGCCCTTTGCTATATATTCGCGAATACACCGTGCGGCTGTCGTATTCTTAGATGAATATTACATAGGCAGATCAAAGAGGAAAAGTTTACCTAAATTTTCACCAGACGATATAACAAAACCGCCGAGGGACGATGTGGAACGAAAAATTGACTTCCTTCCCCGCCTCGGCGTCAATCTCGTGTTCATTATTCCGACTGGATATGTCAGTCCTCGTTTAATCAAACGATTCCGTAAGTCACTCACGGCTCCTTTCCACCGTTCGAATTATAAACCGTGTTCCTAATCCGCCTAGACGTTGTCTAAGATCAGCCTTCAGCTTGTCCGGTGCGATAGCGATATACATATTTCGAAATAGACTGCAGGAGGTAGGCATTGTGCGAGGAGGTAGGAGGTGTACACTGGCTGGCTTATGAATATCCCTATAATGTATACACGGAGTGTATAGGAAATAAAGGAAAAACACGAAATGTATTTGATGGATTTTGATACCTTGGTACGAAACGTGACGAGATTAATCTCTTTCACGATGTAGGCATTGTGTCCCTACAGGCTACACACTGAGCAGTTCCACTCCTAAGCCCTGTAGTTGAGTGGTGGCAATTGAAAGCCCCGGTGGACAGACCGCACAATGGCCTATGCCACTAGGTAAAAGGCTGGAATACACTCTCGAACGGAATCCGACACCGCGTGGTGGAATATACCCAATTTTGCCATGTGTCGGAGATGAACGGATGAACAAGCTTCTCCCCTATAGACACACACACACACAGTGTAGAAATATTCGCTTTAGGTGAAAAATAAAATTCCGCGAATGAGGCCATCAATTCTCGCTTATACACGAGCTAATTGTGGAGACCGTATACCGTCGACGTCCTACCGTCTTGTTTCCGCGACTTTTACAACCGGTTTCAAATATCCAGGACCACAAATTACCCGCAAAATACTGTACCGATGATTTTTTTTTTTTTCATCTCTCTTCCTCTCGCGCTCTCTTTAGTTCCTTCGTTTTTCTACTCAGGAACGCGCCCGGTTAATCCTTGGTGTAATTCTCTTCTGCGACCCGATCTCAGACAACACTCTGTTCTACACGGATTCCTCGGATTACTTAAACGCATCTGCGCCAGAATTTCATACTATTTTTCCACCTCTTCTTCCTCTTCTTCTTATTCTTCTTATTCTTCTTCAGAAACGGTCAGAGGTATTTCTGGATTCTAATAACTAACCAATGTCTCCAGGACTTGAAAATACACACGAGGTGAAAAAGAGGACATCACTTTCATCAAACTCGTTGTCCGAGTAGGATTTCGTCTACGGTAGTCATACGGCGCTACTTGGTCTCGGTGATTAGGGTAACGTTCGTCAAGCCGACACCCTGGCCAAAATGTTGAAGTTCCGTTGGCTGTCCAGACCCTTGGGTTGGTTGACGTTGATAAATGGGAGTTAAGTGTTTAATAGACCGATCGATATCGTTCTCGTTCTCGTTCCGGTTCTTTGCTCTTCTGGTTGGGAAACCGAACGCCGTTGCCAGCTGTTCGCCAATTCTGGACTCACAGACCTTTACGGAATGGAAGTGATTTTTCTCAAGGACTGAGATTTCCGATCATTGATTATTAACAAACGCTTTGCTTTCCATCTCTGAACAAAACCGTGTATACCTATACGTCGCATTGATTGAGCCGATGACACCGCGACTCAAAGAACCACCAACGACATCCTCGCCCGGTTTTGTCAGACGGCAACACACCAGCCCCGAGGTACAATTACCAGGAGTGCGAGAGGGGCGAACCGAGGCCAGGCCAGGCCAGGCCAGGCGAGGCCAGGCGAGGCGATGATGCGGGCCCACCGCGTGCAATTACCCCTCGTAAATCAGGAGCGAGAAGGAGCTGAGGGGTGCGAAACATGGGGCGAAAGATAGAGCGAGATAAATTGCCGAGCAACGTGTACATGTGTATATCTATAGCTCGTAGGTAGAATGTACATTCGCCAGTGAAACCTCACAGAGTGATGTACGGCCGTTAGCTGACGAGGTGTCGAGCCACGGGATGGCAGGCTACGTAGCCACCAATTATACCCTGCATCGCACCACATTCAACTACAACTCTGCACACTAAACCCTTACAATTTCCAACGTCATTTTTTCCCCCATAACCATGTTCCTCGGTAAGGAAACCCTGAGCACTGATCAGTCCGAAGAGAAGACCCGGAGTTTCCGCAATTTTTTGACTCCCAGTATTTTCCGGGATGTTAAAAAGTCGCTTGGAATACGGTAACCAGAAGATCCACGATCGAGCATAGCGTTCAATAAAACCAGAAGCAGCGAGACAATCGTAGTCGTCCTCGTCGACCACGGGTGGCTGGATCATGGACGTTGTAACGCGTGGGCGGTCGACCTGGGTGGCGAGACGATATCCTGGGCAACATCTCGTGACACTGTACCGGGAATACTTGCGAATACACGGGCCTTGGTCAGGTATTATGATAATGGCAAGCTATCTATGCGGCGTATCGAGTTGTCGAGTTATTGTTGAAAGCATGGCAGGACGGCTACCGCCACAAGCACCCGACTTCGTCCCTTCGTTTCATTCCGTTCTTGTGTTGTATGGGTATTGGTAATGGTGTACCAGCTACCAGTAGTTAGTATGGCGAGCAGCACACCTTACAAAACTCCGTTGGTTCTTATGGTGTGGATATACAAACCGTACCTTGGTAAGCCGAGGTATCTGTATCTGATCCTGTGCGCGACGACTCCACGCCTGCCAGGCGATGGCAGGGCGAAATGCAGCGTCGTTATCTCGCTACATTATGCGCCTCGGGTCTCTACAGCCTATCGTTTATATCCAAGCCGCGACAGAAAATGAAACAAAATGAAATTAAATGAAACTAAAAAGTAGAGGAAAACGTCGTTGGCGTCTCCGCTGACTTCGGGTTTCGCGATTTTAGAGAGAAAGAGGGAAGATCATTCGTCCGTGTACATGTAATGATCAGAGTGACAGGTAACTGTGATAAATTCGACCTTTCTATCTCGTTCTCTATTTCTCTCCGTTCTATCATGCATAAAATATTTATCAAAATTGATATTGGAATTGAGTTATACGGTCGAAACGTGACGGGAATTTCGCCGAGAGACTACGCTCCGATAACTTTGGAACTAGTTTTCCATACGGTTCCCAGTATTTGATCTTTTCAGAGTCGTGTTACCAGTCAACGGACGAGAAACGATACCTACTCCCGATTTTAGGGAAATCTAGGATACCTGGGATCCGAAAGAAGGGATTTAATTAACGCCATGGCAAAGTTGATGTTCGATGTCTGAGAAGCGTGGGATATTATAGTATTAATAATAATAGGAAGAAGAACTCGAGGCGTAATTTAGTCCGCGGTGTACATCGCAATGCAGAGAAGAGTACGGAGCTGGTATGGCAGTACGGTAATGCACTCCACACTTCCAATTTAAAAATAATGAGCCTGCCAGAAGTAGGCTGTCGCGGACAGATACCCATCGAAGAATACCCGCTCGCGTCGAGTGGAATGAATTGAAAAAAAATTCAATTTCGACCCCACACCTCCCGCACCTCTATACCAACTCCCGACTTCTTATTAGGAATAAGAACATAGGCAGGCGTAGAAGAAGAAGAAGAAGAAGAAGAGGAAGAAGAAGAAGAAGAAGAGGACGAGAAGCGAGATCTTTTGCCCCGTAATTAAACTTGAAGAGTGAACCAACAACAGAGTAAAACTCGCGGCTCTAAAATCGTTGATAAAATGCAGAAAGAGGGTGCGAGCCGTGAAACTCCGAAGCTAATAACGGTCTTCGAATAAATTCCCGGGGATCGCGAATCGCGTAAATTCTTAGTTCCGCATTGAAAGAAATTGGATGCGATACAAAGGAATAGCTTCTCTCGAGTCTGTTCAGCCGTATAGCTGCGAAAGGCTTTATACACCTATCTTCCGCTACGCCGGAGCAATATCTTTCTTAAGCGGTGTAATTTTATCACTTCGGTATAGACACCGCACCGCGGAATTTAAGGGTGCGGATGGGAAACGATAAAGGCGTTTTCCTGTCTCGATTCCTATACCAATAAAATGTAAATGCGCCAATTCCCGTGCCGGTGGGAACCACCTGCCAACAAACCGAGAGACGAATTGCTCAAGAAAACCAAGAACTGAACTAAACTCAACTAAAACCACGGGGATTTATCTCAAACGTCGATTCATCAAGACTTTTCTTCGTCTTCCTACACCCAAACCGGATAAGATATTATACTCTCATAGGAAATTAGAAATGTTGCTTTTTCGAACGCGAAGACAAAAATTTGAGACAAGGGAAGAGTCTGGTGTCGCGGGACCCGAGGTGATGCAAAAGTACTTGATAGGGTATCACGCACACATAGACACTTCGGAAAGTACTCCACCGAGGGCGATCGACCGGGTATGGGTAGAATATGTTCGCGCCATCGCCATAGGGCGATTACCATACATACCGCTTTATTTAGAGCTGCTTTTATCGCGGTGTATAGCTACTTCTAAGGTGAGTTCAATGTATACCTCTGAGCCCTGGTTCCAGACACCTAAGTTACCCGCAAACCCTCTATTCTCGAAAAGTTTAGACCTTAGACGATCGGCCGTACGACGTATTAGCGCATATGAGGTCGGAGATTGGCTCAGCGAACGAGAATTTTTGCTACATTTAAAAGAGGTCGTTCAATCTGTTCCCTGGTGCGGGACCGTCATGGACAGAATTGAATGACGAAATTTTCCACCCTGAATGAAATCGGTATTATATATACACACGGTGTGATAAATGAATGACGTAGGAAATGTTACGGTTATAAACCGTTTAGCTTCGGTTAGAACGTGACCATTGAAGCGGTTGAAATTTCCAATGGTTTTAGAACTGAAAAGATCAAACGCATCGGTGCTACGTACCGATACCTACTCGTATCTATATTCCTCCACCTTCGTTCGGACACGAGGATGTAAAATCGGTCTTCGTTACCGTTTTTTTTTTTATGGTTTTCTCGTCAAGGAGGTAAGCGAGGATACATCGCACTGACGAAATTGCAGACCTGTGATGCAGTTAATGTCAGGGATGGAAAATTGTTATACTTATACGCGATCTTGACGTCCCGATGCCCGAGGTAAGATGCGTGCCGAAGAGCCTGAATCAGTGGGCATATACCAGCCTCGTAATAACAGTCCTCGACGTTCCTCCTCGTTAAAAAGAGGTTCCTGGAACCTGGACGATCTTTATCGGTGGCTGTGGAAAATTACACTAGTCTAACGAGATTTGTCTAATAACGGTCATCCCGCAGAACCTCGTGTAGTCGACTAGCGCCAGCCTAAGATCGCTCCTCTAATTCTCTCCTCATCCTTCATCCCCGTAAATGAATGACGAATTAATTGCACGAACGAATGGCGAATGAATCCCAAAGCAATTTCAATCGCTGACCATTATTCGCCGAAATACACGATATACGTGTCCCATGCGATAGAGGGATCGGTATAATTCTTAGGGGATTATACGGGCGGTTCGATACCGGTCAAAAGCAGTTATAGAGGCAAGGGAAGGTAAGGCTTTTCGGGGAAGTAATGATTGAAAATAACAGGAATCAAATAAACGTGTGCAATCATTTCTCGGCGTGACCGCGTCCGCGGTCGTCAGTAATCAGCGGTTCATATATGCCGGAGCTTCACCAACGGCAGCTTCAGCAGCTTCACCGTCAGTGAATGGATCATCCTTTTCGAAGATAGGCATTATAATAATGACCTTCATTACCCGAAGATTATAGAATTAGGACACGGTCATAATATATCAATGTCTTTCCCCAGCATCGGAGAGGCCTCATCAATCTTTAGCCTCATCGACAGTGCACCGCGGAGCACCAGACCGTGTCAAAACTTGACAGAGAAAAGTTATCGGTATGTTAAAACTGTGAGTATAGAAACTCGATGAGAAATATATATGCGGAGATACTCATTTCGTAGGTTTATAAAGCCTGGGTAATGGATATCGCGTACTAAACTGCAACTGGAAGGCGATGTGGGAGCTCTCTGGCTTTAACAGAAGCTTAAGTTACTCTGAACCTAGTTAACCCAACCTCGGATCGACTTCCACCTAGAACATCCCTGTTGCAGCTAGGGATTAGTCTTTCTGGTTTTCTGACCAGCTCTACCCACCTCTACCTTCCCGGACCTAATACCCGAGGATTTTCCAAACTCCGGTGAACAACGAAGACGATAAACGACGCCGGCCGGGATTCTCATGGTTTGTTATCGCGGAAAATAGAGGAACGAGGTAAAACCCTACGAATTGCTATGTGCCCGGTGAACTTTCAGTGTTTCGAAACCGTCAAATCCACAATGTCACACGTGCAGAGACCCCCGGGGAGAGAGAGAGAGAGAGAGAGAGAGAGAGAACACGTTGAACACATAGTGAACCGGATATGACAGGGTTCGGTATCCTTTGTCAGAGGTGGCCACGAGCACACCATGTGCGGAGTGTCTGGTATTGAAACGATTAAATATGAGAAAAGGTTTCTTGTTCCTTGTTCTGTTCGGTTATAAATGAAAGAGACTCAGGGAGCTGGTATTGAGATGGAATTAACACGTCTCGTTGGTACTTACTTACTTACTTACTTACTTACTTGCTTACTTACTTATGGGGGAACGTTCACGGGTATTTATTCGCTTGATGCAACGGTCTGACCAGATAGTGAATGTTATTCGTTACACGGATTGAGTTGTACCTTGGCAAACGCAGTATACTTAGAGAGTTTACCCGATATAAACCGACTCCTATGTGAATGAGAACGTGTGCGAGTGTGTGGAGTGTATTTTCCAACGGTACGTAATATCCTGTCTCTCCATCGGCACACTTACACGCACATAGATCGCAATAAGCAGAAGAAAAAGGATAAGAAAAAGGAGGAGAAGTAATCGATGAAGTTTTGTCGACTATCTATATTGGGTTCTTATTTCCAACCGAGCTGATGCCATCCTCTACCATGCAGGCATTATTTTCTCCTATACGATCTGGAAGAAGCTTGGGTATGTGCACGTAGATTGCTGCAAAGCTGCAGAAAGGCTGTTCGCCAGTCTGGCTCGGAGAGTCGGTGAAAGGAACAGCGCGATTAAACCTTATAGCAATACCCATAAATAAATATGTTAATGCATATACCTACCTATACTGCGGCAGTAAACGAGCCGCGTATATGCTCATATACATATATAAATATATAGACACAGAAGGAGTGACCGGTGAGAAAAGTGCCCATAGTTCAAAGTGACCGAACTGGGTACAGTCACCTTTTCCATTCATTTTTCCATCCAGTTTTTTGGCAATAAACATTCTGGCTATGGAAAAATGGAAACGGTATATCTTTTCGTTCCCCCTTCATCACCTGGCCGGTGAATTTCTCTGGGACTCAGATGGTCGTAGCTAAATGGTTTCCTATAGTATCTCTTGTGGCGAGGAGCTTAACTACTCTATTGTAAAACTACTCCTCTCGTCTTGTCCTACCTACCTACTCGGTTTCCACTTCATTCCCACTTCATGGAGTACCCTGGTGCCCCTGGAACCACCATAATAAATCCCTGGAGTAAAACCACGCGCTTTGTTGTACCCGACCTGCGGCATCAGACTCTGTGGTCTTCTTGTCGTCCTGTTTATACCTGCCTGGCTCTTCTCCCGACCATACGAAATGCTGAGTGAAGTGGGGATGACGATCTTCGGGGTTATAATTTGGGCGCAAAAATTTTCCTCGATAATGAAATACCGGACCTAATATTTCGCCTTGTACCCAGAGACGTATGTATGCCTCCTATACATCAACGGTGAAAGGTGTAACGGTGAGTTCGTCCAGTCACGATCGTCACAGTCACCGAGGACATTAATTACGCTGGTCGAAGATTAATGAGAAAAAATTGTGCGTGCTGGGCTCTGCGATAATCGAGATAAAAATAGCTGAGTCAGATAGCTGGAGGATCTCCGAGCTAACTTAAGCTAAGGCGTCTTCGTCCTAGTCACGATTCTACCTCCCCTATCATTCAGGATTGCATTGTGATTCGGAGACCTTCGATGCGGACTCACGTTACGATTCCAAATTTGTATTCCAATTAAAAAAGAAATGAAAAAAATAAAATAAAAAAAATTGCAAAATCGATCTATTCGATGACGCAGAAGTCGCGGAGAAGTCTGTATCTTCCTCTCTCTCTCTCTCTCTCTCTCGTTAGTTCTTTTCAATATTTCTACTTTATTTTTATTTTTCTTGACTGTTGGCTGTCAGCCATCAATATGGTTGATTTTGTAGCAATAACTTGACTCGACAAAAAATGATTAATCGTTTTATTATAAAGGTTGGCAGGGAGCAATGGGCTGTTTGTGTCGTCGTCTGTCGCTCACTCACCCGTGCTCTGTATAATACGTGTGATTAATTACTTTTTTAGATGACGAGGTGTGTCTGATTCCCCCACGTCTCCGAACCTCCAACCATATTCTCAGCCTTCATTCCTTCCGACTTATACCTTCACCGACTGGCAAAGAAAAAGCTAGTCAATTGCACCGGCTTACACTCGCTTACATAAAACCAATTCTCGACACATCATTCATGTCACAATGTTTCACCTGGATTACACAATTCCCATCATTTCTGTTTCATCATCATTCCATATCACTCGCTATTCAATATCAGCTGTCCGCTTTCGACTGGGCTCCAATTAGTCAAGTATTTAACGATCCTGGGGTTTCTTCTAACATAAGCCGTAAACACGAAAGCCAAAGGTAAATGTGACGGACTAGTGTCCTGATCCAGGGACTGGTGGAGTAGTTATTTAACTTCAGTCCCCGCAGGAGATCTTCGACCCGGGATTCGTCGCCTGGACGAGCAGCTCGTTCACCTATGTAATTGATTTGAATGGCAAAAAGGTGGGACCCTTGCCATGGGCTGGAGATTTGGTATTAATAAACGACTGGGCGCCCCATATATCCTAGGATTTCTGACAGTGGGACTCACATGCCTAAATAATAAATGGGCTATACACAAGGCGACAAAGCTGCACCGCAAAGAGTCCTGCAGTCAGTAAGAATGGGAAAGAATCAGGCATTCGAATCGCTGATTTCCTCTCTTTCTTATTTAAGCATCACCGAGCACATGGGCATGCACAGCCCCTGCTGACGCCGCTGTTTCTGTTGGTGAAAACGCAATCGATTATCGCGGGCAATATTTCCTCCTGGTAAATTTACGCTCATTGTTGCCCCCGTAAAGACCCTGCGGAATCCCCATAGAACCCCCTGTACGCGCCACCCTGTGGGGATGAAAATTTTGTTGTACAAATACCGTCGACCCAGAAGGCACGCTTTACCGATCATAGAAATTCGTCTCGGTATACGAACGTGGCACAGCAAACCAAAAACCCTTCATTGTCGTAAAGGTTCAGCCGATTATCACACATGTGCCTCCTATGTCAGAGAATTCGTTCACGCTTCGCTGGCGAAACTTTTACCAAATATTTTCCCTTTCTTTGAGGACCAAGACCCTCCGCGTCTTCTAAAAGACACTCCAACCCTCTCAGGTTCACCCCGGTTTACCCGTGGCCACATAATCTCGTTGCCTTGCGCGGTAATTGCTTCCTAATCGCAAGACCAATCAGCCTAACTACGTTACCGCTCCTAACTCGTTTACGCGTTTCGCTTCTCGACCTCTCGACGTCCTCCTCTTGCCATGTGTAAGGGTTGGATTCCCATTCCCATCCCCGTATAACGTCAGGTTCTAGAAGCCCGGAGCGATTTGTCCCATCTGAGAGTAGATCAGCCCCTACTCGATCCGTCCGGTCAACGGGTAATCGGGTTCCTCGTTTGTCCGGCGTCGATTCCCGGTGGTAAAATCCACCTAGACGGTCAGGGATTTTCCTATAATTATTTGACACGTCAATAGGGATCGGGGGATCGGATAAACGCACGCGAATAAACGACGGCGAGGAAATTTTTCTGATAGGATTTAAAAGCGTGGAAGTAAAAAAGACGGACCCTCAGGGTAAGCCACGAGGAGGAGGAGGAGGATGTTGAATCGATTTTAAACTACGTGCCCCGGAGGTACCGGGCGATTAATTAGCATCGGAGAAAGGCACTCGGTGAGTCGGTACACCGAATACTGGCTGCGGTGCTGCAAGTGGATGGATCCAATTTGCAATAGCCTCCAATACCAATTTCCCGGGCATTTATCACGGTTCAGAAATCAAAGATTTCGAACCTTTTCCAAAAAGTTAATCCCACCGACGAAGGGCACCCAAGACCCTCGGGCACCCCGAGTAAATCAATTTCGTCTACGTAACTCCGAATCGAGACTTGGGGGAGTAAAAAATGGCGAAAATATATACAAAAAAAAAAATAAAAAGAGAAAGAAAATGATCAAAAAACGTAGATAATCGACGAAACGAAATGAATGTCTCATTTTTCCATGGCTTCTTATATCGGCGTCAAACGAATCGGTGAAAATCGACGTTCGTTACACGTCCAGGTCCTGGGTAGGGTAGTGTGTAAGTCTGAGCTGTCAGCAGCAGCTGTTGTAAGGTAAGTATATATATATATATATATATATATAACTATATATAGATTGATTTCTGGAGAACAGGAGGAGAACCGTGCCGTAGTCGAAGCGTAGCGGGTTTCCAGTCCATTTACTTCGAATGTGAACACGACGGCGTGATTTTGCTCGTTTCAATAATGAATCGGTTGACCTGCGGAGGCGAGACCACTCAGTTTTCCGTTTAACAATCAATATTCGGTGAAAAGAGTGGGAGAACCGGGCTGGATAATACGAAAAGTTTATTATAAACGTACGTAAAAAAGATCTCGTCGTCGAGGACTTTTCTCCGGTACGTAAAAAGTAACTTTATGCATTTTCTAACGTCACCGGAACTCGCTCCTCGGCGAGAGACATCACTCGAGTCCGCTTTTCGTATCTTTGCTCGCTGCCACTTGAGTCTCGACTCTATATTCGCTCGAAAGTCAAAAGGAAATGAAAGGAAAAACAAAATTAAAGACACTGAACAGGGTCTTTCTATCTCATAGTCAAAAAGGTACGAAGTTATGAAAAAAGAATTTAAAATTTCGTCAAGATTGAAAGTCTGCGAACTTTAATTTTTCTCAAGTCGTATCAAGATGTTGTCTCGTATTTTCTCTCTTTCTCTCTGGTCCATCTGTCGTTTCGGTTAAGTTTTTTTTCTCCTATCTTACTTACGAACTAACGACGAAACAGAGATCGTTCTTTTATTCGACTCTCTTATACGACTCGTCCTCAAAAGAATTCCATAGCCGCATATCCCGTCAAGAAATTAATTCACCATATATACGCATAAGAAACTTATCTGCGCGTGTAAACAATTTGTTAATAAAGGGTAGAGAAAATTAAAATTATAGGGAGAAGAATAAAGACGACGTGAGTTCATTTTTTTTGTGTTTTTTTTTTTCTTTTCTTTTCTTTTTTTATATATATATTCTTTAATTATAATAAGAAATCATATTTTTGTTGTATTTCAGGTTCCGGGAGATTCGAACAACTTCAATTCAAAATTACGTAATATAACAATGATAATATATATATATATATATATATATATATATGTATGTATATATACATGTATATACCTATATAGAACAGTATAGAAACTATTGTATATTATAGTGTATAATGGTGGTGTTTCAAACCCGGACGTAGCTATAATAAAGTCTGCATTCGAGATGACTCCGCGCACCTACGTCGAGAGACGTTTTTTCATTCTATTATTTGATTTTATATTTTTTATTTTTTTATTTATTTATTTATTTTTTCTTTTCCCAACAACTTTATTTCAATTTCTTTCCTTCTTCCTTTCTTTTTTCTATTTTTATTTTTCTTTTAATTTTTTTTCTTTATTTTTACTATTTTCTTTAATACCGCAGATGTACGTAAGAATCTCTCTCTCTCTCTCTCTCTCTCTCTCTCTTTCTTTCTCTACATTTAGGTACACAAATATATATATATATAGTAGTTCGGTAACGTAAAAACATGACTGAGCAATTTTCCTTCGACATTCACAATGCCATAGAAGATAAGAAAAATAATAATAATTATAATAATTATAATAATAATTATGAAACTATGTACATTCAATATTTATAATAATAATAATAATAATAATAATAATAATAAGATTAATAATATAATAGAAATAATAATAATCATAGTAATAATAATAGTCGTTATATGCCTTTATAATAATTGTCATGTATGTACATATGCACACGTAACAACGTATGTATATTATATGTATATATATATATATATCTACTATACGAGGACCGATATACTAAAAACTTTGGTTACGCAAAAATAGACGATGGAATTATTACAGCTATTATTTTATTACTCGTGTATATTTATAGGTATTTGTGTATATATGTATAGGTATGTGTGATTAGCGAATTTTTTTTGTGTTTTGTTTTTTTTTTTTTTTTCTTTTCTTTCTTTCATTTTTTTTCTTTCTTTCTTTCTAAGGGAATGAGAGGAAGTTAGTGCGATGGTTTTTGGTTGGGTACAGGGGGATGATTTGTTTTTCCTTTTGTTTCTGGTTTTTTTTTTTTGTTTTTTTTTCGTTTTTTTTTTTTTTCTCTCCTCCGCTCTCTTCCGATCGGTATACATATACATACGACTATGAACAAATTTACAATAAATTTACAATATAATTATAAAGATTGCTGGATATGATGATAATAATAATAATAATAATTAATAAATATATATATATATATAAATATATATATATATATATAATAGTGCACAACGTATGCGATTATGATAATAATCATCACTGATCACCCAGATACGAGATTATCAGATCGTTCTTTTATCTTAATTTTTTTATTACTTATTTGTTTATTTGTTTATTTATTTTTTTAAATTTATTTAATTGGAAAGACGCGTGTGCGTATGCGTATGCGTGTGTGTGTGTGTGTGTGTGTATGTGGGTTTGTTTCACGCGGGACGAATGATACACGTGAGAGGATGGTTATCGCATCGCAATAAGAATATTTTATTGAGCTTTTCAAAATTGAGATCCATATTAATATATACCTACACCTATACCATAGGTATACAGTCGTCGACGTAAGAAAACCGATAGCATTTATTATGTACGTATATGCAATTACAGGCAACAACAGGGCAACAATCAGCAACAACGATAACAGCAGTGGAAAGCGCGCTGGTATTATTATTAACGATAATTATTTTATCAATAAATTCGTTTCACGTGTTGCCGCATAATAATATACTAAATAGTATAACGGAAAGTACCCATACACATATACATTATCGAAGAATCCTTTTTCTCGTAGCACGCAATTTGTTTTTTGAAGTTTTTTTTTTTTTTTTTTTTCACTCTCTTCGAAAATTCTCACCGATTTGAAATTATATATATATATATATTAACACTATAATTACAGAAATTTTGCCCAATAATTTAATACAAGAGACGATTATTATATCGGTGGCGAAAAATGAAACGTATCGCGAATGCAAGAAAAAAAAAAAAAAAAAAAAATTATAAACAGGAGGCATAAAGAGAAAAGTAGAACAGACAAAATCGAGACCCTAAAACCTCGCGGGAATCACAGAATTTCACGTAATAACTATATATACGACATTGATATTATTTGTTTCATTGATCACTTTACAACCCCGCCTTAGAAGAAACGTTCGAGGAAAGAATTGTCCCATTATCTCCTTTCCCGTATCCCTTAGGCTCAAGGATGCATACCCGATGCCGCACCGAGTCTAGGACCGCCGTAAAATGAATATGGTGAAAAATACGGGGGAAGACCAGCCGCGTGATGGGGATGCGGAGGCATCGGCAAACCCAACGACGACAAGGTAGGTGGCATCAAAGGTGACGGTTTACCGTAAGGATGGTATCGCGCCGTAGCCAACGGGCTTAACGGCGGTGTGGGATAACTCCTGGATAGCAAGGGATGCGAGGGTGGTAAACCGAGCGAAAGAGCAGCCGCTGCGGCGGCCGGATCACCGGCCGAAACGCTCGTGTGGCTTCTGAGATGCTGGAGCAGTTCGTCGCTAGTCGAAAACCTCTTACCGCAATAGGCAGCGTCGCCGGCTATCCAATTACAGACGTAAGGAAGTTGGGAAGCTGCCGCTAGCGCGGCTAACTGCGCATGCGCGTACGCTGCTGCTACCGGACTGTGCGCCCCTAGCGGTCCGTAAGGCGAACTCGACGACGGTTTATGATCGCACTGCGCGCAACCGGCCGGACAACCGCTGGCTGACGAGGTGGGGATTTTATTAGCCGTAGAAGTAGCGAGGAGTTGCGAATTCAATTGGCAACCGGTGCAGTAAGGATCTCTGCATACCGGGACCAGGGTATCGGCACCACTTGCTGTCTTCATCCTCGCGTAACCGAGGTACGGATTTCCCAGTCCATTTTTCAGGGCTGCGTGGTGTTGGGACATCAGCGAACTCGCCATTACGTCGATCGGTAGCTGAGGCGGGTAGCCCAGGTACTGTGCCGAGGTTGATACAACGGGCAACGAATTTCCTGGCTTGAAAGTGCCCAGGGGTAGATCCTTTATCGCGGGATCAGTCATCGCCAGTACCCCGGCTGGACTGTACTGAGAGGATTTTGACGGCAGCGATGGGCTGCTCGCAGGGACTTGAGAGGCGTGGATTTCCGAGTGAGAAATTGACCTCGATGACGGAGACTCCCTCGTCACGATGTCGCCGTTTGGTGTCGCGGTCTTACGGCCCTGGGGAGTCGCTGCTCGCGCTGAAGAAGCGCTTTGATTACTGGAGCACCGCTTTCCTCCACTTCCCGGGGTACGGGCTCGGCCTGAAGAAGAGTGACTGGACGGTGCACGCTGCTCTTCCGGACTCGAGGCCTTCTCGCGACCCAGGCACGACTCGTAAGGCTTGAAACTCGACTTGACCGATTCCGTCGAAGAAGGGGATGACTTCTCTCGAGGCTGGTCGATCGGCTTCGCCGTTTTACTAGTCGAGGACTTTTCCAACGGTGCTAAAAGCGACTTGTTCGTCGGGGGATCCGCTCCTATTTGGCTACAAGTCTGCGCCAGTAACGCTAATGGACTTTTCTTAGCGTCCAGCTGTAATAAATAGAAGAGTATTTCATTATTCTAAGAGTTTCCATATATCGTCGAGGGTATGGTGATTGCCGAGTGCTTTCTACACTTCGATTTTATCGGCGTATAAAATTCGATACAATAAACCTAATCTACGAGTATTTAGTTACAGTTGAAATCTTATCGTTTAGCATAAATTGCCTCACTCGGGCAACGGCAGCTAGAACCGTAGTTTATACGACGGTGAGATTTGCTGGGCAAAATCTCGCACGTGGGTAGAGAGTCCTTATCGGGCGAGAAAGATCTTGCGAAAGATTGCCGGCTGGTTATATTCAGTATAAAATATATATCGAACAAATTTCGCAACGTACGATTCGATTCGATTCGATTCGCGATTCGCGATTCGCACGGTATGCGTGGAACCAGAAGCAGAAGAGGTAAAGGAACGGGAAGGGGGATCGGGGCTCGGGATTGGGATTGGGATGGGGAAAGGGAACGACCAGCAACGTTTGAGCGGATTTAAAACTAAATGGAATTTATGATACGTGCGTGAAATATAGGCCATAAATTTTACCAATCGAAATATCTATATGTATATATATATATATATGGTATACAGCTAGTGCATGTAAATATATACGTAGTAGACGTATGCATATATGCATAGTATACGCTGACGCGCATATTACAAGACCGGGAATTATTCTCACTGAATCCAATTAACAAACCAGTAAACATGAAATTGACATACGTATGCGATACGGGCCAAGGGTCGAAACGAACGACGCTATAAAATCACATTTTTCATACACCACGATTCGAAACGACTTATTTCACCCACTCGCACTCGCGGGGTATTATACGTCGTGCCAATTTCAACCGCGTATAGACCTTATGCGATAAATTCGTTTCTCCCACATTTCCTATTCGATAGATTCGATCCGTTCGTATTTCTGTTCGATTCTTCGTGACTTTTTCCATCTTTTTTGGATTTCTTAGAGACCAATACAGACTCCGCAGTATACGGTTTTGGTTCACCCCTAGGTACGTGCGCTCGCGCAGAAGATCGTCAGAGACGCGAGCGCGCGGTCTTTCGAATTATCGAGTTCGCGTAAATTTTTTTATCCCTTTTCTCGTCGCCGAAATTATCGTTTGCACAATTTTCGAAATGGCGAAACCATTCGAAAATCCAAAAATCGGCGAAAGCTGATTTTCACAGATCCATATCGTCCGTTGCACAACGTGAGGTTCGAGGTGCAGACGTACGCCTATGCAAAAACCAACGTAACGTAAATTCGCGAAAATTTCGTTCGGATTTTTGGAATCTCAGACCTCGAGGTTCGCTCGTGAATCACCGTTCACCTACACAGCTACGTCCCGCCATGCCAGCAGAGGCAGATGCATTAGTTACGCCTGAAACATGCCTGTGTAATAAACTTCGCAATGATCGAGGAGAAAGTGGAATCGCTTTGCGCGAGTCCCGCTATTCGTTGATGCGAAAATCCGAACTCCGGTATGCCACAGCACGCCTGCGAATAATTTTCTCCCCTAATTCTCTGACTTTTACTCCATGTTCCCTAAATTCGTTACAGGAGTGATACGAGCGGTGACGATCATCGACGAGGAATAGAAACGCGATTCTGTGACACCGGATCCTCGGACATAAATTCTATACCAAAAGGGTGGAAAAGACTAACCGTGGTTGGAAGAGGAGTAAGATATTCCGGACGGAGATACTGATTGGCGCTAGACGTCAGCATGATGATGATTTAATCACTCAACACCGTTTCAAGAGTTGCACTTGATTTCAACACCGTTTTCACTCTTATCTAAACAATAATAACGACGAGTTTAAAATTTCACTGAAATTCTGTACACATCGTCTTTTTTTTTTTTTTTTTTTTTTTTTTTTTTTTTTTTTTTTTTTCTCAGTTTACCTGTTTACTTTATTTTTTATGATTATTTTTCTTTAAACCACAGAGATAAGTATCTTCTCTCTCTTCTACGATCCCGAATCTATTATCCGTTCGTGATCAGCGATTTTTTCAGAAAGCTTTCGCGTCTCCGGATGATATCGACGATTTGAAACATGCCTGTGGGGTTGCGGTTCTCTAACTGTCGGCCACTGAACGATACATCGTACGAAGTTATACCCCTTTTTATTATGGAAACGTATCAAAACGCATCGACCGTATCGAAGCTACCACTCGAAGCTCTGAATCGCGACTGGCCGAACGACGGCCATGTCTCTGTCCATCCCTCCCTTCGGGTAAAATCTTCCCCTATCCCCCCGTTCTGTGCTGGTATATATGCCGACAAGGCAGCGGTATCCCCCAGTTCCCAGTTTTCTCCTCCCCGATTCCCCGACTCCCCTTTTTTCCCTCCTACTCCCCCTACCACCTCTTTTCCCTCTTCTCCCCTCCGTCCCTCGATCCCCACCTAAAACTGACGACGCAAACGAAATTTCCCCTACGTCGCCATGACACGGCGTCCGCGTCCGCGTTCGCGTTCGCGTTCGCGTTCGCGTCGGCGGTTGTCGGTTCACGCCACGACGCGCCGACACTTTTGTTGCGCTTAACCAAGCCCGTGAACGATGTGTCAAGACCCGCCACCCCTAGCCGACCGGGTGACCCCCGTCGACCCATACCACCTCCGCTAACGAGCCGAGCGAAGAGTCACCCGCCGCGGGATAATCGCTGGCTATATTATCGTACGATTAAACCTACACCCCAACCCCAACCCCAACCCCAACCCCAACCCCCACCTCCATACCCACACCCACACCGTTGAACCTTTCGTGAATTCGGTACCTTCCACCCTGCGTCTTCGTACACCGTCTCTTACCACTTCGCATCAGGGATCAGTTTTGTATAATGAGAGGATTGCCACGTTTCAGGGTTTTAGCATTCAGCCACCCATTCCGAGCGTATGAAGTGTTACGGCTTTGAGTAATGCCGGGAGGATCGTTTATATACTTTTAGATCGTTTTGTGACCGATGCCGGAGATGAGTTGGTTAATTTTTCGAAAATATGAACAAGAGGCGAAGAGGTAGCGATCCATTTGTATGTTAAACTTGAGAGATCTTTCGCTTCGATTAGCCTTCTTAGAAACATGATGATTACACATCTTGTACAGGTCGAATTGCACCTGCAGCCAAAAGTTGCAACGTTGAAACTAAATTGGTCAATTATTTCAGCGTTCTTGAAATTACCGCTCCCCAGGTATACAAGATACCTGTGTGCTACGCAAGGTGAGCAATTTTCGATACTTGAAAAAGTCGTTGTTTATTACTCATCGTCCGAATCAATTATCGGTTATATTTTTACTTCCACCTCAGCATGCACCGAACTCTCTTATTCATCTTCCTTCGGGAATAATAACGACCGATGCGGTTAACTCGCGATAAATTACATACCCTCCTTTTCTCTCCTTCTTCTCCCTTTTCGCCAAATTTTTTTTTCTCTTTTTTCATACATGTTCTTCATCCTCGAAACGAAAGTCTCGAAAATCGGTTAAACACAATAAAATTGTACACGTTTATATACACACATACATACTAATACCTATCCGCCCGTTTATGTATATACATACCGTACCCACTTTCGCGGTAATATGTCGTAAACGTTTATATCCTTCGGAGAGAATATGACCCGAAGTCGTTACCTACGCTCCACTTTCCATATTCTTACCTGTACAACGTTATACCTACCTCTATTCGTTCGGTGCTCATTGTCCGCGGGGACAAAAGGCTGGTGGTTGCATTCACCCGTAGTGGTATACAGTTCACCTCTAAGACATAGACAATAGACGCTACTTTATAATCCCCGGTCTGTGTTGCACCTATATATCTATATATATACATGGTGTCGTAAAACATTGAACGAGAACAGTATTGAAACCGTAAAGGAGACGGAGACCGAGGATGAGAAATTAATATAAAACCAGGTAGGTATAATAATCTGACCCAAGTAAGACAACGAGTAATGGCCGTTTCTCCGCACCTCATTTACCCTTATTGCAGACCGTATTTTACGTCGTACGGACCTCCCCCTTAGCCTTCGGCTTCCCTTTACCTCCTTGCCGTGACCCAAAGCGCAATTTCATTTCACGGTAAACATGCCCATAGATAAACATTGATTACCCTTAATTGCCCCGAAAGGAGACACACACCCGGGACGACCATCAGGGCCCAGCCACGATCAAGCGACGTGCAGCGTGCATTCGTTACGATTATATACTCGTTCTTCTCGGAGTTGATACGGTTCTGAGAAGCGAGAGGCTAATTACAAGGACCTTACGCTTTCATCGCGGCCCTAAATACCAATTTTTTTTTTTTTTTTTAACCCACGAGCAATGGCAAGCCCGAGGATGGATGCCATCGCGTGTAACAGTCTCCACGATTGAGCGACGCGGTTATTACCGCTAAACGAGCTGATGCGGAAACAGTGAAAACCGACGCTGACTGAGCCAGACTCTAATTATCCGCCATTCTCTCATGACATTCGGAGAAAATTACTCGGTACATGTTTATCCGGCGCCGATTGACTCCCATACTCTTTTAGACCGATGTACACGCAGCCCACCGACGACGGATGTGGCACGAGCCAAATCGCGGCTTACAATAACAGAGACAGTAATTATCAAGTACCTAATCGACCTGGAAGAGTATGGGTGTGTGAAATTTTGCCATAATTAGTCGCAGCAGGTGGTTTTCAAACGATTTTTTTCGAATCCCATGTTTCTCTAACCGCGATGTGGACATCCCAGTGATATTTTGTTAACGAGTACTCGCCGAGCATAGGAAATTGTTAGGGAACGATGGCCGGTTGACATTCGTGGCTGTTGCCGAACTGAACGGTCATTCCGTCGCTGTCAGACCACTGAAGTAGATTCTATTTGTAGCTGGACCGTGATTGACGGGTCGGTACTCTCTCGACGCCCTCTGGGCACGTCGCGACGTCGAGCTAACCGTAGGCTGGGCTGCGCACCGTTCCGTTCTCCTCTCGATGCCAGAACAATGTCAACGGCTCGTTTGCAGCCGGGAAACAACAAAGCCGGACATCGGTGCCAAAACCAAGTGGCAACGGGCAAGTGGATAATACGAAATGACCAAACGATGCGAAATAAATAGGTATCGCGAAATAACGGAGAGACAACCCTCCTCATCGTCGATTCTTTCATTCTCTCTATAACTGAGCGATGGAGAGTAGCTGTCACTCGTGAGTGACATCGCACGAGTAGACAAGGACTAGCCGCAGAATAGGTATAATGACAAGCTGCAGTATCCTAGTGCGAACACACGTTGCGGTGCATTCGAGAAGACCGGGGAATGAACGAGGGATGAAAAATGGGGAGGAGTTAGAGTAACCCGGTGCTGTGTCAACAGTGATAAATGGATTTATATGAATTTTGATCATAAAGCAACACTATCGCATTATGGGGCGGAACAAAATATAAAATTTGATGTATGGCCGGAGGGTTTCACCCCTGTCCAGGGTAGGATAGAAGGAAATCTAGCGAGGAAGAGAAGAGAAGAGAAGAGAAGAGAAGAGAAGAAAGCCAGGGCCGTATATTAGTCCGTATTATTATCGCCCCTGAAATCTTATCAAACCGTGAGCCTCGCGGGGCGATTAGCTAGAAAAATGAAAATATGTGTACCGTGGTAAGAATTTAGTTCACCTTGTCACGCAACCCCTAGACTAAATGACCTACGGTTGTTTTTCTCGAAGATAATCAGACCGCGGTATACATCACGGGTTTAGCAAAGACGTGATTTATCGAAACGGATTTCAGATTGCGATCGTCGGAGTGGTGCCGATCCCGAACGGAGGGAATAAAGGCACTTGTAAAATTGAAAAAAAAAAAAAAAAAAAAAAAAAAAAAATAAGAACATTAAACATCGGATAAGTGGGTGGGAAATTTTGATACGTAGAGCTGGCGTACCGCTGTTAGAACTCTGCGGTAGAAAAAAATAGCGATGATTTATCACCGTACGATGAATAATAACCGGCGCTTTTCACCGAGCAGTTAGCTAGCTAGCTAGCTAGCTAACGTCTGGTTGAGATAAGCTGAGTAAAAATGAAAGGCTGTATCTTGACGGAATAAATTATCAAGGCAATCCTTCACATTGTCGTTTCTATTAGCCAAGTGCTGTCGCAATGATTCAACCGAATCACCCGCTCACTTACCTACGACGATCATAATAATATAAGACTCGTGTAAAACGACAGACGCGATTGTCGCTATAGAATTATCCCGATCCCATTCATTCCGTTTTCGATCCAAGGTGTAAAGATTAACCGAACAATAAGTGCGGGAAGAGACCGTCAACCCGTGAATGGTGGTAATATAAGATAATGTATACGTATATATGCCCGTTCTGAATTAAGCGTTTGTGAATCCGGAATCAAACGATCCTCCACATTAGTACAGGCCATAGATCACGGGCAGACAATAACGTATTTATTAGGTAAGGGGGATGTAATCTATAGATCTCCCTGTCAGCTCCCCTTCTGAAATATTTATTGTTTGCCAACCCAGCTAGCAGCAGTAGCATCAGCAGCAGCAGCAGCAGCGGCAACGAACGCGCGAGTAGGTAGGTCGAGGTACATACCAATACCACTACCCACGGGTTTCGCCATTATATGCGTCTGCCGGTTCGCCGATAAATTAAACCCACAGCCATTGAATAAATCTTTAGATTCTATGCGATATGAGCCTCCGTCCAGAAGCGGCGGCAGGTTCCTACGCGATGCGTTATAAAATAAACCGCTGTTTAATAACGCGAGAAAATTACATTTCGGGATATGATATTCTCCTTCTCGGGGTAAAATAACAAACCTCCGAGCTATTCTCACGCTCGTATTAATCACAACTAGATTCTTTGGATTAGCATAACGCGCGAGTAATGAGCTAATCCCTTCGAGTAGTCCGAGCGCACGAACCCCGTTCGGGGTACCGTGAGGTTTTTTTTCTTTTATTTTCATCCCCTCTCGTTCATTCTTATTCCTATATCTCATCCCGCAGACTCGACGTGCCCTTTTCCTCGACAAAACCGCTCCTGTTATTTATGGGGCGTCTGTTGCAACTAAATTCAACTATCCAGGGTGCAGTGCAGGATACTCCGGCAGCTGCCGCTTCACGGATATACTCCTCAGGGCTAAGTTCTCGGCTCCTTTTCCTACCATGATCGAAACCCATATCGCACGCATACTCGCATGTACATTTCATTTCGACTTTGTACAGATCTAAGAACCGCAATCCGCGCACGCGTTCCTCTACCCAGAGAAACTTCGGCTCAGGGCTCAGGGCTCAGGGCTCAGGGCTCAGGGTTTAGGGTTTAGGGTTTGGGGTCTGGGGCTAAGGACTTAGGGGTATATCTATGTATTCTACATACGTCTGGTATATAAGCGCGTAAATAACACGCGCGCAATTTCCCGTATAATTGATGGCCCTGAACAATAATGGCGAGTGAACCGCCTTGCCAAGCTTTGGATATGTCGGCCACTGAGAGTTCGCTGCTGCTGCTGCTGCTGCTGCAGCACCCCGCAGGGCGTAAACTCGACAAAGCCTTCGTCACGCCGTGTACGTATTGTTTGGCTTTAGCTAGGAGATGGAAAGGGATGGAAAATGGGACGTGGAACGGAGATGAGGGAGAAAGTGAGGCGGTGGGCACCTATACCACCTCATACTACACGCCGAGAGTTTACCGACTTGATTTACCGCCGGGATACGGCCTCGCCGCAGCCGCCACAACCACGCGAAGAGATTTTCGCCGAAAGGTGCCTGCCATCAAAGGATCAAGGTCTGCGCCCTGGCGGAGACCACCACCTCTTCCTGTTTCCATTACTCGAACAATTTCTACCCTGACAAGTGTCCCGCAGGACTTTTTTCCCGTCTTATTATCAATCCCATGAAAGGAACGATTTCACACAACGGACGCTTTCCGAGATGCTAACTAACCGTATGGATGATTTAAATCAATGACGATGCCGCATCCCGATGGCAGAGATTAATGATCCAGACTAGATCCTGTAGGGCGAAGCAACGCGGGTGTATATATGTAACTACATCCACGAAGATCGGGGAGCGATGATTAGAATCTAATTTAACGAGGGCCTTTCATCCTTGTATCTAATATCCATTGGCTCTGGTAGCCACTACTGGATCTTTTGATTGATTAGCGATAGTATTCGAAGGGGATGATTCGGAGGAAATTGGGTCTCAGATTTTGTTCAGATTCGAGTCTTGGCGAGGCAGGATTCGGGAAAGTGGGTGTACGGGGTGCAGATGTACGTGCGGGGGGGGGGGGGGGGCAATAAATAAGGGAAAATTAATGAACGACGCCTTCCGCGAGGTCCGCGCCTCGTGATCTTTACGAGAATGCAGGAACCGTGTAGCGTAGGACCGTAACGCGGTCTGGGCCTCTGTACGACGGCCGCGGGACCTCCTTCGAAGCCATCCGGAGGACCATAAACCGCCCCTAGACCACCCCGATGTCTCATACGCTCTTTCGCGTCTAAACGGGAATCACGAGGTCGTAATTTACCGCCGTTCTCTTTCATCCGCTTTATCCTCGCCCAGGACCAAGAACCGAGGAAAGTAGAAGCAGAAGCAACCCCCTCAGCATCGATAACAAAGTTGAAGTTACGACCAGGTCTGAACGCACAAAAGCTTTCTACAAAACTGTTATTACACCTAGCTGCCCCGCTCCCCAAGACCCGAATCTCTCATCTCACGGATACAATATCAAACTTGTCTCTTTATTCAACCATTTTTACACTAATCTCGTCACTCCTCCGAGCCTCACGACAAGTGCCATTGCTCCTCGAGTCCTCTCTCTCGCCTCCAGGCCACGGCACAGCTTCATAGCTGTATTGAGCCGTACAGAAACGCCCATCAGCATCAGTACAGAAAATATTAGTATTAAGTAGCGAGGTGGAAAGTACGGCTTGTGTTTACCCTGTCAGTTAACACCGGACTCGAAGTGCTACCGTGCAGTGTGTGTTTAGGGTCGCTACTGGAAGAGAGTCTCTACCTAGTGGCCAACGCCGTGGCATCCACGTATATAATGCCTACCCACCTCAGCCGCAAATGGAGTTAACTCAGTTGATGAATGTTAACTGTGTTAACAGCACGCTAAGTGCCACCTACTTTCGTGATAATATAGGTGCAACTCTGGTCCCGGTAGAGATACAAGGATCGAACAATGTCTCCGAATCTCTTCGACGGTGGAGCGAAGGGCTTAAGGTGTTCACCGGTTTTCTAGTCTTTCGGGAAATTTCCTGGCTGATGAATATACCGGTGATAATCACGAGTTGATTATTGTTACGGCGGTAAATCGGGAATCACTTTCGTTATGGTGGTATAAAGTGGAAAAGAAGACGCCCATCCGTGGTGCGGTTTATGGTCTCCGTAGTATGGAATAAGTTATCGACTTGTCGAGTGAGTCTTTGCAGGCTGAGTGGAGAGAGGCTGGTGGTGGGTAACTTAATGACGAAACTTGTGATAAAGTCTTGTATACCGTGGTAAGAGGAGGAGAACGATCAGGATGAGTGTCGAGCCTGTTAGAGATCCGTACGTGGCTTGAATGAAGGGGAAATCTTAGGCATTAGGAGAAAAGTATACGAGAGGTAGTAAAAATGAGATGAGAACTGGAGGGAAGAGGAGAAAGGAACGTATATGTAAACAGAAATCGTAGTAAGAGAAGATCGTAAACCGACGGGGGCACGTAAATTAAGAAACTCTCTATCGAGACGCGTATACACATGCCTAGATGTGCGTATACACACTTAAAAACGACGCATTAACACCGCGACAATGATGTGTTGACGGGACGTAAACCGTCGAGGCATATTCCACCCTTGATATTTATCAAATGTTAATCTTGAACTTCGATTTCGACATTTCCAGGCCGATTATCAATTACCGCATCGCGATGATCCCGAGGTGGAATTACGAGGTAAGCTCGAACGTCGTAAAAGCGTTTTTGGCTTCTGGCTTAGGGATGACCGGAGGCTTCGCTTTGAGCGATGGCCCCGATCAATAAACAACGCGAAGTATGACATGGGTGGGATAAATTTAGCGAACTAGACGCAGTTGTTGTTCCGTTGTCGTTGTCGTCGTTGTCGTCGTCGTCGTCGTCGTCGTCAGAAAATTTCCTCTAAATTATATTTGGCATGATGATGCGAGCCCGCGGGTTTGCCCGAGTATTAGTCCGTGTGGTTAACGGTGATTTATCCCTGACAGGTTGTAGGCACTGTGGATGGATTATCGTTCTGATTGCAAAGTATGAAATAATTAGGGAGACGATCTACGATCATCCATCATTCCGGTGCGATGCCCGGTTGGCAGCCACCGAACGTTCATTCATCATACTCACTCGACGAGGTTCTATATACTCAGGCCAACGCCGTTGCCTTGACACGCACTCACTCACTCACTCACTCACTCACTCACTCACTCACTCACTCACTCTTTCCATTTCTGCACCCGTCAGTAACTACTATTGTTCGTCGATATACAACGTCGCCATCCGGTACTCAACTCCGAAGCTAATCACATATCAGAAAAGATAAAACACACACACACATGTGCAGTCGTCGATGTAACATCGATCAATGTGGAAAAAACAAGGCGAATTATATACCATATCCTCGTATCGCTGCATGCATGGAGAATAATCTCGAGTTGAAAATACACCTGGGAATTATCTGAAGGGGGTTATAATGGCGTAGTTGTTAATTAGAGAATATCGTTCGAGTTTAAGGGGGCGATATTTTAGTCCCTTTGAAACGTTTCCACCCCTGGCTAAACCCGGTGTCCTTTTCTCTTAAACTGACGGGGTGTTCCGGTCTTGATTAAATTAGCCACGGGGTTTCTATTCCAGTTAGTTATGGAAGGCTAAACACCCTGGCCAGGTTCGTAGGTACGAGCCAGACGCGTACATACCTATACACATACATACCCACGAAACTAAAGTACCTACGTAGGGATGGTTACCGCTCATTCCACTCTTCTCTTCTCTCGGAAAGTATATTTATTACCGGCTAAAGCCTGTGTATACTATTTCCCTTTTGTACTCGGTTGACAGGTTGTCTAAACACTGTAAATACCCAACTTTTACTTGACGGCTCTGCCTTTTGTCATTTTATAACATCCACGTTATACTTTATGCTCCCCATCGTGAACAGAAACTCTGAACTTCACGACTTACACCCTGACGATGCGCGGCTCGTTCGTTCCACCTTTGGTTTTCGCACAATAATAGGAGAAACCGCTCGCCTGCGTAAATAAATCGGTGTACCTCGCTGCCTATGAGCGCGAATACCCGAATCGTAAAATCTAAAGCAACCATTCTCATTCTCATTCTCATTCTCATTCTCGTTTCTATTTCCTGTTCCTTAGCCTGTTTTATGATTTTATTGCCACACGAGGGGAACAAAGCAGTGGCCAGCGAATCACGGAATACGATAATGGTGTTACGTTCGGTTCTGAAATCCTACGTTCTGACATGAGCGAATAATCTGACGTGCTTATCTACGCGTGCGAAATATCTTCGCGTTTCTATTCCGCGCCCTAACCAGACCTGGAAGTCACCCCTCGCGTGTGGCGTGTAGAAAATCGAATAACTACCGTCTCTTCGATACGAAAAAATTGCAAATGAATACTTAATCCTTTTATTACCCAATTTTCGGTCTATCGTTACCGGGAAATGTCCTGCGGATCGGTGAACCGTGCTGGAAATTTTGTAAATGTTGTAAATCCATATTTGAAAAGCGTTGAAAGTAACGGGAGAAAGGAGGAACCCGTGTGCAAATCGATTGTATATGAAATCTCGGCGATTGAATGAAATCCCCTAATTTTATTCCCGACGAAACGAATGTCCTTTTCAGTGGTGATCACTGATACGAAGATTTCTATCTGAACTCTGCGAGTCGCGTACGAGTTGAGCAATAAACATTTAATTCCCACTCACGCGGGTGATATTATATACGATAAAGAGCTGCCGGGGCTAAGAATGAATACATAAATAATAAACGACTTCTAAATTAAACGGGTATAATAAAAATAAAGAGAATGAGAAACTGGCTCATTTATATTCCGCGTGCAATATCCTGATCACGGCGTGGGTAGGTGGGTAGGTATACGTATAACTCAACGAATGCATGAATTTCCGTTCCCTTGGAGTATATTTATTTCTCTTAGGTAGTTTTATACCTGAAGAAGAAGAAGAAGAAGAAGAAGAAGAAGAATAATAAGAGCCAAAGGCATTTCGAGGAAGGAAACTACGAGATAGTAAGTCGATAGAGAAAGATTTACAACTGAAGAGCCGCAGTCTCAATTGGTGAACAAATTTATCTCATCCTCTTCACCACTGTTATAGTGGTCAGTGTCCGTCGTAGTCTTCCCTCAATCTTTGTTCCGGATTTCAACCGCAGCTAAAGCCGAAAATACATCAGTTTTAGAGTCCAGTCATTGAGCTGTAAATTTCACTCGGTCAAATTTCACCGGTACCAAAACGGACCAAACGGTTGTACCAAAAGCGTGATAATTGTTTAACTGTATAAGAAAACGAAGACCGACCGCCGTCGTTATTTACGAGGTTTTCAGCCGTATACCTATACGGTAATCTTTTCGTTTTTTTTTTTTTTCTTTTATTTATTTAGGTTCTTAAGGTAAGAGAGAAAAATAGTTTGAAATTAACTCGGTTAATAGATATGCTGCAATTATATCGTGCCTTATAACCTACTCTTACCGTTTCCCTAACTCGGTGTATATATATACGTATATATATACGAGTAGACCAGCGTTGTATAAAACCGAGGTTCATTTCTGATTCAGAGGTCTGAACAGACGCGTGTTGAGAATGATACATTATTTCCCATGTGAATGTTTCTTTACGACGTAATGGGCGATAAATAACATAAATTAATGCCTTATTCTAGACATGTCGGTTATTTATGCCTCGGAATAACTTTATCGCGCCGCGTGATTACCGACAGACACGCAGCCCCCTGCGTTCGTTTTACCGCGGCTTAATGTACCCGTACCCCGTATATGTGTAAACGTCTATACATACACGCGTAAGTTTATGCATATATATGTATATAGACACATGTAACGGACGATTACACCTACCGGTTAGAATTGAACGCTGTAACAGAAGTCCGGTTATTAAAATGTGTAAAAATGAGAAAAAAGATGAATTTTATTCAAATGAAAGATCGGCGTTAAACGACGCGAGACTATAATAATATAATGTCGCAAATTTCATTACAACGTTAAGTTTCATTTGATATGTCGACCGTCAGCGGTAGCGACTGGTCTGTCGGCGAAACTCGCGACGTCTCATTACCGGAGACCAGCGATGTTTCTCGCCCTGGCAAAGAAGAATAAGAAGAATGATAAAAATAAAAGTAAAAAGAATGAGAAGAAGAAGAAGAAGAAGAAGAAGAAGAAGTAGTAGCGGCGGTCGCACGGGCATAGCCGCGTGAGTTATGGACTCGACGAACCGATAGGAACGGGGCAACATTAATTGGGCCTATCGCCGAAACGAACACATGTATATGTATATCGGGTGTATGTGGGGTATAAAAATAAGGTGAGCGCAGGTAGAGGTAGCTAGAGGTATGGAATAAGAAAAGAAATGAAATAAGAAACAAAAGAAGAGGGGAAAAAAAAAATGAGGTAAATAAAAGTTTAATAAATTGAAACAACTCGGTTCGCTCATTAATCAACGATTAAGCTAGTCCATCCTCCCGAGCTAGCCTTTATGAATAATGATGATACCACATCTCGTGACATCGCCATCAGTCACGACCTGGCCCGTCTATCTCGGCAACTATCTCCGAGTCTACGCCCGACATGTTTACATTTATCTCCGTCATCTTTTCAACGCGTTTGATTTATTTCGCAAGCATTATCACGTGACACCTTGACATTTCGTTTAAATGGATACCTACCTACCTACCTACCTACCTACCTACCTACTCTAACAGCAGCTAGAGTTGGGTAGATAGATACCAACGTATATACACACGCGCTTATATATCCTACCTGTTATGTCTCTCGTCTCAGGGACGCCATTTCAAAATTATGGCACAACCGTGTCGCCGCGTAGTACATATATACTATGTATATCGCTTTTATAATTCATATTTAAGTGCGAATACGTGTTTATACGCTTCGCAATTTCTATCCGTTGGTATCCGTATATCAAACGAGAAACGAATACAAAAAAAAAAAAAAAACAATCGGCGAAAATCATCGCCTATATAGTTTTATCCAATCGATTGATTTTTCGACAATTTATAAACATATATAACCGACATACGACATACGCATTCCATGGTGATATTTTCGATCGACGTACTCCCCCCCATCAATCATAACTCGATAATTTACTTTTTAATTCGGCTTTCAGTCGCTCGTGTATGTCCCGTAACGATATTATTCCGGGATTATTAATCAACGTAAATATAATCTGGCTTAGTCATTCCGATGTATTTTAGGAACGAATTTTTATTCCTATTTTATACACCTATGGTCGGATTAACGGGTGTATGTGTTTTTATTCATCATTCGATATTTTAATTCCTTTTTTGTTTTTATCAAACGTATTTTTCATCCATCATCCAGCCGGTTGATTCTGTCTATCATTAACCCGATAACGCGAACGCTAGGAGGTATATTTAGCAGATATATGCTACTTTATGTGACAGACGGGGACGTTGCGCGGTGTCAACGACTAATATAAACATGTATTAACGATCTAGATTACCACTCAGGTAGACGTCAATCTAATAGACTGACGTATCGAACTTCATGCGTTAAGATTTTAATTCGTCGATATTAATCGAAGTACCGAACATTGTTTTTCTCGCTGACTCTTACGAGACGAGAGTTAATTGAGGAATGAATCGCGATAAGAGGGCATGGAGATCCATATGAATCAGAATATTGAATACACGCGTCGTTGATCGTTTTTTGAAATCAAACTTCGGCCAAGATCGATATACTAATGGGACTGGGCTGAAATTCCGAATTTTAATATCACCGAATCACAAATCCGAAAGGCCTAACCTCCAAAACTTGAATTTCCCACATGTAGACGTTCAGTCTTTAATAACTCGGGATGTATAGATCGTATCGGAACCAATAAGGGATCAAATTGATCGTCTCGAGACGCACTTTTCGAAAAATAAAGTTTCAAAATGGTATCAATTATTTATGACGTCACGAAGAGGGCCTGGATCATACCGAACTATTTTTTGTCATCACATCTCGAGAAACAGATCGAAATTTTCGGTTCTTTAGGCTCTCGATGGTCTGGACTTGATATCCTGATGGTGAAACAAAAATTGAATAGTAGTAAAACCCCGTGGAGATCAGACTCCATAGAAGAAGAATAAGTCCCCGCAGGCGTCGAGCTACTTGAAACGATATCTCACGATTTCTCAATCGAAATGTGAGGTGGGTAGGTTCGTTATACCTCATATACCTACGTCGTGAATTCTTCTCGATCTCACCGTATATCAGGGCAAAGCGAGGTGGTTATACAATGTTGGCGAAGCTTGGTATAATATTTCAAAAATTTTTAGTGCCTTTTCAGGTTCGTCCTCTTCCTTCTCTCTTTCCCCTTCCCGCGTGGATGTGTATTTATTTATTACACAGAGATATATATATATAGTAATAATTTTTTTTCTTTTTGATTTACGGATATGAATAAAACGCGTTAGGTCGCTTTACATACACATACCCTACCCACACGTATAATATAACGTTGAAAATTTACGTCCCCTTTATTTTATATTTTATATTTAATATTTCTGTTTTAATCCCCGATAAATCTGTCCCCGTAAATAATAATAAATATAAATTATACAGGGCTAAGGAATATCAGCCAATAAAAGCAATGGAGGAGTTAATACTCGGTGGATTAATGCTAATCAAGCATAAATTACGTTCACATTAGGCCGAATGACGCTGCTACTTATACCGGTCTGTTGGCTCCTTCTTCTTCTTCTTCTTCTTCTTCTTCTTCTTCTTCCTCCTCTTCTTCTTCTTCTGGCTTCTATAGCCGCTACCAAGTCGTGGTTCTTCATTGTCTAATTTATTGGAAAAATCTTCTCCTAACTGCCGGAGTCGGACAGGCAGGCAAACGAGACAACTAACTCGGTGTACTATAAACGTAACTATAACTCGTCATTACCTGTATTATATTCACCCGTGAAACGTGCCTGTAGCATATCCCGGTTCATCCGTGTCTAATGCTATTTTATTTCAAGATATTTTATCGGACAACCATAAGGATGAAAGGCCTGAGGCTTGACTCCCTTGTGGATCGAACGACCGGCTCCTAAGCTCCGACCGTTTAATATCATTCCTTCCTGCGCGACACCGTGGGTACAGATCGTATATTCGAGGATCAACTTGTCGAATATGTATTACGAGACTCGTATCTCTCGACTTATACTATAAAACTTTGGAAACGTCGATGTTTTATACTCGCGTTTTTGAAAAAAAAAAAAAAAAAAAGCTATCGATTTTTTCATCGACGAATTTACTTTTCGATCTTTCATAATAAATCGAATAAAAAATATCCACCTCTATTCGTGTTTTTTTTTTTATTCAACGAACACCCGGTATGCAACTCAGACGTCGCGAGGCTCTATTATATTTGGGGTTTCTCGCGGGACGTCGCTTATTTACTTAAGCCGCTGGCTAACGTACCGCTCGCTGCTGGACGTCGCGTCGGTGTCTTTCATCTGGCCGCCACACAGAGACAGGAGATAACCTCGGCTGTGATCCACGGCTTACCGCTTCCCGCCCCAACCCATACCCATACCCATACCCATACCCATACCCATACTCGTACCATTCAAGCCCCAGGGAGAAGTCAGGAGTGCAGGAGAGAACCTGCGGACGAAGCGCGAGACTCGGATGTCTCGACGTTCAGGCTTACTTAATCCTGCGATCCTCTCGTGCACGCGCGATACCAGTTCACAAGCTCAACATATACTCGCTTACCTACCTACCTACCTACCTACCCATCTACCCGACCCTGTACCAGGATTACTTCGTCGACAGCGGACGACTTCGACCATGTACCACCGGCCCGTTACTACTAGTACTAGTTACTGTCCACGGTATATAACAGCCTGCAATTTATGTGTTAATCGGACCACGGTAGGTACATTTGTATCATCATCAAGGTATCATCGTCAAAGTCCGCGATGCAAAAGTTTGCCGATTATGTTATTAGACTGAGCGAAATTTCACTCCGGGTATTCGTCGTTCCAACGATCATTGAGGAATCGTCGAATTATGAGGAATGCGCGATTGCCTTGCCCAGGTATTCTGACTAGCTATTGACTATAAGAAACAATTCAAACGATGAGAGGAGAGCAGCGAAGCAGAATCCCGCGGAATTTACGGTGCAGCTATTTGCCACCACTGTCGCACTCCGTGGGAATTGATTAGCGCGGTTAGTGTCCGCTGGGAATTTCGCTTCGTTCGTACAGCGAAGATTAGATTGATGAATTCCACACTCGGTACGGAATCCCTGGATTTGAGGATTTCCCGGCGATTCTTCTCCGGGTTATTTCCACTTTCGTTCAGTCTTTATATCACGATCTTTCCCAATGCTCGCCCACTCAGAATCGACGAAATTACACGTGGCTTGAATCCCGCCGCGGAATTGCTCACGGAGAATAAGACGCGGTCGACTTTGTCGGCGGGATCACCGCGGCGGTGGTAGAAAACCGTAATGCGGTTGATCGCGCTGCACGCGCGGGTGGGTCGAAGCGCATTGTGCGCTGGTCGAGCATTCCGAAACCGGCGATGGTGACCGTCACCGGAAACATTCGTTACGGCACGTCGAGTAGCGGCTAGCAGAATGCCGCTTCAATGTATTCCTACATACACAATTCGTTGCGTTAACGTCAGTCGCGATAGTTCAAGAAAAGGGTAATTCCAACCACGGAACCTTATTCTTATCCCTCACGTCATCGCGATCGAAACGACTCACTTTTCCCACTTCTGATACGAAAAAAGTAAACTTCTTCTTTCCTCGAAGGAACGGATGTGACGCCGGACTGTCGGCAGGCGTGGAGCCCCGGACATTAGCGGCTCCTTTGCCGTTGGAGAGGTTTAGCAGAGTACGGCTGTTACTAGGTCTTGAAACTGATAGTTATGGAGGGTATAAGTATATGGCGTAGGTAATTCTCCATAGTGTATATGGCAGGGAGATAATTTCGAGGTTTATTTCGCAGTCCGAGGCAGTATTTCATCTCTTCGATCCTCGCTGGCCTGCCTATGTTCCATCCGATATTAGGTAGGTGTACGATAGTGAGTTTAATGAGGAGATAAGTTGGGCTTCGGTAGTTCGAGATGATATAACCGAAGTTCTTTTATCTCCTGTTAGCAGCTCGGAAAGCTTGACGGGAGGAGAGAGAGAGGAGCCAGGTTATACTTTGAACTTTAATAATATCTGGCTGTAAGCTAACAGAGAGAGAGCAGCACCGAGCAATAAACGCTTGTCGAGTAAATCAGGATAAAGAGCCATCGAGGTGCCCGTAATGGCCGCATTAAGTGAATAACTCACGTTGCTCAACCCCCGCATGTGCGAAGCCCATATCGCAACTTTGCTGAACTCAGTGGAACACTGGAGGAACAGGAATATGGCCGAAGGGAGCGATCGTAAATTTTGTCGTTCAACGATTTCAAAAAACTTTCCCATATTTTTTCCGTAAGATTCAAAATGGAGGGCGGTCCGATGTGTGGAAGTAATACGGGGTTTAGAGACTTGTATTTTTTCATCATTTATACGAGAGTTTGAAAAGTTCGATGGCTGTTTTCGTTCCTCCTTTATTTCTTTCCTACTTTCCCTCGGTCGCCACAGCTCCGGCACCCTGATAGCTGTTTATTAAAAGTGTATAGCCATGGAAGGGAGAAGATAGTGGGAAAACAAGCATAAGAATGTAGAACCTCGGAATATATTTATAGCTGCCCCAGCTATTAAGATAATTTATCGGGGCCATTACTGAACAAACGAGGGCATTAATCTATTCTAGCTTCATAAAGTGAACTTCAACGGCGATTTTGTTGCTCTGCGAGCGAAACGAGCACTTTCGAGAATAAACTGATGGATACCCCCGCCGGCACAGGCGTCCTGGAGGACCCCGCCGGCAAATTGATCATAAATTCTTATTTATCCGTAAACGAAAAGCCCCGTCTTTCCATCGCCCTAGCATCGACTCGAACTGAACTAACGTAAGATTTCCTACTTCCCTATCAAGATCCGATTTCTGGTAAGATTCGTTGTTCGACCTGGTTAACGTAACGAAAGGCGCGAAAGGTCGCGGGTGAGTTAAACTCGGAGAGTTTTAAGTGCAGTAAAAATAAGGAAAGAGATTTACGACGAAACCCGAGAACCATCATGGGCATGGCGTGCCGCGTATAGCACAAAGCTTGGTAATGTTGAAAATCGGCATCTTTTACCGGCTGGTCAACGTCCTCGAGGTGCAGTCTCGAGTCTAAGACTCCAACGGTGTTGAACAATAATTTGAGTAGATTTACGATCGGCGATTCAACGAAGCGTGGCGTCATTGTGAACCGCGGCTAGTATTGCACAGCAGGTATAGGGTGGAGTAAAGATCGTATTGCGTACGCTACGTCCGCGCAGGAAAACGACGCTTGGGCGTCGCGCGAGTAGAGCGTCGGGAAAGGCGAAAGCGAAGGCGAGGGCGAAGGCGAAGGCGAAGGCGAAGGCAGTCGTTAACGTCAAAACGGATTTCGTTTGAGAAATGGCCAACCGCTGCCACCGCAGGAACGAAAATTAATCTTCCTACTGGACGCCGGCTAGCTGGAGGACCGCGAGATATATATCCGCGACGATTTCGTCGGCTACCTATAGTATACCTACCACTCGTTGCAATTTACGCAACGAATCATTCAGTTTTCTTTTTTAAACATAACCGTGCAAGTAAGCGAGGTGGGAGGTCTTAATTTTCCAAGAATTATGTACCGCGTACCGTTCTTACCGCAGCAAGTTGTCCCAAAAACTAAATGAAAGGTGGTCATCGTCGAGGCCATCGGATGTCAAAAACCGGCGGGGATGCTGCAGACCAGTCGACAATAAGCGTACGACGCCGAGCTGAGAGAGCCTGCGTCTATTTTGGTCCCCAGTTACGACCTAGCCAGTCGGGATGATTTATGCCAGGCAAGTGTAGCGCGTGAGACAAACTCTGCGGGAGAATATCGCTGAAAACGTTTCTTCAGGGTGCAGCAACAGCAGCATTAACAGTACCAGTACCAGTTTACTGTTTCACCTATAATTCCTCGTGCCATAAGGCGTGCTGCGATATTCTGAACTTGAAACGCTGGCGCATGCAGGGTGAAGCCGAGTCCAGGGACCAGGATGGGCAAGGATCGCTCTAAATTACCTTCGATGAGTAGACGTGGCAACAAAGGCATGTTTTGCTTCTTCACTCCGAGGCCATTTATCTTCACCGTTACAATGCGGCCCGGATTTGACACATCTATCAGCGCACAATGCCCTGACTGTTCGGCCCTGCAAGCCCTATTCTTTACTTTCCCGCCCTCCTCCACCTTTCATACATATAGGTTCGTATACGTACACATAGAAGGAAGGGAAACTTCGAAAGCACCGTATAACCTCCGCAGCCTACAACCAACAACCTTCCTACAAGAGAATACACACCGTGACTGATACTCGCGGCGGCTCCTTCTGCTCACCACCGGTAATTGCTGTTTTTCTACATCATTGTTACCCTGGGGGTGGCTAGAGGCATGGGATGAGGAACATTGCTTGCAAGGTTCTTTCGCAGTCGTCCATTGTATCGAACGTGTTCACCTAGTACGAACGAATGTCCATTGGACATAATTTCAGTCTTTGCTGTATGAAATATGAGGAGGAAATTTCTGTCCGGACTCTTTACAAAAGTCGGTTGGCTTCCATGCATGCGCATGGCACGGGTTAATGACGAGGCGTTAATTTCATCGCACGAGAGAAATATATCTGCGCGGGGCTATAGGCAGTCGCCCAGAGCTGGTCGATGGGCGCCCATGCATCAGGGTGATGAATGATGTCTCGTGGCCGGAGACCGGAGACCAGGCGCAGTCAGGGGGCGTGGAGAGGACGAGAAAGGAACCAGGCAGAGTAAAGAGTAAAGAGGAAAGAGGAAAGAGGAAATAGAAAATAAAAAGAACACGGCATCTGCACGCGATACGTGAATCAGTTCGATCCTTCAACGCCGTACAGTTGAAAACCTCTCGTTTATTACAAACGGAGAAGTACCTACATGGCCAAGGTAGAACTGCCTCTGCTACCATTTTCCATTCCTTACATCGTCGTGTTTGAGACCGGACGACGACATTAGCCAATGAAGAGCGAATGTCTCGAAGTCGAGTGACATAAAGATTACAGTGAATCGTTGCACTGATATTTCTTCTTAGTCATAAGGCGTCGATGACATCGAGGGTTGACAGCCTTGTAAATTTGCTGTCAAAATATACCTATTCCGGAGTTTTTCCATTACGGATATCCATCACAGTTGCTTAGTCAGAACTAGAACGATCCAGAGATCGTACCCACACCGATTTCGTGTTGAAAGTAAAGAATAGTACACAATTATCGTGCACTTAAGCACGTAGATACACAGAGGAACGGTAAATCAAGATAGGAAGCTCATCGGGAGCGACTAGTGCGACAGTTATATGAGCGATCCGTCATAATTCCGAGACAGCATCTGTCAGCCATTCAGTCGACTGATAATGATGACTGAATCCTGATCCCAGGAATGGCTTCGAGTATGAATAGACCCTTTAATTATTGATACTACTCGTTCAATTTCAACGGCTATTTATACAGCCGAGATAATCTGGCGTAGCGATTCTCCGGGACAATTGAAGTGGTATCACGCCAAGTACGTCTGCTATCTAATATCTGCAATCGACAATCTCCGATCTATATACTCGTGATTTTCGACCAGCTGAAGTGTTATGGACGCTGATGGACACATGGAACAGTCGACTAGCTCATGACGCACGGAATTAGTCAGAGCGTTAAAAGATGCAGTGGAAACGTGGGGTCGAGGTGGTCCGAAGACTGACAATCATTTGGAACATCGGTAATGAAATATTGATAGGAAGCCAGAGTGCGGGGGTCCCGTGTACGGTATGTATTAGCTCCGGTATACCGCGACGATGACGAAGGTGTCGGCGCGTGGAATTGCTACTAGTAAAAGCGGAGTTATCTCAGCGTGTGCAGGCACGGTGCTGTTTACCGATTTATCGAGGCTAATAATTTATTGCGGTCGCGGGAGCCCAGACAATTTAATGGCTCGTGATCGATCGAACCGTCGAGATAGGACAGAGATATCCCGGAGATACGCAAAGATACGTCGGGCGCGGATTAGTCAGACGTCAAAATCGACTTTGCGCAACTTATCCCCTGCCTGCTGGGCTGCCTTCCTTCCCGCTCTCGTTGGGATACGAGAGGTACGTGTAAAGCCCATTTTTCATTCCCCGTTATGACGAGGCTCGATCAAACGCGTATTAAAAAAGAGTGGAAAGACGGGAATTAGAGCCACTCGCCGAGCTTAAAAATCATGATGATGAATAGGCTGGCTTCCGGTCGGCCGAAAACGGCCCCGAGTCTTTCTCTCCTCGGGCATATGACGCCGCCTTTATTAATATGTATTAACGTAGTTTTGTTGAAGTAACAATAACGCGACAAGTCAAGACTGTTGACTTAGCCGACATCGGTATGTTGTTCGAAGGCTCGACAGGATGTTTTGATAACAAACGAGTGTGGAAGTGGGTACTCGGTCTCCCAGTTCCATCACTCCGTCTCCTTTCCTCTCGCGGAGGCAGGTATAACGGTGAGAATGGCTCACTCGACGAAATGATTTAGTGCACCTTGTCCGTTCTGAGAGAATAAGCAGTTACGTAACCCAGAGCTCTCGAGTGACGCTCTTTGGCGGCGGCACCGTTTTACCGCTCAGAATTGAAATGAAGAAAATAAACGTACGTACCGTTTTTATTTTCGCTATTATTAATGCGAAATGTAAACTGTGTGAAAAATATGGTATCTCGGATAGGAGATACCGTCGTCCGTCTGCATCTGGAACTGGAACTGCAACTGCAACTGCAACTGCATCCGCAGCTGTATGGTTAAATAAATGACCGAGGCAGTAATGCATTGAACTGAATGTCAATTATCGATACCACTCTAAGATTAATCAGTTGACCAGGATCTAAAGGAATTTCACCTGCGGTTGGTTAGCCGAAGGCATGCGGCTCCCATCCCTTCAGTGAGAGACAAGATAACAGCGGCAGAATGTATATAAGTATATAGGAACACGAAGAACATAATGAAACCATTAGGCAGCAACGTCACGTATAAGACTGGCTCTGCCGCCACCGCCGGTGCCCATGCCTAAGAAGAAGAGAGCGCGGTGTGTGTTTCTCGTTTCTCGACTGTGGCAACAAAGGCTGACATGTTTACGCACCGATGCTGTCCCCCGTCCCTTACCTCGTTCCTCTTCTTCGTCATCCTCTTCTTATTCTTATTCTCTTTTCCCCCGCTCAGTCCCCGTAGCCCCCCACGTTCTTTTTCATCCCGATCTTCGTACCGATGATCCCTTCAGCCATCTTCGTTCCTATTCCTCAACAGCGTGACTCTTCAGCCCACCGACGAACGGCGACGAGGAACAACGCTGAGGAACCAACAGCATCAACAACTTCTAGCGTACACTACGTAGATAAATTAACGAGACGGTCCCGGCAATAAGTACCGGCCTTAAATAGTAAATAGAAAATTCCAGTAGCCAAGACGAGACGAGGCGGTGGACGCCGCATCGACATCAAAGAATACCGCCCGAGGTAGAGACTCCAGGGCCAGAGTTAGTCCCTCTTCTCTTCTCTTCTCTTCTCTTCGTGCCCGCGCGCGGCTAGTTCTGTTCTCTTCTTCTCTTCCATTCCTTGCCACACCACACCACAGCACACCACAGCACACCAGACCATACCACATCACAGCCCAGCGCAGCACACCGGTACGCTGCACTAGCCGGGGTAATAGATTGCCTCCTCCTGACTTTTATTATGCTTTAGAATAAGAAAAAAAAACTTGTCAGATTCAGGTCTATTGAGTAATACCGCGGTGCGGTGAGCCGAGAAGCGATGCGATGATGGGATTGGGGTTAGTATCGATGAAAGAAGACGGATCGCGTCCTATACTTGTCTGCCCAGAAAATTGATACAGAAGAGATTTTCCTCTTATACGTGCCGGGGCAAATCGCGTGTATAAAAGTACGGAATCGGTAATATAGGTTCGAAATCGCATGATATTTATTCCTTTGCCGGAATGAATAAAGCCGGATAAAATTACCATTAAAACTGCACCAGCGAGAAGAGACAAGGCGAGGCGGAATCTCGATCCTGGAATTATTGGTCACCGCAATGGGTAAGAGGGGAAGTCGTAGATCTCTCGCGGTCTGGTTGATGTGACGCACTCTGGACTTCTCGACTCCCTGACGACTACTCCTCGTCTCGTCTCGTATCGTCTCGTCTCGTCTCGTCTCATCTCTCCTCTTCCCTTCCCTGCCCTTTTCGTCTTTTCTGAGTCTCGATCCGAGTCAGTCAAGAACCGTCATTAAGCAACCGCGCCAGATGCCTATCTACTAGACTGACAACTCTGCAGCAGCAGCAGCAGCAGCAGCAGGCCCTGATCTGCGCAGAGCTTACGTACGTATACGTACGTGAAATGAAACGACAGAGACTTTGGCGTCAGGCCAGACGAGGAACGAACCTCTGGCTTCTTCAGGGTCAAGGCTTCGTCCATCGGGCATCAATCAATGTCCGTCAACGAAAATATGAAAGAAATTTTAGGCGTTCTAAGTATGTATGTTGTATTATTAGCTGCACACTTCACTTCACTTCACTCCACTCCAATGAAGAAGGAGAATACATGACGTGAATAGATATCGTGGTATCATTACCCTTTGTGTGTGCAGCGTGTTCGACGTGGAGATGAAAGAGAGGAGGAGGAGGAAGAAGAAGAAGAAGAAGAAGAAGAAGAAGAATACGAAGAAGAAGTTAAAAAGCCGTTGGATACTGTCTTTAGGCGAAATGTTTTAGCCGGATAAGTTGACGTTGAGTTACGGTTAGGGTATAGTAACGCATCGAACAAGATGAAAGAGTCTCCGCGTTAGAGAACGTTCGAACCCGATACGATGGGGATGCGATGCGGAGACAATCGGCTGATTGCCGGGCGTCTATTCGGTATAAAAGTCGAAAGATTTCAAGATATTCCATAAATGCAGTATCTCCGCGTCGCGTCTCTGTCGCTCGGTGAACGCTGTTGCTGGGGCCAGTATGCGATCAGTGAAGCGGATGGCTCGAGGAAGACGAGTGCCATCAATCCTCACGGGACGTAGACGAACAGCCATCGGAACCGGCAAAGCGACCGCTACCACAGAACCGCTTACGTTAGATCGCCTAAGTTGTAGTCCGAAGTATCAAGCGTCGCGACGAGACGCGAGGAGACGCGAGGAGACGCGACGTTCTCCGTTTCCTCCGTGCGCAGGGCTCGTCTTCGCGAGTCGCCGCGAGCTGCCTTGGCAAGTAGGCATGTGTCTCCGTCAGTCGAGGGCCGAGGGTATATCAAAGGGCCGCAAAGGTCCGTCGTCGAGATAGGTAGTCACCGCAGCTGGAATTCCGAAGTTGTTAACATTCGACTGCAATGACCATGCCCCATTTCGATGGTTTTATTTTATTATCAATCGGTCTGCCGCATCCGCGGATAAACCGGACGGGAAGAATTAAATAATTCAAAACGTGAGCGGTCGACGGTAAAAAGGGAATCCGGTACCGGCAACGATCGCCCTTTCTTACGACAAGTAAGAACGTCCAAATTACGATCTTCAAATCTTCGATACACACCGAATACCAAGCGATATATACTCTTCGCGAAAGAACCGAACATTCTATCGCCTACTACGGACGTCGTCGTCTTCACCTCGGCCGACGAATCGTCCGTCTTTATAAAACCGTCCGTTTCACCCAGCTGCTAACCGGCAAGAGTTTCGAACTCGTTCCGCAGGATGCGGGAGCTGGCGAAATATACCAGACCCTCACAGGACGGAGAGTTTCCTTCGCCGAGGTAACGTTTGGTTTATTTCACGTTTACCGGAAGTCAGGTACCGCCAGAAGCGCGGCGTAGCTGCGCATCGGTGTCGATGAATCGTTCGAGAACCGTGGTGCCAGCGGTGGGATGAAATTTTCGATTTCGTTGAATAAATCACCGTGCATGCGAAATGTGCAATCGGGCGAAGTTTACCAGGACGTAACACGTGCGACCTCCGGGCGTTCTCGTTTCTGCGGTTGACGATGATCGTCAACATCAGAAGTAGCGTCAGAACCGCGGGTCCGACAGAACGCGAGCTAAATATAAACGCACGACCGGGACGGAGTAGGTACCAACGCCATCTTGCACGGAAGAGTCATTTGCGTTAGTCCTGCCCACGGAGGGCAGTCGAGCTCCGCCTCCGTTGCCGCGTTGCCGTTGTACATAACCAGAACCATCTTTATTACCCGCAGGCAGTAACCGTAAACCGAGCGAGAGGTCTAGAGCCAAGAAGAAGGACGTCTCTTTCTATGGTGAAAGCGAGAGACCAAGAGAGCTGGAGAGAGACGAGAGAGAGAGAGAGAGAGAGAGAGAGAGACGAGAGAGGCGGACAGCCGAAGAATTATGGCATAAAGTGGAGGGGAATGACGTTGCCCGAGGCATAGTTTGTCTTTATAACGTCTGCGAGGCCGCGGCGGAGTTCAAACGAGCCGCTGATGGCTCAAAGTGGCTGCCCTGGGTATAAATCCCTGCCGAGGGGCCATTCGGAACCCTAACCAACGTCGAAGTCCTGGTCCACAGCCTCGCCAAGAGTTTTCGAGGTCCGATGATCGCGAGGAGATTTCGTTGCACTCCAACTTCGGAAAAGAAACCTTCTGCACTTCGTGGTATGGATTTTATGCAACCGCTAAACAGACGCGATAAGATGTAATTCCACGCGACGATTACGCGATAAATTTCATTTACGTGTAATTGAACGCGGAACAGAAACGCGGAAGTCGTTTGGGGTCGACGAAGAAAGGGCGTGTGGTACGAGCGTGCCACGGGTATGAGTATGGTCATGGGCATGGGGCGCGAACGGCAGTTTTGTAGCGGAAGACATCCGACAAATGGGGTTGTTCCGTAGACAGGCAGGTTATCGCGGGCAGTCGTCGAGTAGCCACCCCGCTAAATCACTCGTTTCTCACTTCCTACCCTTCGTCGTGGTCTCACCCTCCGCAACGTCGACGGTCCCTGGTTCAGACTTATATAGTTGTGTGTGCTCGACGTTATTACCGTGTATAAAGACGTTACACGTTCAACGCGGTTCTAATCTCTCCTCTTTGCGAAACCCTAATACCGTCGTAGATTTTTCTCCAACGGAACTTTGTCCTGCAGTCGATAGCTCGACGAGATCTTGAAATTACACATTCGGGATGAAAATTCCCGTCTCTCTCTCTCTCTCTCTCTCTCTCTCTCTTCATTCGCGAAAACGGGATGATGACTTCCAACCCACGCGGTTTAAACCTCGGAGAGATTAAAGAGGGTCTTCTTATTCCGCTACGTACTTTCGACGAGGGTTGAAACTCGTCTGAAAGATTCAACCGGATGAAATCATGTAGGTATATACCTACGTAGTACATATTTATCGAGAAATGAAACAGTTTTTCCATAGAGCGACGAGAGGCACCGCGCGGGGCTGAGAAAACATACCCTACAAATAAAGAACGGAACGAAACTGTCGTATCTATATACGTGCATGGGATGTAGACTGCATCGGTGTGCAGTAAAACTGTACCACGAGCTTTCAGAGTTTTCGGGGGGATGCGCAACGCTTGAAAGTACGGCGACAAAAGCATCTTGTTTACCACAGGGACTGCTATTAGCTCTTGGCCCGAGTCTCTACAGCCCCAAGGCAGCAGAGAGGAGGAAAGGATATTGCCTCGCTTTGTGCCGCGACGTAGTTTTCCCTCGTTTATTTGTCTCCGTCTGAAAGCCCCTTCCAATTTCTTCTTCTTTTTTTTTCTCCCGTTTTTTTTTCTATTTTATTTATGTACTCTCGCAGTATTTTCTTACTTTATGTGTCCAACACATTATCGTTTCATTCTCGACACAAAACGTTCAGGGTCTACGGTGTAGCGCTCGTCAATCGCTAATGACTCTCTCCACCGCCGTACCTTTGGAATTGTAAAATTTCAGCGTTTCAGAAAAGATTCCACCGGGTTCTGGAACCCCGAGGAAATAAGTGATCGGGCGTTTATTCGGTCTGACATACCAGGGGACAAAGTGCCCTCCTCTATCCACGACCGTAGCCCCACGTCGACTGCCGCTATTTATCTATGCCAAGAAAACTGAACGACCTTCTTCTTCCCCCGAGGGATGGACGCTTGTCTATGAACCTGGACGAGCCTCAGGAGAGAAGGAGAGAGACACCTTTATCACGAAACTATTCAGAACGAAACTGATGAGACACGGACGGTGATCAATCTTCACCGATATCCGAAAGGCGATAAAAATCGATTAGAAACTTTCAAAGTTTATTATAATTACGGTTTAATTAGGTGTAAAGTATCGTGAACGGTATCTGAGTGAGAGACAGGCTACCACAATTTGTTAGTTAAATGTAATGGATCTGTACATAGGAGAACACGGACATGTCTGAACGCGGGCGTCAAGTTTCAGACCTCTGACGTTCAGACAAACGATGGTCTCGCTAATTATCGTTATCTCTAAAGGGCGTCGGGGTTTCATGGTTGAGCATGGAGCACCGAACAGTCGGGCATTTATCACCCTGGAACCCTCCACCTCTTCCTCTTCCTCTTCTTCCACTTCCACTTCCACATCCACTTCCACTTCCATTGCCTCTGCGGGCATCGACGCAAAAGTTGAAAGAAGGATCAGCACCGCTCTACGCGGTACCGTGCGGCGGATTGGTATCGAGGCGATATATCTCGGGATTGCCTTCGCACTGGCGGATAGTCTGCATCGAGCCAGACTACGATAGAGGAAAGGGGTGCCACCTTGATAAACGAGGCCATAAATAACGGTAACGTCTCCACCGAAAACTCTACCGAGTAAATGTATATCCACGTCGACGTCCACATCGAAATCCAACGATGGAGAGACCGGGGGAGAGCGAGAGAGGGCGCGATAGAGGGGGTGGTGGTAATTTAAGATCCTATTGAGATATTTATGGGATCATAAAGCGGAACTGGCTGCCTCTATCGGCGGCAGCCATGCGCCAACGTCGTCCTTGTGGAAACGCGTCGGGTTGGCTGGTTTGTTTATCGGGGTGAACCGGTAACAGCTTCTTCCTTATTCAGGAGTCGAAATAACGACAGGAATATACCGGAGACCGAAAGATCCGTAGCAATTGTCCCGCCGCGGCCGTATTCCGGATCCCCTGATTTTCATACGATGCCGAGTAGACCGCCCTTCGGCGGTCTCGAATCGAATCTCTAACGACCGTATTATACAACCAGCTTTTATCATAACGGCCACAGACTCGACTTCTACCTCCTGTTAATTACGAGGGTATTTTTGAAGGGGACGTCGGTACGAATGAAACAATATGAGGTGAAAACGTCAATTAACGTCGACACTGTATAAGACAGTAGTAGAGATGGACATTGGGTGATAAAATCGGAGCCAGCCCTACAAAACCCTGTTAAATCAACCCTCTTGTCTGATCTATATGTTAAGGAATATCCACCCGGGCGATAGAAGTGTCGTCGTAAAACGTGTCCGCATGCAGGAGGTACTACGTCGAGAAGGAAACACCTTATACTCATTAGCAACTCTGGATATTCTATTCGCCTTCTTTATTCTCGGTAGTAGGTATTCTTAGAGTAGGTATGTACGTATCTAGATAAGTGCAGGAGGTGACTCGGGTCTAAGTTACGAGTATATACTGGGCGTATTTTCTTCCTTCTCATCTCGGTTAGAAAGCGTGGGCCTTATCCGTAGGCCTTTCCTGCCAGGAGAGGAGTACGTGTTTCCGTACCCCTCTGGGCTCGCCTCGTTAGTTTATCGGCCTTACGAACCGCGGAGAGGACTCTGACTAATTGAAAGAGTCTCGTTCGGATTCATTCGAATTATGCCTTGTTATTCGGAGGTGAGGATATTTTAATTGAATAATCGATTCCACCTCAGAATTATGTGTAATTGAATAATTGAAACGATCCTTGAAGGAACTCGGTGTACGATACAACGAACGTGTTCCTTTTCATTTTTATTTCATTTTTTTTTTTTTTTTCCCCCCCCCCCCCCTCCGTTATTTTCACGGTTTCTTTACAGACTCGATTATTCCCTCGTTCCCCTTCGACGCCATACGCCAACTCTCGAGTGGTGAAGTTAACGCGTTTTTGCCACCCCATGAACCGTTGTCCTTGTCAGCCTCGACTATAACACGATAGAAATCTTCCCCGCGTCGAGCCGCGGTATAACTAATTGGCTACTAAATTACTAGAAGACATGCCTGCAGCCATTCCCTCTTGTAGTATGTATGTACACTACCTATCTAACTCAGTGGGGACCGGTCTTACTTACCACGTACTACCTTCGAAGTCATGATTCATGATCCTCTCGCTACGTACTCTCAAGAGATACCCGGCTAATGCGAGACACAGAACACGTTCGTTGGTTGTAATCGACGATTTAGTTTCTTCTTCTTCATCTTTCACCGAGCTTTAGGAAATAATTGTAACTTTGATGATTTTTGTATCGTTTCTAAAAAATTGATTAAAATACAGAAGAGAAGATGAGAAAAAGAAAAAACACCAAAAAAGTTGGAATTTTTATTTTTTTCTCGTTGCTCGGTGGTCCCTTGGTGATATACGGCTTAACGGACTGCTACGCCACGCCATGCCATGCCAAGCAGTAAAAGGCTTAACGAGCATCTTCGTATAGGGCATGAGTCCCGTCGACGGTTCGCTACGCTTCGAAGGTAGAGAGTAAACAGGACGTGGCTTATCTTGTCACGAAAAATCTGCAGAGACCCGTTACGGACGTAGCTGACTCTTACTTTTTCGTAATATCTGCGCCAACGCACGTATACACATACGTTATAGATATACAGACACATATTCCCTACTCCCTCGGTATCATACCGGTTTAACATACACCCACAGGGTAGAAAAAAGCCCAAACCCCGAATTTGAAAGAAGGAAGACAGCGCAAAAAAAAAAAAAATATCCATAAAATGGCAAAATTTCTGCCGCACTGTCCCGAAATCTGCTGTAGATAGTGTAAAAATTTTTTAAAATTCGTTTTTCTTATTTCGAATGATTTTTTCTGGGATCAAAGATTATCGATTACGGGTGTGACGTGAGAGGAAGATTTTAGCCGCATGTGTATGCGGATATGTTTGAGATGTATGAGGTAATATCTCACCCTTGAAGGAAGCGAGGTGGAGAGAAGGCAGCTAGGGCAATTAGCCGGGGCGACGAGGACGTCTTCATCAGGATCCTGTATATATATATATATACCAGCGAGGTTTAACTCCGATACGTGTTGGTTCATTAAGAGATAATTAAGCGTACTGGGTAACCGTTTCCCGTAAATATCGTTAATTGCTGAGCGACATGAAATAACGAGGCAAATGTTAATTGGGCTAGCAGTAAATAATTCCCCCCTTACTTTTTCCTTCGCCCCATACCCACCAACCGCAATTTTACAACGTTCATCGCCTCCTCTCTCATTCTACTTCTCGACTTTAAAACCCCGCGGGGCCTCGACCAACTCGACCGGGTATATTAATTCATTTCATAAAATTACGTTCTTGTATACATACTATATGTAGGTATATGATATTTTCGTAGCTCGTAGAACGTTTAATGTATTTATCTAGATTCATTTTTTTTTCTTCTTCTACTTCTTCTTTTTCTTCTTTTCTTATCTTCATTTTATTTTATCTCCTTCTCTCCCGCTCCTTCTCGACACTCGAACATTAACGCGAGATCGTGTGCTATCATAATACTTGTACTAGTAATTAGTGTAGAAATGATGCGGCGTTAACTGCTCGGAACCCAAGCGATAACCTTACGTCTTAAAAACGAAGGTGGAGAAGAGATGAATGAAAAAAAAATAAAAATGCTCAAAAAGTCAAATAAAATGACTACATATTTCGTCAATTTGTATAGTCCGAGTAGTAGACCGTGTTAAGTGAGTTAAGAGTCTAATTCCGCCTTAAACCCACAGTGACACGAGTGGGCATATATTTACTCGAGACAAATACGTACTATTTCAACAACAAAAAAACATTAAATTACCGACACCTGTCTAAAGTCTCGATGCATATATCTAGCTTCTCCTTCTTTTTCACTTCGCTTCATATTTCATTTCATTATTTATTTCTTTCAATTTTTATGTTTTTCTCATTTTTTTTTTTTTTTTTTTTTGTGGAAAGGAAAAAGAAAATAGATAACCGAATGATAAAAATTTTCATTCCATTCACGGACGCATGTATGAAATATTTTTTAAATAATTTGTCGTCTGGTTGGTCCAACAAGAATCGAGAGCCACTGTATAGCCTTTAACCACCGTGGCGTGGCACCTGTGTGTCAAGAGTCGGGTTGAGTCGAGTCGCGAGTCGGTTCTATACCTCCTATAAATCCGACAGATAATGACGACATGTTTATACTCTTCATTTGTATGCTAGGCAAGAAACTGCAGTCGGTTGCCTCCTCAATGCTCAGTCGCATCACAAACGACGAACAGGGGCGTAGGACGGCGTAGCCAGCGCCGTTGGGGTACCTGCGGTGACAAAGATCCCTAAATTCGTATCATTTATCCATTTTATTTTTTTTTTAATTTTGTTATTTTTACTCGCGTCTATCGATTACGCGAATAAATTCGTGTCGCAGGTTATTATAATAGCCGTATGGCTATATACCGGTGATCTTTTTATTATTCAAAGGTAGTAAAATAATTTTAGCTCTCGCAGACTACGGGTGCCTTCCTCCTTGAAAACTTTTATTTAATGTCCGTCCATAACGAAACGAGTAGTTGATTATAATTTTTATTAGCCAATAATTTTCGAGTCGTTAGTTTCTCAACTTTTCTGGCACTTTGATTATACGTACCTATACGACGATATATACATATATACATATATATATATATATATATATATATACAATGTATACACATATATGTATGTAAATAATACACTATAATTCGAAAAATTTAATTTCAGATTGAAAAAAAGAAGAAAAAAAAACAAAAAAAAGCAACGAATCATCGTATTATGTAAAGCGTTAGTATATATATTTTACATCCGATAAAAGTGAATAGAAATCTTGTAATTATTTTCATAGACCGTGTATAATTGAGATTAGAATGTATATACATATATATAATTTTTTATTTTTATTTTTTATCGTTACTCTAACGATACCTCTCGAGTTATAGATCGAGCAATAATAAATCAATATAGATATCACGTGTAGATTGTAGGTTTAGAGCGATAGGAAAAAAAAAAGAAGAAAAAATAAAAAAGTAAACGGTAATAAAAAATAAATCAATCGAATTGATCGATCGTTAATTAACGCGGAGGTTTTATCGTCGATTGAAATAAGTTTCTATTAATTTAACCATTTTCTTTATCATTGTTTTAATCATTATTTTATAATATTCCAAGTGAGAAAACGAGACACGGCAGCACAGTTCTAGGGCTAATCGCGTTTATCAGTCGCGTTCAATTTTAATTGCACATTTTATATAGATTTTTATTTATAACACACAGCTTTACGATACCGATTACTATCGCTAAATCACAAGCTCAATTAACGGGCCAATACACCTTGGCTAATTATTCAACTTTCGATATAGAACTACTCAAGTACCTCGGGTATAAGTATATACGATTATACATCGATAACCATTTCAATACCTTTATGGACTTACGATGCAGATCCGTTATCCATAGGTGAGTAGAGTCGGTGATCGATAAGACCGTACCTACCCGATACACGTACCTATGTGTTTATATCGATTTCGAAATGGTTTATAAAAGACCAGAAAACAGAGAAGGAAGAAAAAAACAAGAAAATTAAAAAGCCCAAAGTTGATACAGGGTTAACATGTCTGGGGAAGAACAGCTTTATTATAAATAAAAAAAAAATATATATATATATATATATATATTTATTTACGATAATAGTCGGCTAATTATATTGCTCGCGGCGCGGTTATACAAAATGTCATCGAAGCTCAGGGAGAGAATGAGGTGAAAAGAAGAATAAAAAAGGAAAGAAATTCGGCGTAAGATACGCGCGAGTAAAGTCCGCGGTGAGGTTTACGAGCCAAAGCGTATATTTCTGCAAACACGTATAACGCGTATATAAACGAACACAGGTCCGTACTCAAGGTGTGTCGTATACCACTTGCGAATAGCTGTTCGTTTTCTCCCCATATATACGTCAGGCTTGTATATTATATGCTGTGAACACATTATAACGAATGAATATACACCCTGTTTGATTTTTTACTTTTACGATCCGACCGAACGGCAAGTCGAAAGCAAAGGCTCCCATATGTCGGTGAAAAAATGAATGAATTAATGAATGAATTAATGAATGAATAAATTCGCTGATTTCTTGTTCCCCTTTTTTCCTTTTTTCCTTTTTTTTTTTTTCTCTCTCTTCATTTCGAATCTTTTGCTCGATCAGATCAGAGGCAATCGAATCTGATAATCGTGTAATAACGATAAGGATTACAAGCACCTAAGACTGCCAGTTGAAATAATAACTAATCAGGTATAAAAAAAAGAATTCGCTATTTTGATAAAATTTTTTTTGTTTCTTCGTATAGATTGGAAAGATGGAAACGTTGAAAAAATCAAATCCGATATATCGCGGTTGACTAATTTGTTAATTGTAAGACCAAATCTTATCTCCTAAACACCGCGGAGGGTATTTGTCGAGTGGTATATCGGTGATTCTGAGTATTTTATACTAAGCGTGGATAGGAGGTGATCGTCATTTAAAGAGAAGTGGTCGAATCACGTTCTTTTATCGTGAAACTCTACTTCAGGTTAATCGTTGATCAGTTACGAGAAATGATTCTTATTATAACTATGAACGAGCTGGATCGAGCTCGATATTAATTAAAGCGAATTCTATATATCCGACAGGTGCACCATGTATATGAATTCATACGTGGGATTGAACGATTCGCGAAATTTTACGTACCGCGAATAAATTTTAATATCGCGATATATTCGATTTAATAATCGCGTAAAAAATCGACTCGTTTAACCCCGTTTCACCATATTTATTCTTACGTCTTATTTACTCGTGTTGGTAAACGTATGTGGATACAGGTGATTATATAGACCGACCTTGTCGCTGGTTTGTTGAGAAAAAAAACAGGAGAAATTTTGCTGGACTTATATCTCACTCCGCGTTGATAGAACGAACGATAAGTAATAAATAATTCGATCGTCAAAAGTCAAAAGAATCCGAAAACTTCGGTCTATTTCTCAGCATGCGAAGACAAAAAATAGTTCGTTCTGATCGAGGCCCTCTTTACGAGGTCGTAAATAATTTATACGATTTCGAAACCTCATTTTCCAAATAGCAAATCTCGAGACGATCGATTTGACCCCTTGTTGGTTCCGATACGATCGATATAGCCCGAGTTATTAAACCCTGAACGATTAAATGTGCGAAATTCAAGTTTTTTGAGGTTAGCCCTTCCGGATCTTTAGCCTTCCGAATTTCTAACCTCTGATGTTCTTCTCGTCAAAGTTTTTCGAAAGTATCTCAAAAGAAGGCCGAACTATGTCTAAAGAATGAAAAGGCGTAATACGTGTTTCCTTTTTTCGCTGTTAAAATATATATATATATATATATATAGGGTATTCGTGGGCGAGCGTGTCATCGATCAAGTATATCCTAACGACACGTCAAATCCATGTTTGTGTCACTGAATTATAATTGATGAGTTCCCATTACCCCGTATACCGGAGGCGGGTAGATCGGCAGGGGCTTAGGGCACCTCGCTTCGCGTATGTGCCTCGTCGTAAGATAAGATTACGTTACCGTTTTTCTCCTCGCTTATACCTACCTACTCGACAATCAAATAATGACACTGACTGACGAAATGACAGTTGATTCCCTCAGGCATATAGGTATATAATAATATATATATATAATATACTATAATACTTTAATAACAAATTTTTCTCCGTCGATTCAGCTGTTTGACGTATATTATACTGTACATGGTATACTGACAGCTGTAACAGGCCACCGTATGTACGTGTATCGAATATTTTTTGACAGCTTAATTTCCTCGGTACGTCATACGTATATATGTATATTTGTAAGATATTCCTTCGTACGTTGTAAGACTTTACGCAAAGATAGAATAATAAAAAAAAATGATGAAAAAATCGTTAAAAAGCCACGTATGTAACGTGTATTTAATTACCGAGCGGCGATATACCGATAACTAAAAACCCACGGGTAAACCAAAGTGTAATAAACAATTGAGTCATAAAAGTTCCTTGAACTAATTGCAGGAGTAATTATTATACGGCGGTGTATTAAAACGTACGTCATTCCCATTCTGTCTTCGGTATATATATATATATATATAATATAGCATAGGAGGCTTTACAGCCTATAGAATTACCGTTATAAAACGTTAAATCTAATTACATGATTACATCTCATACTCGTCTATTCTCGCCGCGATAAACTAATTGCATCTGAGTATGCGACACGTCGCCAGGGTTGATCTCTGCGAGGGAAAAGCCTTCAGGAATTTCCCCGTTCAATTAGCCCAATAAAATCTGAATGGAGAATTTTCTAAACCTTCCCCTACTCGCTCAGGGTACGAAATGACGTCGACTGATTTAGAGAGGGGACCCTGCAATCAGCAATTACGAAATATAATCATACAAGTACTTCGCTAGGTATACCGAAACGATAATAACTCGGTGAGTAACTCGGTGTAAATCGACTGTTCGTTAATGAATCACTGATTCCGAGTCTCTCGGTTTATTACAGACATTATATATACCTTTCAATAGGAGAAAGAGACTTTTCGGGTACACAATGCCCCACGTACCTACGACGATGTAGAATTCACTCCGTTTAGAGCTTGGATAATATAGTTTTATTGCCGGTGAGAGGTAGTAAAGTCGTTTCTTTAGAAGAGCTGTATTCCTGTATTCGGTTGGGTTTAGGTATAAAAGGAAGGTAATTACCGCCTTATGATCCGTTAAATTTTTACTATTTTATTCAACGCTCAGCACCGTCTTATTCGGCTTAAAGTTGCACTAAAAATAACCGAAAGTTTCCACTTTCGTCTTTCGGAACAAGAGAGGAGTTTATGTCTATGAGCTGTGATAAAGAAGGGAGTCAAGGAAAGTTAATTAAACGTACGTAATATAAGAACCCGGTTTGGTCACGGTGCGTAAATAAGGTGCAACGGCGTTACTGTTTCCCATTGTGTTGACCAGCCGCGAAACGAAGGGTGAACACAATACGCGTGACAGGGCAAGCCAGCGAGCCAGCACCCTGTCAGACCTTTCCGAGTCCTTTGTCGCCGGAGGTTATTAAGGAGTGTTCAAATCGTTGGGAATCGTTGAAATGGAAAGCCGCGGTATCGACTGCCGTTTCTTGACATCGCATCTAGCGCGGATATGTGAGGTAAAGTTAGGAGAGAAATTGAAAGATGAAGAAATTGAAAGATGAAGAAATAGCCATTGCACATTGTTCTCAGACCTCACACACGCTTTTACCTACAATGAACTGTGCGGCCTTTGATCATATTATTGAAATAAGTTATTCCACGCGCGCACCATGGTCTCCGATTACGAGTGAGAACGATGGGAACGGGTTGAGTAAACGATTATTGTCAACTTCCTGTCGGCGGGTTCGAGGAAAACGAGAAGAAGTTAGAAGAGCCACGGGGTACCTATCTCCTATCTAAAACCCGAATATCATAATCGTTCGAAGCCCGCATCGTGCCTGTGTCGGGGTAAAATTACAATTATCTTTTGAAAAACGACCCACGTCGGTTCAAAAGTTATTTATGTTTCGGTAGGGACGAGGAACGGAGTGATAGAGGCCAGGGTTGAAATCTTCGTGAGCATTTCCTATCGCTGGACGATTCAATTCCATAAAATTAATCGAAGTGGATTTATAAGGTCGCACTTTTCTACCTGGAGGTAGAAGTCGCATCCCGAATGAGTCCTGGCCCGGTATTGGTGTAAGACGGGAGAAGCTGGTCATTAGCGATAAGGATCACACGCTCGGCGTTGACTCCGAAAGCTCCGAAAGGGATCCGGACGCTGCACGATGGTGTGGCCAGTGGTCGGTGGTCGGTATAACCGGGGGTAGATAGGTAGATACAACCCGGTCGAAGACAAATGGACCCCGTGGCTTGACAGCTCGCCCATTTGCCCGGGAAGTTGTAATTATAAGGTGGCTGAACGCGGGAAAGAGAAAGAGCCGAAGAGAGAAGGGAACATCGTCTCCCCGATGCTCGCCCTGATCCTGCCGCGGAACGGAGAGACGACAATTAGTCCCGGTCGCAGAAACACCGCTGACGATGCGATAAAAGCCCAGGAAACGAGGGAAGAGTATACAAGAGATTCGAGAACCGCGGATTTCAATTTTTCGCACTTTTTTCACGCGTCGAAATCTCCTTTTTTCCTTATTTTCTCCTTCTTCTTCTTCTTCCCTTCTTCTTCCGCTTCCTTTCCTTACCCACCTACACATACCTATGTACAAGACGTCGTCGACGACGTGTGCTTCTCGGGATTTCTGATGAGCCGTAACGGTGCCTTCCACGGGTCGGTTCTCTCCGTCAAAGAAACGTCCTGTGCTCGAGTCAGACAGAGGCTTACCGCTCTCGACACGTGTTTTTGAAACACTCGATTGAACCAGGCGTCATTAAAGACAGAAGACCTTGTTAAACCAAGAGTTGCCATTACGCATATAAATTATGCCCGATAAATTTTCGTTGGATTAATTTATCAGTCGATCGATCGATTAGAGAATTTCAAAGAAAGTCCTTTCCATGATCTTCCAATGGAAGTCGTACCTAGAATTTTGCAATGGAACGATGAGCCTGAAAAATTGGCAAATCCGAAAGTAAAAATCCTCTTCTTCGTTTCTTCTCATTTTTTTGTTATTTTCGTTCACCGTATGACATCCATATGTCTTATCCTATCGCCCCTGACCCGATGGTTTCCAAGCTGTGTCCGTCTGGACGGTAGTCCCACTCTTTCTCTCTCTGTACGTCAGTCTCGCTGTCTTGCTGTCCGATTGAGTAAACAACGAACAACAAGGGACGAATGGACAGCCCCAAGTGGCTGGCAAACAGACTCGAGTTTTCTGATAGGATGACAGGTCCGGTGACAGTGACAGTGACAGTGACGCCGTCAGCCAGTATATGGTACAGTGTATGTATAGGTACGACGCGGACGTCGAAAGCCAACGCCCGGACGTACCGGTCTCCCGTAATCTCTGGGATTAACCGGTCACCACGAGCTGACATATTGGAATTCTCTTCGTGATTGTGTGAATTTATGGTACATGAAGAGTTCGGCTGTGGAATACGCGGTTATCGAAAGAAGCGTGAAAGTGAAAAACGACCTTTTTTTCTTCTAATTTTCATTCAAATTTTTATATGAATCTTTTTTCTTTCGATGACTGAACCGTCATCGACCGATCGGACCGGTACCTACGATGCTGGTTCACGTGTGTATGTATCTCACGGGTTTTTTGAGTGGCGTGAGTCCCGTCGAAAGCAGACGGGCGAGTGACGGAACGTCGCGACGCTCTTCCACGGAGAATCTGACGAGCGAGTCGCGGTCCACGTCGCTTTCGGTTTTCACCAAAGATCTATGGTATACCTGTTAGGGGGGATGTAATAACGAAGCGAGAGTTGACGCGGGTATATCATTCGCGTGCAGTATTAAGGCGTATGGGATTAGGAAGAGGGAGTGAAGTTGCTTAGAAACGATTCGATTTTTGATCCATTCCGTTTTTTTTTTTTTTTTTTTTTTATATATATACATTTATTACCTTTTTGAAAATAGGTAATCATCCGGTCCCAGAGTATATAATGAACACTGTACGGTATTTGTTTCGTAATTATAGGTAGAAGCCTGGACTCTGGCCAGGTATAATTGCGCTAAAAGCTGACGCCGAAGTGATTAGGATTAGACTAACCGACGTCGGACGTCCTCAGGTAAAACCAGACGGCTGGAAATGTATTCCCGTAGATTCGTGGCGCCAGATAATGGGTCTGCGCAAATATCGATATTCTTCTACGGTAAGAAAATACGGGAAATAAATGCGGTTTTGCAAATTTTTGACAAAAATCGAACCCCCGCGTTTCTTACGCGTCTCACCTGTGGGATATAATTTTTTTATTTTATTTTTTCTCTCTCTCCCTTCTTTGATACGGGTAGAGGTATACGTCTCGGTAATATACGTTGTATGTAGTAGATATAAACTCTCGAAAGATGTATAATAAAAATTCGTGTCGTGAGGGCGCAGGCGCTCGGTATTGCCCTCTCGGTTTGTTTATGGCCGACAGGTTCGCGTGTTTCGTGGTAGGCATTATTTTTACTCCTAAACTCCGTTATACTACCGGGGAGGAGGCGCTGCAGGAACAATGGAGAGATTAAAACGTGAAATACGAGCTTTACGGGACCGCGAGGGACTATACAGGGACTCACCACCATGCACCTCGACAGAATCGCGTAGGTAGCTATCGCGGGACTCCAGGGATTCGAATTCGAACCGGGAACGGAACGATTTTATCATTTAATCATTATATCATTCAACCATTTTATCAAGGGGTGAAATTCGCTGAAACGATTCCTTGTGAAAATCTAAGAATAAATTTCCTTTACCGAAAATTCGCAGGACCTATACTTTCCGAGCTACGAAAGATCTTAGTTGACCAATCCCGTAGCGTATAGACGGCGCCACGCGCGACTTCCCCTCATGGCGGGCGCCGGCTGCGTCACCAAGTTCCGTGATTGGCGAACTAAGATCTTCCGTAACTCGGAAACTATCGGTCCCACGAATTTTTGGTAAAGGAAATTTAGTCTTAGAATTTCGCAAGGAATCTACCTTAAAAATTATTCGTCATTTATAACCCTGTGTATCAAAAACGCGGTGTTTTTTATTTCCAATGTTTTCAATCATCGAACAATCCGAGTACAAAAACACAAACGACAACTCTTCACCCTGACACAAATACGTCAGAATTCGTTCTCGTTTTTCTTCTTTTTATTTCTTTTTTTTTTTTTTTTGTCCACGTACGCGTAGTTATACATTTTCGAAGCAAATGAAAATCCACGATGTACAGATACGCGTGCTCATGTATGTGTCTGGCAACATTGAGTGGGAAATGTGGTCAGCGTTGCGGTAAATCTTGAGGCATGGACTGTTATTAAAATAATAACAGGTTAACACGCGGCCGCGCACGGTGTGCCTCTCCGCACACGTAGTAACACACATCTACACAATTTTCTCTTATATACTCGTACTCATATGTGTATACATATATTTACACGTATATATATACATACACAAATATATCTAGATACTGGTGTTGCTCTACGTGACGTAGGCAGCTAGGCGAGGACTTGACTGCCTCATGTTTAAATCAGCGATAAAGAGAAGCCCCGGTGACATATGTCACTGTCGCTGCCAGCCGGCTACACAATCAATATATTCGCCTGCCTGCCTGCCTGCCTGCCTGACTGCCTGACTGCCTGACTGCCAGAGCCCGCCTTTCAAACCTTCACATGCGTATAGACTATACAGCCATCCGGTAACGTATTCAATACGTGACTTCGTATTCAACAAATACAAAGGCGAGTCCCTCTTTTTTTTTTTATATTATTTTATTTTCTTTTATTTTCTTTTTTTTTTTTTACTCTTTTCTTATTCTCTTCCAGCACATTATATATGTATAATATGTCGATAGAAAGATCAGACGTTGATGTACCTCAACCCCTTCTCACGGTGAAGAGCAATCGAAAAATAAAATCAAAAAATTGATTCATGGATAACGATTCGAAATTTGATTTTTTCTTCTTTTTTTTTTTTTTTTTTTTTTGGTTTCTTTGCTTTTTGATTCGGGACGTTTCACGTGAGTGGGGTGAAAAAAAAAAAAAAACCGAGTGTTTGATATTCATGCGTGTCCCACTCGGTTGTATATTATACATGGCGATAATAATTGTGTAATAAATTAATAGCCCGTCGCGTTATTTTATTACTATCGAATAGTCGTATAGGTAGGTATACACGTATACATATATAACTTTGAAATTAACTTCTTTACGGTAAAAATATTTACACGTTAATTAAATTTATAAGTATATGTAATCAGTTGTTAGATTATAAGATTATAAGTGGATGCTATAAAAATGTCCGTACGTACCGTACGTACACGTATGGATATAGGATACAGCTTCGTACCTATACGACTCACACACGTATACTATACTGCAAGATCGTATATTACGCTCGAATACATATATACATATTCTTTCGCGAACTGACTAATGCGCGTGCCTTCACTCGTGTCATCGCGGACCAAAAGCACGGTTACAAATCCTAAGGGAAAACAATTTTTTCAAAATCTATGAAAAACGAAGAGAGAAAATAGATACGCGAAATCTGCGCGAATCATTTTTTTTTTTTTTTTTTTTTTTTTTTTTTTCAAAATCAATCGTGCAATCTTTTTTCGCATAAGTATATCGCACGTCTCTTCGCAGTACAGAAATACGAAAAGAAAGAACAAATTCGTCGAGTGGAACGATCGTCTTTCCATGAAACGATTCGATATCGATCATTAAGAAAAGGCGAAAATTTTTGGTATCTTCTTATTCTTCTTTTTTTTCTCCTCGTCGAATGGCGAAGTTTTGGAAAAACTCCGCATCTCGTCGAGTCGGGGTACGCGTTGTGGCTGAGTCAGGGCTCCCTCGAAGAGGGAAAGATGTATATATATATTTGAGAGGTGAAAGAAGGAAAGAGAGAAGTAAATGAGAGAGCGAGATGGGGAGAGATGTATATATACATATATACCGGTATGATTTATTAGGAGCCGCAAATTCTACTTCTCTCTTCTACACGCTAACCGCGGCTGGGTTCATCCATCTTTTGCCATCTTTTTACCTTTCACGGCTCAACGAACAACGTCGAGCAGCCAACCCTGGCACCGTCCTGTTTCATGCCATCTCTCAAAGTGACTGACTGCTTCCTCTATTATTCGCTTGTCAGCATTTTTACACTTTTATCCAGTACCACGTTATAGCTTTGCTCGCTTCTAGCTCCTCGCTACTTCGTCCTTTATATCCTACGCTACCTGTATACCGATCTATTCTCATTCCATACTCCTATATAAAATTCTGTATAGATATTAGCTACAAACGTTACTTTCATCTTTTCATATATTTCTATAATTTATTGTCACGAACAAGGCATTTCCTTTTTCCTTACGATTTGTACCCTTGTCTATGAGCTCTAATTATTTAGCGAATTAGGTAATCGTTACGCCGGGGGGAAAAACGGCGAGAAAAAAAATATATAAACGAAATTTTACGACCTGGCTTAGGTGGGAATAAGGTATGGGGTGGATATGCAGGTATATGAGAGGGTAGTACCTACTATTGTTGTGCACACGTCGGTATAACGGAGAACAAAGCTCTTGTCATATTCTAGTAGTATACGTATAACGACAGCGTTGCTTTCCTCGTCTCTCCTCACCTCGTCCTCGCATATATCCGCCCCTTTTCAACCCCCGTCGTCCCAGTAGGTAATACCGTACCGTATATTCCTATATTCCTGCGTCCTCCTCGTCCTTACTAATCCTGACTGACAATGGGCCGCAAAATTATTACCTAGTCAAAACAAACTGACGAGCGAACCGAGGCGAGACGAGCTTTAGTTTGAGTTTCGATGAGAGGACCTCACGCTGTGGGTCTGTCGACTAACATAATATTTAAAAAAAAAAAAGTACGAAATTATCTCTGATGAAAAATACGAATAACAATTTTTTTTTATCCTTCTGTCGTGAAGAGAAATTTTTTTTTTTTTTTATTTCAAAGAGATTCAAAAGTTTCATTTGGGTATAAAAATACGCCTGGTTAAATTTGAGCTCTTAATATTAATATTAAGAGGTGGCGAATTTCTATTTCCCATTTAAATAACACGAGAAAATTTGTTTTTGCTCCTTCTGATTTTTATAACTAGATAACGATGCGTCGTACAGAAAATCTACAAACATATTTTTGCAGGGAATTGAATGCTCTACAAAAAAGGTTTCCTACACTTTTTTGATAAACTTAGCCATTCGAATGATATTCGAGTTCGAAGAAAACCACCTTTCTCTCCCCTAATCACCCTAATACATATGTAGTAGATATACGTGGAAATACGTTCACACATCGAAGTTTGAAATAACGTGTAAAGAAGCGGCTTGGAGGGTTCTAAAAATGAGACTAAATAAAGTTTGTGCGATAAGCTAGGTAGTGGTTCGGTATAGATATATTATATAGGGCTAGAAATATGAGCGTGAACAAGTAGGTGAGGTAGTAGGATAGGGTATAATTAATTTCCACCCCGAGCCTAGACACCTTGTTTACAGTCGTGTCGCTGTCAATAGCGCCCGGGCACCCTTTGTCGGCTTTGGAAACTGACGTTTATAGCAGTCTTCTCAAAATCGGCCCTGCCAGCGGCAACTTCAAAGCAACGCTGTATTAGCTGTAAACTCATCCGTCAGCGTCAGGGTGCCGACCGACCGACCAACCGACGAACAGACGCCGGCAACGCCGCCCGGCGTCGGTATAATATTCGGCAGAATACCGTCGCCCAGAAACCAGATTTTCACTCACCAACTAGTTACCAGACCCGATACATTCTTCTTTTTCAAATTTATTTCTACTTTAAAGAGAGAGAAGAGAAAAAAAAAAAAAAAAAAAATTTTTTTTTTTTAAACAAATTTTTCGTAAAAAATGAACGATAATCGCAAAACGTAATTTCATGTTCATATATACGTACTATATATTTCTATATGCGAGGATAGAGAAGCAAACGTGAATAGAAAGTGTGATAGTGACAGTAGTAGCGTTAGAGTAAGTCGATACTATCAATTAAAATGCTTTTCACGAAATTGTAGGCAAACAGGCTCGTAAGTGGCTGTCATTCGTTATTCGACGAAGAGTCGTCGGTTGGTTGGGTTCGCCCGGTGAGCAATCAATCACTCGACATGTCTGCCCCGCGGGTACCTCCTCGCACCGTAACCTCCCTCACGTCACCCCATTACGTTTCTATTTTGAAAGCTGCTTATTAAGCGGGGCAGAGAGAAAGAGAGAGAGAGAGAGAGAGAGAGAGAGAGAGAGAGAGAGAGAGAGGGGAAGGAGATAGACAGGTTTCACGGTATAAAATATCGGGTTGCTGCGGCGCCGCACCAACGCCACTGCGAGAAAGAGAGAAAGAGAGAAAGAGAGGGGACTGTAAAAGCGGTGAAATATCAAAGTCGGGATGGGAGCTGTCATCGTCGGGCTAACATCATGGGTGGCGTGTTGAATTAGAATGCCTCCCCCTCCCTGACTTATTCCCCTTCCAATTCCCGCCCCTCTCCGCTCCCAACTCTCCGACTTTCCCCTCGATTCCTCCCTCGTCCCTTAGCCCGCAGGGTTTTCGAGCCCGTGGAGTTGTAGCCTGACTCGAAATGGTGGGGAGTTGTAGAATCGTAGTTTCTAAAAGTGGTGGGGAGCCGGTAGACGGCGCTAGTGTCGGAACGCACTCCAGAAAGAGCCGAGCTACCAGAAGCTCCTCACTTCTTCACCGGATCTCGGACTGTTCGGAACGTTTGCGTACGAGTATATAGAATACGAAAGTTGCCGTTGGTCGGTTGTTTCTTTTTTTTTTTTGTTCGAGACGTACATTTCGACGATTTGTTACATCTATGACAAAGTTCACGGTATTCTGATATTCCTTGAAAAGGAATTGGAACGCTTCGTTCTTTGTTCGGTTTTACTACAAATTCGATAAATCCTGGAAGGAAAACTCTATCTATTAAACGTAGTGATTATCTGTGGTTGTCGTGAATGAACTTGTGTACCAGTGTCTGACCGTATACAGTGTTGAACAAATGGTTGTGCTTGAAGAAGGCGGTATGTTGACCTCCGGACATAATCAGTATCTTCAGCCGGATTATCTTTCGCCACTTCCAACAACGGTTAGTATAACGAACGAGTCACGTAGGACGATTTCATCGACACCCGAATACTAAAGCTTGATATTTTTCTTCTTTACAGTTGGATGCAAAAAAGAGCCCGCTGGCTCTCCTGGCGCAAACTTGCAGCCAGATCGGCGCGGACTCACCTACAAAGCCGATGATATCGCCTATAGAAAAGCCATCCAAAGGCGGAATCTCCGCATCGAATACGAGGTCTTCACCGGCGGCTAAGATGGACCGTACGATATCGGCTCGTAGCAGTCCTCCGGAGTCGAAACCGTTGGGTTTTAAGCCATACGAGACGAACGTGGTGACAAAGAAGCCCTCGCAATCGTCCGACGATGTCAGACCCGGCTCGAAAACAAGTGTTCACAGTTTAAGTGGCCATGAAAGTGCTGGTTCCGTTGGTGTTTGTGAAAGTATGATAAACAATGTGGAGAAGAAGTCCTCCTCTTCTTCGTCTTCGTCCTCGTCGTCCGGTAGCGGGACGCCGATAGGACGTAAATCGGCTTCACCGTCGGATCGTAAGACCCCGGGTGATTCCCACTCTCATTCTCGCGACAAGACGAACTCCCCTCACGCCCACAATCAAAACAACAACAACAACAACAACAACAACAACAACAACAACAACAGCACCGGCGCTAGTCCGATCATAAGATCTGGAATGGAAATTCTGACCGGACACCAAAAGGACCCGTCATCTCTCGGCGGTTACAAACATCCAAGTTTCGGGGGTAACCCGCTCTGCTGTCCGCCCGGTTTGTCGGAAAACCCAGCGTTCAGACCACCGTTTGCCGGTGCCTCGCCGTTCTCGCATCACCACGCAGCCGCCGCAGCTTTGCTCGGTTATCCAACCCCTTCCCCATCGTCGGGAGGCAGCCCTTACCTGAGTTACGCGAGAGTGAAGACACCCGCCGGTGGCGAAGCCTTAGTACCAGTTTGCAAAGACCCGTATTGCACGGGTTGCCAATACAGCATGCACAACGCCCAAATGATGATGGGAGCTGGCTCGTGTCCTAGCGGTTGTAGCCAGTGCGATCATCAGAAATACGGATTGGCAATGGCATTATCGAGTCTAGGACCGATGCCTCCGCCGCCGTCGCTGTCTTACCAATCTTCGTTGGGAGGCGGAAGACCGTTCGTCTGCAATTGGATAGGTGGCGAAAATTACTGTGGAAAGAGATTTTCGAATTCCGACGAGCTTCTGCAGCATCTGAGAAGCCATACGAATTTAGGAGGTGATCCAGGAGCTAATTCAGCCTCGGCGGCGGGTTTAATGAACGGACCACCGCACACGCATCCCTTATTATCACCGTCAGCAGCCCTTCACAGAGCGGCAGCAGCGGCAGCAGCCTCGTATCCAGCTCCCTCGCTGAGTCCGTTAAGCGCGAGGTATCATCCTTACGGTAAACCACCAACGGGACCGTTACCAGCCTCTCTAGCCGCCTCTCCTTATAGTGCTTTCAACGCTCTGGGACCTTACTACTCTCCGTATGCTATATACGGTCAACGTATAGGGGCGGCGGTCCATCAGTGAGTTCTTATCATTGTTTAAAGCGTGTTCTTACGACGAGGATCGTCATTTTTGAAAACTATATTGTATATACGTGTGTGTGTATATATATATATATATATATATATATATATATGTGTGTGTATATATATTTTGTCTTTTCCCTTTTTTTCTGTAAATATTATATATAAACGATAATAACACAATATATTGGTATGTATGTGTATATATATATACTATATATATACATACACATATATATATGAATGATAGGAATATGTGTGAATATGATTGACGCGGTGTGTGAGATGTAAGTGAGGTACTGTATATTATATATTCAAATAATTATCATTACGATCTATATTCTATTCGTGAAGAATATATATAATTTAAATATTATTATTATTATTATTAATATTATCAAAATTGGAAGTTTATTAAATATGTCTATACGTTTCGAACGAGTATATTATTATTGTCATTATTATTATTATTATTATTATTATTATTATTATGACTATCGTACGTGATAAGATGGAGAGAGGCGCAAAAGGGGTCACATGCAGTTTGACGACAGGAAGAGCGATTTTGAAAGACATGAAAAATTGGAAAAAATTAAAATAGAAGAAATTTGATCGATTTACGATCGAGTTTTCTTTTATTCAAACACTTATTTTCTCATTCGAAATTACGATAACTTATAGGGGGCTGTGTATCATTGATTATTGAGTAAATCTCTCTTCTCGTGTCGCGATTTTAAACTCTTTATATAAATCTTGCTGCTGCTGCTGCTGCTGCTACTGCTGCCCACATAAGTAAAAGAGAGAGAAAGAAAGGGAGAAGTTTATCTCGAGTACAGTATGTATTGTACTCTCTCTCTTTTTCCTCTCTCTCTCTCTCTCTCACTCTTTCCCTCTTTCTCTCGCTCTCTATGTGTATACAATATATAAATCTATATGTATAGATATATGGAACATTTTTATTTTTATTTTTCTTCTTTTTGACAAGTGGAACCAATCGGTTCTAGCTTTACGATTTACCGGAGTGTGACTCGTGTGTACGAAAAGTGTACACCTCGGCTTGAGATCTAGTTTCTTTCTCGGTTTTTTTTTTTATTTATTTATTTTTATTTTTTTGTCATTTTTCTTATCGTTATCGTTTCTTTCTTTCTTTCTTTCTTTCTTTTCCCTTCCCTGTATAACGGATATAATCGTTAAACGGAACAAATACGATTTTTTTTTTTCTTCAGTAGACGTACCAAGAGGATCGGGTACGTTCGATTGTAGTACAAGCATTGCGCGTGGATACGATATGTGTGTGTGCGCGAATGCGAAATAATATTATTATTATTATTAATATGTATTTATAAAGAAAAATTCATTCATCATATGTGTATGCATAGGAGAGAAGAGGGACATTTATTATGTGTAAGTTGAAAATATCAAGCGTTCAATACCTATACCTATATATATTATAGTATAATTATACATACATATAATATGTCCATAATATAACTGTGATATTATATTATTCTTTGAGAGTTATAAATAAATAAATAAATAAATAAATAAATAAATGAATAAAGAAAAATTAATTATATATCTAGATAAATACAAATATTGATGAAAGAAAAACAAAAAAAAAAATTGTTTTATTCAAATTTTTATCACACACACACACACACGCACGTTTATATATATATATATATTTACGTTATCACCTTATTATTTTTAATTTCTCCCGACCGATCTTCTCTTTACTCATATAGTATACATATACGTATTCGATTTTATTCAATAATTGATGTTTCGTAAGAGGCTGATAAATCTAATTTTCTATACTTAAACCAAAAGCCTGAGAAGAGAAAAAAGAAATATATATATACATATATATATATAAAACAGTTTATTATCTCACGCGAAGAAAGAAATATTCAACGGCTCATTAAAACCCTATACCATCGATCATTTTTATATTAAATTAATCAGCTCCTATCTTTCTAAATTTAAACAATTATTATTATTATCATACATTGATAGGTGTATATATAACAATATACAATTATCAGATCTTGTTCAATGAACAACAACAACAGCCACAAAAAAAAAAAATTATACCCATTTACCTAATACGATGATAAGAGGAAATAGAAACTCTCATAAGAAGTACAGAGGAATTAATAATAATAATAATAATAATAATAATAACAACAATAATAATAATCTACTTGATCGTGTATAATGTAAGTCTACGATATATAAATATATAACATATATATATATATATACGAATTGTAAATAAGACACCGTGTAAATATCGTTGAGTTTCCATACCGCTTTAATAAACATGTTTGTAGAATGATATACACGCAAGTTATAAATCAACCCGTCACTTACTATTATTACCCAACTCACCCTAATAGATATAAGGTATAAATATATACATATATATGTATACCCATAGTCCTTACCCTACCCTGTCCCTATACCTACCTACCTATCTACACCTTTGTACCTTAGTAACTCGCCTTTTACACTTTAATACTTATCCTTATCCTTATTCCTATCCTTATCCTCATTCACGAGTACGCTGCTAAATATATATGTATACACCAATTATAGTACATATATATATTTATATACATATATTAAATATATAATATAGTAAAGTAAGACGTATGGAACGATCTTATCAATTCCGTATTGTAGAAAGAAGGAATGCGTGATGAAAGAAGGAAAAAACGAAAAGAAACAAAAAAAGGAAAGAAGGGAAAGTATGTAAAGTTTTATTAGAACCGAAGTACAGCAGTATTTTGTGTTCGAAGTAGAAGAAGAAGAAGAAGAGCCCAGTTTCCATCTTCGCTGACCTGCCGGCTCGCCTGGCTGCCTGCCTTCGGGCCAGATCGCGTCGCTGAGAGAGAGAATTTATTTCTTTCATTACGAGCGAAGCTCTTGGATATCACCGCTGCAAGGCGTAGGGCATAAATCTGAAGTCGAAACGTTCCGTTACGTTACGTTACGTTACGTTTCGTTGCGTCGCCTTGCGACGCGACGCGACGCGACGCTTTCACCCCCAAGGGTTGTGTCGCGCGCTGGGAGGTAGCGTTAGAGAAAACTGAGGAGAACGTGCGCTCACACCAACGATCTGCTGCTGGTTTTCCTTTCTAAGGAAACTCTAGACACATATATAGTATAATATATATATATATATATATATATTACGGAAACCCACCACCCACCCTTCTTTCCTTCCTTAGGTATATATATATATATACATGTCTCTTCTCTCCTTTCGGCCCTCAGCTGCCACGCCACGCCACGCTACGCCATGCCACGCTCGAGTGAAATATTCGGTGATTTTATGTCAGGATAAATGGGTCCCCATATTTCGCTAGCCCATTCGTCAGATTGGAATTCCTGTTATTTCATCCCATTACGTGCCCCGCTGAATCTCAATTAGTAACGTGTCAGGACTAACCACTAACCACTAACCGCTTTGCCTTTTCGACCTATACACACCCCGATATCTTTCTCTATTTTAACTAGACGTATAACTCGCCTTATCGCCTCGATTCCTATATTCTAAGAAATAAAAATCACCCTTGTAGTTCAAACGTTGTTAATTACTGTTTAAATAAATATACAAGGGTAGAATTATCCAGTGTATCTACCGCGTGGATACATAATTATCCAGAGATTTCCGAGAGGCAATTTATAATATAGATACAACCGTTGGTTACTACAAGGATTATATTACTATGGAAGTTATTTAACAACTGACGTCTTAATGACGCTTATTATTTACGCTTGACACACCGAACCGACCGACCAAGTCGGATTATTATTGGCCATAAGCGACGGCTGTCATAAGTCGGGAAGAGCAGCCATCGTCGACGTTCAACGTCGAGTCACTCTACCGCACGGACAATGTAACACATCAATAACAGCCCGGAGATAAAAGCAGACCATACATCCCTCGCTGACGTATCGTTTGTAATAAAACACAAAGAGACCCCCTTCGGCATCGGCAACCTCTTCTTCTTCCTCCTCTTCGTCCTCTTCTTCTCCTTCTCTTATTTATCATTGTTATTTTTACTTGTTATTAGTACGTTTGAAAATAAAAAGGTGGATTTTGGCACCGACCACTAGTCATTACCATCGCCATTCACGGCTACATCAATCCACACAATTCTACTCTATTGTTCCCTCCGTCCTTTCCCTTCCTTTGGTTTCCTTTAGTTTCCTTTCCTTTCCTTTCCTTTGCTTTACTTCACTTTACTTATTGCCACGATGTCACGGCATCACGGGGGTGCGACAGATGGCTGGGTCAGTAAGTTCAGGATCGCGTGGAATCCCTGTGGCGTTTATCCCCAGGCCACACGCCGCGTAGTGTGACATATTGCGCCTTCTCGTTACCTGGGACATTCACACTTTGCCTGTATATAATGGCGTGCAGAAAACAGGGAGAGCCTTTCGCCGAAGATCGTTATTTCATATGCGGAATAACACAGAAAATTAAATGCAACTTTTTAACCACCTATCACACAACTTTCCGCAATATTTTCCAACAAGGAATATAATTCTCTATTCCAAAGTACATGAAGTCCCGACTCAACCCCCGTGAAGGGTTGGCAGGGTAGTACCGGAGTGGCATATGATGAATTAGCCAAAGTGACCTCTCGCACGAAATCTCTCTCTTACCAACGTAACCCACCTAGCAGGAGTCAGAGCTGAGCGGGTGACGTCGACGTTGATGATGGATCGTCAAGCGTCGCGGCGCCATTCATCACCTTCATCTATCACACACCCGTCACCCCTTCAGGTTGCTTTAGAAAGCAAGCCTTCGGCGGCTATCTACCCGCCTTCGGAAAGTGATTAATGTCGAGGAAAGCAGCAGCACCACCACCACCACCACTAGCACCAGCACCAGCACCAGCTCGGCGAGTTCGCCGCGTTATTTGCTCTCTGCATCAGAATTACACCGCTACCAAAACCCGAACCTTTCCACGCGCTACTTATCATCGTTACGAGACTATTTATTGTCAAAAATCTCCTCAAACCATAAACCGAAACGGATTTCTCTTCGTACTCGTACCATCCGCACTTTCGGAGGCTTCGAGTGTCCCTCGAATGTAACCAAAGACGTTGAAATTCTGACAGAAACGAACAGCTGGCATCATTTCGACTGGTGTTGATCACATAGTGCATGCCTACCAGCATATGTGTACACAGTCTTCAAGCCTGCAGTCTTGTAATTACGTTAAATTATTGGACCGGGAACTAAGGAGCGTCGGGTTATCTCTCAATCTATGAAACTACAAAGGAGTGAGCCGCCTGCTTGCCCATAGCTGTAATTGTGATTGGTGTAACGGACTCAGTCAACGAGGCACGTCCAGTCAGTCATTCGTACTTACTTACGAACGGACAGCAAATATCAGAGACCAGATATCTTCGCGCGATCATCATACCTATATACCTACACCGTGAAGCTACGACGCTACGGTATTATTTAGGGTGAGGCAAGCCGGTGGATCACAAGCCGGTTTCTATTAATGATAATTAATGTTTTCGTTAGATTGATCTATGGCACAGCTCCAGCCAGCTCCCTCGTTCCATCCAAGAACTGATTTATCGCCACTTCGTTAGCGGGCACAGGAAAGGGAAAGAATAATTTATCGAACCGTACCCGCGCGTCTCTGCGGTGAAGAAAAAGATTCAGCACATGTCGGTACATATAGGTATGTAGTAGGTATACGTTCTTTTTTTTTTATACTTTTGGACAAATTTAGGAAGGGATTTTTGCGCGAAGGAGGAGTATGGCCGACGTAGCAAGGTTCTTCTCTCCTCCTTATCTCCCGGCTCTCGCGATCTTAATGCGAACGATATCAGAAAGGATTGAGCGTTCCTAGCCGTGCCTAACGAGTCTTGGGACTACTAGGTACAGTTTGCGGCCGCGGATCTCATTTACCCAGAGCGATATCGAGTGGTTATACGAGCCTCGGTTATACGGATATATAACGTAGATAGAATCGTCCTCGTCGGCTAGATACCAGGAGTGGAGTATAGTATCCGGTCTCTAAATTGCCCCATACATTTCTCCTGTATTATTATCATTAATAGGTACCCACTATACGTGCAATAAAAAGTGATTGTCGTCGAGGTAGAGGTAGAGGTAGAAAGGTAGAAAGGTAGAAAGGTAGAAAGGTAGGTAGGTAGATAGGTGACAGTAAAATAATGTTAACGACTTGAACCGTGCGTACAGGGTACCGCCGACTCACGTCCAAGATTGGTATCGCCTACCTCCTACGCGGTTTTGCCGTTTCCTTTTTACCAGGAACCACTGTCACGACTAATATAACAACGGCGACGATTGTGTACCTGGAACAAATCCGAGGTATCCATTATTCGACTATCTTAATGAAATATTGTCGTGCTGGGATGTGTGTACACGGTTTTCAACAATTCTTCATTATATGCCCAGTTTACTGCCCTGGCCTAATTAGCTTCTCGGAACAGCGGCTCTGTTCGCTTAAGAACACTGGAACCCAGGGTGTCCCGTAAATACACGATGCGTTTTCCCCCGAAAGCACAATAATCGTTTAAATCGCATTCAATGCCAATTTCATTTTTCATCGAACTAAAACGACGCCCTGACGTTCGAATAACGTTCATAACACGTATGAAAGAATTGCCTCGGTAATTCTGACATCCGAGACGAAGCCGAACCTCATGGTCGACGATCTACAACGACGTGACCCGCGTCTCAAACGATTAAGTCGCGACTTCTCTCCGTCCACTAAAAAGACGCTTTCATCTCTCCGACGTCCTGCTATCTACGGTACACGAACCTCTATAGGTTCTCAAAGTCCGTTGAACATATCCATGGGATATCTAAAAATTTGAGACTTTTTGTTAATGAAAAAAAAAAATAAAAAAAAAAAAAATTGAACAAAATAGCCAACTTTTGGCGATATACGTATACGATTGTAGTAACTATTTTTTATTGGATATAATGGTTTTCTTGATATTGGTGATATAATAGTAATAATAGGTTCTCTGATATAATATGGATCTCAAAAGTGTTCTCTTCGAACGTCTGACTCCGTCTGCCTGCACATCTCGCTGCAGTCTTTGGGGCCACCCATTTGTTTATGTCTGGGCCCTTAAGATCAGCAGCCCCGTTCTCGGTATTCAAGTCGATAAGTCCCGAAGTCCTCTAAATATTCACATCATTCGGCCTGACTGACCACTGGGTTGACCTCAATCCCTGCCGCTCAATTATGGTTCTCCTAGAATTTTCCCAAAACAAAACTCTCTTACATACTTATCAAGCGCCAAACAGGAGGAATGGCGATAACTGGGCTTCAATGGACACCTCTTACAGGAGTGATCAGTTCCTTCAAAAGTATCAATCGATTAGCAGTTATACTACCGAGAATTGGTTAACTTGGACAGGTGGTTGGATAGGTCTTATAACTATTACGGTTGCTAGCCTCGCCAGATAACATATTTAGACTGAGTGGACAACCGGCCTGCCCAGCCCTCCACGTTACTGACTCAATTGCGACTACCATCAAGGTCCAGGCCTCACGCCCAAGACTTCACCAATACGCAAGAGTTGACCAGCTCTCACTCATGAAGCCTGGACTCGACCCTGGTCCCAGTATCCCAGCGCTCGTCGAAGCCCACAATCTTGACCATGGATTGTGACTCAGAGCAACTGACTGAGGTCCGTCAATTCAATATCTGACTGCGACCCGTCACTTCAATATGTGACTTAACCCATCAATTCAATATGTGACGCATATACTTACAGTTCACTTCGTGGTGTCAAACATGACCCACCTCCGCAAACTGTCCACTGCTACGATACTTCGTTCGTTCGGCGACTTCTTCAAGTCCCGCAAATCCCGAACCTCGTAGCGGTCGTTGGGCAGAACCGCCGTCACCTTGAAAGGCCCCTTCGCCTTTGCCACCAGCTTCCTACTCTCCCCGGATGCAACTGGGTTTGCCGCCACCATGACGACATCCCCCACAGCATACGAAGGCGGTTTAAACCGACGCGTGTCGAACCTTCGTTTCTGTAACTTCTGCTCCGCATCCGTGGAGGCCTTGGCAGCTTCTCTCAACTCCTGCAGGTTCACCTGATCTAAAGCGTCTTGGATCCCCGCCAGTATGTTAGCATCAGCCATACTGCGGGGCTTGAAACCAAACAGGAGTTGAGCTGGAGACATGCGTGTGGTCCTGTTCGTGGCAGAGTTGATAGCGCTCTGGACCTTCTTCACACTCTCATCCCAGGTCTCCTCCGCCTCTCCGGCACAGGTAGCTGCAAGAGAACTCAACACCGTGCGATTCATTCGCTCACATTGCCCATTAGCACGTGGTGTTGCTACCGCATTGAGGACATGTTTGATGCCATACTCCTCACAAAAGGCCTTGAACGAATGGGACGTAAAGGCTGTCCCTCGATCGCTGATTATCCTGGTGGGTACTCCGAATATTGCAAACAACTGTATCAGTGCTTTCATTACCCACTTCGTAGAAGTATCACGGACAGGCTCGAGAACGCAAAACTTGGTAAACCCATCCACAATTGTCAGTATCTGTGAATTCTTACGCCTACTGCGTACAAATGGGCCAACATGATCTAGATGTATCGTATGGAATGGTATGGCAATTTTTTCAATAGGGTGCAACAGTCCAGGCTTACGCCCCGCTGGGTTTTTGTAATATAAACAGTTTAAACAGGCTTTGACATATTTAGATGTGAACTTTCTCATTCCCTTAAACCAATAATTTTCTCTTATCTTAGTTAACGTTCTATCAAACGCAAAATGTCCTTGCTCATCATGACACATTCGCACTACATTAAAGCGAGACATCTTTGGCACTACCCATTTACTTCCTGTATCAGTCTTCCGAAACACAACCCCTCCCTTCAAATCATACTTGTCAAAATATTGCTGGGTTTCGGGTTGTACATCGCCAGATTCTAGAATTTTGCGAATGATCTCAATATCAGGATCCTGTAATTGAGCTACCTTAATCCATTCGCTTTCGGTTATATCAACCGCGCAACAGTCAATCGGATTCCTACTCAGGTAGTCAACGTGTGCGATCTGAGCACCAGGACGATACACAATATCAAAATCATAATCTTGCAAATATGCCCACCAACGAGCGACTCGTGGTTGGATATCCTTTTTATCTGCAGTAGCGCGTACTGCGCTACAATCGGTTACTATAGTAAATTTAATTCCTAATAAATAAACACGGAATGTTTTTAACGCCATGACTACCGCTAACGTTTCCAAGTCATAGGAATGATACCTTTGCTCTACGGGTGTCGTTTTCCGGCTATAATAAGCAACTACGCGTTTCTCAACTCCGTGTTTTTGTATGAGTATAGCTCCTATACCTACTGCGCTCGCATCCGTGTGTACTTCAGTTTCACACTTAGGGTCATAGATAGCTAAAACAGGTCTGTCGGTTAATATTGTTTTTATTTCCCTAACCACTTCACTTTCCCTGGGTCCCCACTTCCAAGGGATGTCTTTTCGTAATAAATTAGTTAGTGGAGCAACTTTACGAGCAAAATCTTTGATAAATTTGCGGAAGTATCCGGCAAGTCCCAGGAATTGCCTAATTTGTTTCACATTGGTCGGGTCACTAGTTTTAATAACTGCATCAATCTTATGTAGCCCTGGTCTTACTCCTTCCTCCGAAATTTCACGACCTAAATACTCAATTTTCTTCTGGAAAAATCTACACTTAGCCAGATTCAAAGTCAAATTGGCAGATTGAAGTGCTTTTAGAACTATTTCCAACTGCTCAAACCCTTCTTCGATCGTTTCCGTAGCGACTAACACATCATCTATATATATCAAAGCGCAACCCTTTAACACCGTATTCATAGTTCTTTGGAATACAGCTGGAGCGTTAACCAATCCAAATGGCATACGTAAAAACTCCCACTGCCCGTCGGGCGTAACGAAGGCTGTTTTTTCAACGGAATCGGGATGCATCGGAATCTGATAAAATCCCGATTTTAAATCTAAGGATGTGAAAACTCGTTTCTTACTAAGTTGATCTATTTGGTCGTCAATTATGGGTAAAGGGTATTGAATACGCTTAGTGATTTTATTAAGTCCTCTATAATCGATTGCCATCCGAGTCTCCCCGTTTTTCTTTCTTACAAGTACAACCGGACTCCCATAAGGTGAAGTACTCTCTCGAATGATACCGCTTTCTTCTAGCTCAGTTACCATGGTTTTGACTTTATCTTTATCAACTTGGGACAGACGATAGGGTCCATGGAATACAGGTATTTCACTAGTTAGCTCAATTTTCAGTTCAGCCGCGTTTGTTTTGCCTAGTTCCTCCATACTAAAAGATATGCTCTGCCGATAACCATTCAATAGTGTTATTAATCGCGTTCCATTGTCCACGTCAAGATCTTCGCACGAGACATCCTCAGCTCTTACTGGCTTTGCCACTTCAGCATCTATCATTTCAACCTCTGATACGCTATCCTTGTCAACTGATTCGCCCAATGTGAATGTTACCCCGGAGTTATCTGATATAGCTTTGATACCGGTCCTCTGCAAAATATCTCGCCCAATGAGAATCTCCTTCGATAATTGATCATCAGAAACAACGAAAACTCTTATTGTAAAAGGTATTTCATCGATACTGACTCTAATTTTTGAGCGAGCGATTGGAACGACTATTGCATGGTTAAATCCTCTTAGCGTCTGTTTTGTATTTTTAAATTTTAAATCGAGAGACCGTGCTAAACTCTCCCGTATGATGGAACAGTCGCTTCCCAAATCAACCGTACATATTTTCTCTTTGGAGCCTAACAAACATTTCTTAAGTGGCTTGTTTACTTTACCCGCCGCGATCTCCAATACCTCGGATGAGGATGCCCCCTCCTGTGAAGTGGCCTGTTGGTCCCTTAGTCATGCTTCCCTTTCTCTCCTCTCTTTATTTTGTTTCTTATAACATTCCTTCTCCGAATGTCCCAAAATTTTACAATAGGTACATTTGGTCCTACCTTTCTCGCTCGACGTTACCGAATCTTTGTTCTTTTTCTCACTTGTAGAGGGAGAACCCCCCTGATCACCCTTTTCGACTTTATTTTTAACGCGATCTGGCTCTCGACAATCGACCCTCTTATGTCCCTTTTTCCCACAATTATAACAGGCATAAGGATCGAATCGCCGAAACGGTTTCTTTGCTTTATCCTGCTCGGAAAAACGTTTCTTCCCTTTCCCGTCTGTCGAATCCTTAACCTCTTTAGGCTGCCCAACTGACACAGACTCCAGACATTGATTCAATTCGGCAAGTGTTTCCCTCTTTGAAGTCAATAGACTCATCCTTAACTGCTCGTCATGGATTCCATGAATCACAAACTCTACTATCTTTTGCTCGGGTATTTCTATATTTATTCTATTTATTTTCTTAACCTTTTCAAAACAATATGCTTGTAAAGACTGTCCTGCTACGCTTTTATAAGATACCGCGGTTTCAAGGAGTATGCCAAAGTTTTGTTCCCCTGAGAACTGTCTAAGTATCGTTACCGTAAAAGCATCCCAACTTGTAGGTGGATACCTAAGCCCATCATACCAGCTCTTTGCAATCCCTTTTAATTTCAGTGAAGCCAAATATATTTTATGTGAACCGTCCCAATCATACATGGTCGCATACATATTCACTTTCTCCAACCATTCCATAGCCGATAAATCCTTTTTCTCTGGATCAAATTCGGGCAACAATTTTTCATTTATATATTGATTCGACCGTTTCGAACCTGTCTTAACAATCGCTGAAAGCACCTCAGTTAATTTTGCAAAATCGGACTCACCCCGAGTATCGGTACCTTTTACCGAACTCCCACTTGCAGTTTCATGCGACCGGTAACCCCTTGATCGGCTTCTGCTTCTTGCATGATACCGTTGCCGATGTCCACTGCCAGCTCTCGACGCCCTGCTTCGATGGCGACGATGATACCCCGAACCGGGAGATCTGGATCGGCGTCGACTTCTCGAGTGATGCGACGGTGACCTCGTTCGCCGTCCATCCTCATCGTACTCTACTCTCCGGTACCTCTCGTCATCTCGTCTCCTCGACTGGGATGACATGTCGTACTCTCCTTCTGCTTTTTCACTTTAACTTTAATTCGTCGGATACGCACCACGACTACACTTGGCACGCGATTGTATCCCACTTCTGAACTGTAGTAACTATTTTTTATTGGATATAATGGTTTTCTTGATATTGGTGATATAATAGTAATAATAGGTTCTCTGATATAATATGGATCTCAAAAGTGTTCTCTTCGAACGTCTGACTCCGTCTGCCTGCACATCTCGCTGCAGTCTTTGGGGCCACCCATTTGTTTATGTCTGGGCCCTTAAGATCAGCAGCCCCGTTCTCGGTATTCAAGTCGATAAGTCCCGAAGTCCTCTAAATATTCACATCACGATATCTGTTATCGTGTGTGTGTAATATATGTATGTATACTACGTATGCATATGCATATGTTGTAACATACAGTGAAATAAATTGAGTTATTAACACGACAGTGTCAGTATAAATTATGATGAAGCTGTAGCGAGAGAGGCGTAAAGGAGGAAGGTATACGGTTCTCTGGTGCGCTAGTAGCCTGTAGCAGGATGGGCGATTCGAGTCGCGACGTTGTGCGGCGGTCGCGTAAGGTCGGTAAGGCTAACGGCGTTGATTGCTGTCCGCTCGTTTGTCTCCATGATGTCTGACAGCCTTGCGGCAACAGCCATGACTGCAGTAACGTAACGTAACCTAACGTAACGTAACGTAACGCGACGTGAGGCGACGCAGCGAAACGGACAACACGCGAAAGAGAGAGAGGGATTTGTATTATATGTATACCTTACGTACAATGTATGAATGTATGTATGTACTCTACGTATGTCTATGCATGTGCTGTGCGTACTGCGCGGTACTCGTAATTAACGCTGTCCATAAATTGAAACAAATGGCGAGCGAAACTGAAATGAACTCCCGGACTGCAGAGCTAGAGCATAATGCAGGACGTAGGGAACTGAGATCCGTACACCTTCTCACGGACGAGTGGTCATCGCGATGATTATGTTGTGTAAAAGGGGAAAAAAAAAAAAAACAAAAAAAAATTAGAAATTAAAAATAATAATAACGATGATCATTTTTGTTGTAATTATAACGAGGAATATATTACGATGATTAGTTTTAATTGAACGATAAACGCGGTAGAGTCTTTGCCGTACTATATATGTATCTATGTATGTATGTATGTATGTATGCGTCATATTCTACTTGCATTTAGTTGCGTTAACTGATTTATGAACACGACGGTAACAGACGCCCTTGTCATTTATTACATCTGGGTAAACAGAAGATTCGGTTCGGTGATGTTGATTCAAGCGTTAACATCTCATCCTCTACCTCCACCTCCACCTTAACCTCCACAACTCTTCTTCTTCTAACTCCTGAGAACCCGTTCGCGCCGAAGACATATATACGTACCTAGAAAATTAAAAAACAATAAACACAACTCGGTCTTTCATCTCTAGAGTCTCTTTTCCTCTTCTCTTTTCGCGGCTCGTTTCCTTCTCATCGATATACATCGCTCCGTAGACACATGCACATGCCTCTAATCCGAATGAAGAAATTCAATTTTATACTCTTTCGAAACGATTTGAAATTGTCTTTTTTTTTTTTTCTTTTCTTTGAACCTCCGGTACTATTCTTCAAGACAATGTTTTTTCAAATCGGCTATACTTCCGGGGTTAAACCCGTTCCGAAACGATAATAGAATTAACTTACAATCGGATATCCGACCGTGGAATCAAACCAGAACCTGCAATACCGAGCCAATTAAGAATAGAAGAGACGTATACCTAGGTGCCCAGATTATAAGGTTTGAACAACCGCGAGATATCTCAGGGAGTTAGCGTGCCATCATACCTCGTTATCCATTTATTTCGTTCAACACGTCATAGCTAACTCCGAACCACCATGCAGCAGTGCTAAATAACTTAACGGCAATTACCTCGCCGACAGATGTCAAGAGTCAATTCCAACTCTTTCGAACGACGGATTCTAAGACCCTCAGACCTGTCCGCGGAGATTTCACCCTTCTCTTTTAACCGTTTTTATAATTCATTCGATTATTTTTTGATAAATAAATACACCGGTGTGAATAGATCTACACGAATTATTCTATGGAAAATATTTCACGTCGACGAAGCGAAACGGAGCCGACGTAGACGCGGGAAGAGAGACCCGAGGTCGAGTCATGCTCAGGCATTGTTTCCCGGAAGATTGGCTTCCTACGGAGCGTTTGATGAAGCCGCGTACCTGACTCGGGAAGATTGATTGGCGGTGATAGCGGCAGCCTGTCTGTCTGTCTGCCTTCTTGCCTTCTTGCCTGCCTGCCTGCCTTTCTCGTGCCCTGGACTGGGGCACAGAAGCTCAATAAAGGTAATTAATAGCTCCTCGATATAACGTGTGCTGTAGAAGGGACGTGGTCTGCTGCTGGACAGCGATCGGTTAAAAGAAAGGATAAATTCGATCGAATTTTTTTGTACTTCAGGATTTTCTTCCCTCGTTCGTTTCTTGGCTTCGATCTTTCGTTGATTAATTATTCATTTCATTTCATTTATCGACATTACGATCCAGACTTTCAATTTTCCGCTTAAACTGTCCGACCTCGTTAACTCCGACGAGATTCTCGCTCGTATCGATGTTTCCCTTCTTTTCCGCGGAGGAGAATTTGGATATATCGATTCGTCGCGAATCATATGCGAATTTGCAGTCAGGCCTACGTTAGCTATTCGTATATTTCGATCGCTATTTGATCAAAGCGATCCCGGTCATTTCACGGAGACGTTATTCCTCGATGCGACTTGACTACGACTTTTAAAATTTTGGTTCAAACTAGGGAGATATAGGACTGCGATAGAACACAGCCAGCGAGTCCTGGTATAGCATAGGAGCTGGTGCAGGTTTGCCCTAAGGCGTATACTGGTAGGATTAATGGTACAGACGTGGCGAGTATAAGGGAAAGGGGAAAGCGGAGGGACACTGGCGGTCATAAATCGCCGCTTGGCCAGGAATTACCGGCTCGCAACTTGCGAAATATGACGGCCTCATAAATCGCGAGTCCGCGAGTTCGCGCGTCCCGCACCGTCTCTCCGTTCCTCTCCCTAGCCACTCGTCCTACGTTTACCTTCCTTCCTCTATTGCCTGCACCCTCTGACCACGCGAATTAACGGTATTATATATTTTTCGCCCATCGATATCTCCCGACGTAATTATAATCATTATTTCAAATTCAACGATCGAATTTCATTTTTGAAAACAAGACTCGACCTTTTTTTTTTCACACATTATCGGTTCGTTTTTCAAACTCGAAAATTTTTCGCAACGAAAATTTGCGAATAGCGTACGTATAACGTAGCATGAACTAGTCGGTATAAGAAAGAGGAGTAGGAGCGAGGAGCAGCGTGCTTAATTAGCGAGTTCCTGTCGGTGAATCGAAACGTGAAAAGAGATAATAAATAAGTTTGATATATCCGGTGATTGCATATAGATATCAGCAGATACGTAAGTGTATGTGTGATGTGTACTATATGTAATATGTATATAAAAGTAGAATCGCGTGGTGCAAACCTCGACCTCTATCTAGTAACCATCCCAGCTCACGCGGCTGCTAAATAGCCGATTTTGCACCGTTCGCGTCTCTTCCTGGTTTACAAACTAACTAACTTTATAAGCCACATGTAGATCGCATACATATTTATATCCATACATATATACATGTACTACTACGTAGAGAAGTGCGTGACTTACGCTGCGCGCCCAAGGCAACGGTTGCATTCGTTATGTTTACGACTTCCGTTATTACCAGTCTGTTTAATTGCTCAATTATCTAGAAAGACGTAAAACGAAATCTTAGAACAGATAATACGTTATCTCATTCGGTCATACCTGCCTCGATCGTTCGCGAATTGTCGCGTTTTTTCCTCGTCGATTTTCTTTCGGGAAGAAGAAAGAGAATCGAAAAAAATGAAAAATGAAGAATAAAAAAACGTATAAATTCTTTTTTTTTTCATCCTCACGGCATCACGGGGAACGGCAGCATCGCCGAACCCATCACACCGTTCTGTGTATACGACTTCCTATTAAAAGCCAGGAGAGTTCAAAGGCGCTAATTTCTCCGGAGAGATTTAAGCGCCGTTGCAGCTGTTAGCTCTGCCACAACTTTGCCTCAAACTTACAGGGACGGATTTCCGACCATATCTCCCGTCACCTCGACGTCGGAGAGCGTCCCCAGCTACAAATTAACACCATAGAATCACAAATTTCCTTCAATCTTTGTACAGAATAATCAAATCGCATTCGTTCATCGAAATCCGATACGATTTTCGATCCCAGTTTTCATCCAAGACCTTTTATTCGGGCCTCCTAGTTACGGCCCTATCCAAAGCCACACTCTCGCGTGTTAGGTTGACGTCTCGTGCGTCGCGACGCGGCATGGCATAGCATTGCATGGCATGGCAGAGTATGGCTTATACGCGTTGCAGTGTGCGTCGAGAATTGCTTTTAGTAGGATATCTTGACGCGAGCATAAATACGCGCCCACGCATCCGGGAAGAGTCGTTAGCCCGGGTTTTGTACGACGTAAAACTATCTCAGCGTCGTCGACGCCGCCTCGAGGCCCTCCAGAGTTTAGGCATCGGGGTTCGCAGGCTTGAAGCTCAGAGATCGCTGGGTCTCTCAGATCAAAGAAGCCACAAACTGGTTCGCGACCCGTCAAGTAGTCGCTCCGTTAATACCAACGATCGTTCGTCCCGGTTCCTCGCCTTTCATCTTACGCTGATTTAACTCACCGTAAAAAAAGAATCGGTAGTGGTTTACGGCCGGACTCAATCTCCTCGCATTATTTACGGGCCTCCTTGTACACCAACCGAATCCGACTTGATCTCAGAGATCTATTATACTTCCCCGTATAACAGCTAAGCGAGAAATTTGTCGTACGAGATATAATAAAGCCATAAAATCGATCAATAATTTATTTAATAAACAAATAAGTTAGTTTAAGCTTAAAGTTATTAGATATACTCCAGACGCTGGATAAGAAACCTGTGGTTCAAGTATGGGATGCGCATATATTTCAGGTTCGCACCGTCGACTATGGTTCTCTCCGAGACGCGGGCCCATAGTTTATCACCGCATTTGCATACGATTACAAGTAATTGGAATCGGTGTATGCGGGGAGTGGAGAGGAGAGACCACCACGGGGATATGTTAACACTCGAATTAAGGAGAGAACCGAATTGTCTATAATTATGCCGCACTTTGGCTGTTCTATATATCGATTGCGGAAAGTTCTCATACGGGTATATATATATATATGTATGTGTGTGTGCGTGTGTGTATAGATAGATATAATATATAGCTGAGCATATGAGGCGACGTACGTATTGCTTCGCGGGAATCTCTTATCGAGTTTCAGGCAGACAGGCGAACTAGTAGGCAGACAGATTTACGAGGGCGCGGGCAGGATAGTGTATGATAAACGCGACTCGAGATAGCTTTATTTATTCGCATACATATATAGGTATATATATATATATATATATATATACGACCGGGAAAGAGGCTCGCGAAGCTATCCGTGGCTTTCGAGGAGCCTCGGTAGTGCAGAATTTTTTTTATTCATTCATCAATTAATTCATTCATTCATTGATTCATTCATTCATTTTTTTTTTTTTTTTAACGCTGTTTATGATTGCGAATTTGACAGAGGGATCTTCCCACCTTTCCTCATCCTCTTCTAACCCACGTAGGTATATATAAAATCTATCACTATATACGATATAGAAGTATAGGGAGTCTTCCTGGTCCTCCGCACCTTGACGGAGGACAAAAGCTTATAGAAACCGGAGTTCGGGTTCAGGTTTAGGTTTAGGTTTAGGTTTAGATTCAGGGATATAGAAGCGATGGGTTTACCAGGGAGGTCCAGAGGCCCTCCTGCCAGGAGGCTGACAGCCTGAGTGAGGCGATGGCGGCTTGGTTGACGCTAAGCACAAGATTACGTCACTTTATATATCCGCCGTTTGGTCCAACAGACTCAAGTCATTCGTACACCCATACGTGGTACAAGTAGTTACTAATTAGCGATTCGAATATAACAAAATCTCGAAAAGAATTTTCAAACCTAACGATTCTTCCTCTCAGTCTCAATTTTGTATTTTTTTATTTTTTTTCATTCTTTTTTTTTTACGTTTTTTTTTCGATTTTTTCAAATTATCTCAAGAAATGAGAGCCACTGATCAGACGTCGCGTCGGTCGCCCCTGAGCTGAGCTGGCATACAAACAAAATGAAAAGTTAAGAAGGCAGGCAGGCGTGCAGCGGTGGTACATACATTGCCACAGCGGGGCCCTGGCATAACTGATTAGCAAGACCCGACGTGGCGGCTGGTAGAGAGGTCTTTCGTTCTTCTTCTTCTTCTTCTTCCTCTTCCTCCTCCTCTTCTTTCTCCTTTTCCTCCTCTTCTTTCTCTCGCTATACTCTTTATACCTCTCTGTTTCTTACTGCCCGCGTGCGCTTGTCTCTTACTTGCATTGGTCGGACCGCCTGGTATACCCTGACTGACTGGGATGGAATGGTTTGGTTTGGCTTGGCTTGGCTTGACTTGACTTGACTTGGCTCGACTCGGCTTGGCTTGGCTTGGCTTGGCTTGGCTTGGCTTGTCGGCGTCGAGCTTCTTCTTCTCCTTATTCTCTTTCTCTATACACACGTTTCCGACTGACAGCTCCTCCGTACCGTCTATATATATGTATTTTACTTTCTTGTGTGTGTGTCACGTATATGGATGATCGTGTACGAATACACACGCGTGGATATACACGTTTCCTACCTTTACCTACCAGCGCGTTATGTGCCCACGGGAATATCGCCGCGTCGCTGACATGACGAGCCCGATGACTAGCAGGCGTGACGTCTGCACCATGCTCCGTCGTACAGGACGTGTTATTTCTCGCCATGATTGTTAATGCTCGTTCTATACGTGTGTGTGTCGTTGTTCTCATTTTTTATTCCATTTATTATTTTCTTCTTTCTTCAACCTCGAATGCATTTTGTTTTCCAATTTTAAACAACCCGAGAAAAAAGAGGAACGAAAATACAGACAATTGGACGATCCAGAGTCTGTTTTACCGACCGTACCTTCTCCGCGCCATACGTCGTTGTTCTCCTTTTTTTTTTTATTCAGTTTTATCATCGTCGAAAGCATTTCCGTTTCCCAATTCGAAACAAACGCGAGAAAAAAACGAGATAAAAATAGACGAAATGATGATCCAGAGCCTGTTTTACCGACCGGATCTTCTCCGCCGATAAAACACTGATTTTATTGATCATTATCGCGCTCATAGTACCAAAATTCCATATACCAGGAACCGAATGTCTAATTCGGTTAAATCAGATATAATTCAACGCTGTAGAGAAATATCGGGGCTTGACAGACTCGCTGGAGATCAAACGAACCGGCGTAAAGATCACTGACTGACATAATCCAGCTGACGGAAGACACCCGCGTGTTTTCGTTGATCCAAGTTTCGGTACGGTTCAGTTTTTGAGCCAACCGTTAGTACATGCGTGAACTCGAAATAATTGTCCCGATAAAAGTCGTTCATTTTTCTCCTTCTTCCTTTCCGTTTCATCGATTACGAAAATCAGGAGTACGGAATCAGCCTAACGAACAGAAATGACATTTGCTCGGATTTGATCCTGCGAACGACACACGATTCTCTCCTAAATCTATATATGCTTACTCCTCATTCCACTTATATATATATATACGTGAACCGCGTGCTTTTTGGACGGCCGTTTAGGATTACAACACACATCCACAATACCCACTACTCAGGGCTGCACTACGCATTCAGGGGATACATTATGCAGTAGGCATTGTGCGGCCTGGCCGCGCCTTCCTGAATACGATCTTTCCTATGTTCAAACACCGATTCATTCTATTGTAGTATTCGGATGGAATGGAGTGAAAACGGAATCTGTGGTCCGTGTATAAGTAGGAATTATCGGAATACGACCACCGTCGATGTATTATGCCTTCGGTGTAGATCAAATGATCATTTCGGTGTCAACCCTTCCTTTCATCCTTTCTTTATTCCCTCTTTCCTTTCCCATTTCCTCTTGAATAATTTATTAATCATTCGTAAGTTGATTTAAGGGTTGTTCCTGTTATGCCGGTGATACATAATGACACTGCGTTGCGGCGGTCTCTCGCCTTGCCCGCTATCCACGGTTTTGGTTAAACTTCTGTAGGAGCAGGATGTAAGACGACACCGGTATGCCATACCAGCGCGGCAGTGTTTCCCCTTGTACTTTACGACTCTGAGATCCTCGTATAAACACGTCCCAAGGATATATACTGCATGGTCGTCCTTTCGTTGGATCCTTCTCTCTTTTCGTTACTCTTTACGACCATGCCGAGAGGAAAGGCAAAATGGAAAGAGACGAGAGTGAAGGTGGATTATTTCAGGTGATAAAACAACAAAAAAAAAAAAAAAAACAACAAAAAGACTCCCTTATCACCGTTATAATCATTTTTATGCTCCTCGGTTGCAAAAAGGACGAAACGAAAGCTCAGCCGAGTAAAATTTGGAAAAGCATCTTGACCCCCAAGTTTAAAGCCGGTGCATACAAGAGATAAGTAAACGCCGATGATTTCGAATCCAGGATTTGTCGGATAAGTAAGTAGTCTTAGGGGAGTTGTAATCCTCAGGCTAATCCACGATTTGTTTGGCTGTCGTTAGCGTCGCCTTCAGGCCGAGGCTAATCACCTGCATTGTTCGGTAATGGATCCGTCCGGCTGATTGACGGCTGACTCTTCGAAGACGTCATGGGCGGGCAGGGGAGTCCAGGACCCAGACAGACGATGAATGAACCGACTGACGTGCGGATGAAAGGTGGTTTAAGTTCTTTAAAATCGAGTGAAAGGTGTCGATCGAAGTAGGAATGGTAAACAACCCTTATTCCACATCGCTGATCAAGAAACACCAGTCTTAGTACGACATTCGATGATTTCTAATGACTTTTATCAAGGCACATCGATGCGGGTATGTGTAACCCGTATACGTACCCACATGGACTGTTTATACCATGCATGGCCATGCATGGGTGCTAGTGGTAATAATTTATCACGACCGCCTCCGGCGCGTAGAAGGCGGCAACTTTGTGCCATGCCATGTAGCGATACAGCCGCTCAGATATCATTTTATTATATACCTACCTACCTACCTACCTACCTACCTACCTATCTACCTTTCTACCTACCTTCCTACCTGGCGCGGAGTGTGTCGAGGGTAGTTTATCAGCCAGCTCGCGAATACCCCCCTTACCTCTTACCCCAACGTCGCCTACAGCACATGGATAATATACAACCGACGCCATTTCTAACAGGCGTAATGTATGTGGCAGGGTCCTGTAGCAGGAGTTGGCGTCTCCTTCTACAGCATATTTTCTGTCTCTTTTTTTCTACCTACTGGCAAGGGTGACCGTCGGGTGAAACCACTCTGTCAGATGGTGGTAGTGGTCAGTGTTATCTGGTCTACCGGCTACAGATTACAGGCCTGATAATTGGCACCTTGGAACAACGTGAAATGGATTTATCCGTCTTGGCATGGCGTGTCAAGTTCGCGGTGGGTATGGGTGTACTACGTTAAAGCGTCAATTTGGAGAATTTTAATGCCTAACGATCGGAGCGTAAGTCTAATTGAATTTTTTTTTTTCCAACGAGGGAATGAGAACCCGAAATTTATTCTGTCGTTGGTCCGTGTAATCGACTATCGGTCGGATCTATCTCACGTAGAAAAACGTTAGGATATATTGCACAGGTACGTTTGACTTGTCGAAGTTTCTGGTGCGTGTCCCACCGTTCGGAACGAACAAGGAATGACAAGGATCAATTAACCGGACGCGTAGGCAAACGTGTCTATTCGATACGCACCGCCGTACCCATACCCAACTAGCGATGGCTAATGAAAGATAAATCTCAGGGCACGTATATATACGTCCGTCAGATCATGTACCCCGATGGCATTCGACCAGTGGGTAGATCCTGAAATGTCATTCCTGCGTCCTTTTTTCATTCCTTAAACTCCTCGACACTTCGTATAGACAGGATACACAAATGCTCCCGAAGAATCAGTGCAGAATGTTCCTCTGGCAATTAAGACCGCTGACGGTTAAGCGTCGTTTAATCCGGTCAAAAGAAAAAGAAGAAGAAGAAGAAGAAGAAGAAGAAGGTAACTAGTGTATCTTTCCTGGTGTCAATAAGAAGCGGCATGGCATTTACGGTCTACACCTCGGTGTATATGTAGAATCTCAAGTTAGACAAGAGAGTTACATTCGAGGAACAATCCTGCTAGTCCGGAGGGCAGCATCAGCGGTTAAAGCACGAAGGATCTCGTGGACGAGGATGCTTTTTGCAAGTTAAAGAACAAGCCGCGGTTCCTACTCCTCAACCTGTACAACTCCTGGACGTAAGAGGTGTATAGGTGTATGCCCCTCCAGTTACGACAACCGGTTTCTCTGTCAAGATGGCCGTCGTCGACAGTTCCGACGTTCTCGAACTGCACTCCTGCTCGCGGTGTCGCAGACCAAGACGTGAAAGTATAAAAGAGTAAGGGAACACCGGGAGTGGGCACTGGGTTAATACCCAGACTCTTCACAAGGTGATCGTAACTTACAACGTTTCACGTTCACGTTCACGTTCACGTTCACGTTCACGTTCACGTTCACGTTCACCTCTTTTGTGTATCGTCCAAAGCACCGGACTCCACAAGATATGTGGAATCGTGACCACCGAGTTAAAGAATGGGCCAGTAAAACCCGCGTTTGACGATCCGTTCATAGAATTTCATCACTTTAACAAACCCGTGTACATTCGACGTTCAGATAAGGTTTACTAAATGAAATGTCTGCCCCCTGGGTGGTGATGCGGCGGTATTTAATCGGACGTAAACTCTCTGGCACGTGTCAGTACCGTACCGCGATTCACCGTAGATACTGTAACGTACCGGGTTGTGTGCGTTTGCAGTTGATCTATAGGCACCCGGACAGGTTGTCGTCGTATACCCGGAATTGAATTATTGCATACACAGGGTTAATAAATTGTTGTAACGCCGTTAAGATAGAGTGGTTGGATACACGCCGTTCGTATGGATATAGAATGTATAAGGGTATAAGTATATAAGCAAGGGAGGAAAAGTCTGCCGGTGTAGCGAGGCGGAGGTGATATAGGGCAGCGAGGAGCTGGTATGGGTGGTGGTTGGTAATATATTTTACCTCGTGGTAGCTTTATGGCCACGGGTTACGAGGTAGGAAGAGCCATAACGTCTCATATCTACCCGCCCGCCTTGCCGCTTGCGGATGGCCCGGGTGCCAATTCCTAGGACCGTATCGGACCATAAACTCAGAACGTGATGTATGTCGGGTAACCCCATACCCCCGATAGACACTCGGACACCCAACCAACCAGAGCGAGACACGTGCCGAGAGAAAATTCGATTCTTTCTTCGGGTCGAACGGTAATTGAACCTTCGAACGTGTCTTCGAGTCTTTCATTTCTCTGCGGATGAGAATGGAAGGTAAAGGAAAGGCGAGATGGAAGACCGGTATCTATTTTCGACATAGATTAGCTACATCCTATACCAAAGATTTAATTAAAGGATTCGACGATCCCTGCGTCCTCTATTTTCTTCATTTTTGTTTTTTTTTTTCGTTATGGAGTAAAACAGCCGTAATATTACAGTTGACGACCCCTTCGCGGATCCAGGAAAGAGGAGGAGGGTTCCCTCATCGTCCTCCTATATTCCCGGTGGCCATAACACGCCCATGGACTTGGATGCGGCTATAAATTAGGTTTTACGAGGGAGATAAAACCCGCGTTATTATCTAAACTGCGACGCCGTCACAGACTCGGCAACGCAACGCGAGCCAAGGCCTATACCTACGCCATTTTCGGGTATGGCCCATTCTCGGTCCGGTATACTGTATATATACGGAATAGTCGTAAAAAATGTACAATCATTTGTTTTAATTCCGAGACCCGGCCCACGTCCGATTTACGAGCGGTATATAAGGCACGGTATTATTAAGAGGAAGATATCAGTCTCTTCTCCTTCTTCTTCTTCCTATTCTTCTTGTTCTTCACGATCTTCTTCGTCTTGTTCTTCGTCGTCGTTCACTCTCTTTGAACCTTCGACTGGGTCTGGGTCTGGTGTTCTGCAGGCTCCTCGAAATAGTCGAGGACGTCTGACTTATCACTTAACGGCTTAACGGACGGAGGTCTCAGTCACCGAATCGCATCTCTCACGTGTCACCTACCACCTAAAGTTTCTTCTGGGTGATTTCCAAGCCGCCTCTACCAGAGCCAGAGCCTAGCGCCCACACCCCTCTGTGTGAACGTTCCCGCTGATATATCGGGCAGTTAATGTTTCGCTTCATCAGATGTTATGACCGGACATACTTTACACTGCCACTGGGTGGTAATTTCGGCATGTTCTTGTTCTCGAATTTAACGTTATAAATTATAACCCAACTTACCCCACCTCGTTTCATCTTCTTCCTCTTCTTCTTCTTCTTCTTCTTCTTCTTCTTCTTCCACATACACGCACGTATCACACATCCGCAACCATTCCATTCGTATGGAGTTAAAATTAGCCAATCCTCACGGCGAACGAAGTGTGCAAAGTAGGTAATTTAATTCATGACTGACTAGGAGTAGATTCCGAGATGGAGAATTCTTTTCGTCTCCCCAGTTATTACCGGCTCGTTACAAACACTCCGCGTCACCACCACTTCGGAATTTTATTACATCTCTTTACTCCTTGGCTAAAGGTTGCCTCGTTTTTCTTGTTACACGTAAGAAAAGAAAAAATGGTCCGTTGGTTACACCCCTCACTGCATATAATATTCCTTCACCACCGCAAGTACTACGGGGTTTATAATCTATTTTATGGGTTGTAAAAAGGGATAATGAATTCTCGGTAACAAATATAACCTGCCTCTATATATGTAATTATGGAAATGGAACTGACGCGGCCATGGCTATTCGAATATCTTGATATTCCTAGGCCCCTGCAACATGCCTGCCTTCCTTTCTTCCTTCCTTCCTTCCTTCCTTTCTCGCAGGATCGTAAATAATTTTAATAGCAGTTCTCGCCCATGAATCCACGGCAAATAAGACCCTTAACCATCGTGAAATTGATGAAGAAATTTTTTCAAGGAATGGAGTATAAAGGGGAGGACAGTTTCCGGCATAAACTAAAGCGTGGATATAATCCGTTGTTCGAAGTGTGGTCGGTGAACGAGGCGGGAAATTCCCATGACCGAGTAAACTGACAACCGAATCCAGCGAAGCGGGTTTAAAGTAAATTCACGCGTGGCTTTGGAAAGCCTGTTTCCATTTGGCGGGATTACTTAAGCACCCCTGGTAGAAGCCGAAGACTCTAGACGGCGACGACGCCGGCTTAGTTCAGAGCCAGTATATATTTTCAACGAAGGTGATAATGAGATTAGTAGTTTATACGATGAGAAAATGATGGAGACAGACACGGCCTCTAAACTTATCCCCCAGGCCATTATGCATCCGTTTCATACTTACCCGGAGATAATCTCCGGTGTAGGTAGTAGCTGCACTGTTCAATGGCTCCAGGGCTGTGTATTTTAGAATCCACTCGGCATATACATACACCGATCGAGTGTATTTTCGTGGGACAAACTGCACCCGAGGATAACAAGAAGAATAAGAAAGATACGAAGACAAGACGAAGAGGGAGAACAAGAATAATAAAAGAGGAGACAGATGGTGGAGCTCGGACAGCGAAATATCTCTTGTCATCGGTCTAAGGCAGGGGGATAGCCGTCTAGACGGAAAGATGGATGCCTCGAAGAGACGCTCATTAGCAGGTCGAGCTCCTCCTCGATGAGGAGGTAGGTGGGTACGTATAATGCGACTTTCTTCAGCCCGGATAGTGACCAGGTGGAGTTTTGGCTTTCGATCGGTTTCCTGGGGCGTAAGGGTGCTCGGAAACTCCCGGGGGATTAATCTCGAGAACATTTTTAAGTATGTTTCCGAATTCTTGCAAGGGTGGTGTATACCTATAAGTGCCAGAGAATCTTGCAGCCAGAATATCCACGCTGTGACTAATGGTAATGTTTTTCCTTACGGCGGACACTATGGTGTAGCGAGTTTTACCGCCGTCTTCCACTGGAGCGGAGTCGAGAGAACGAGGAAAGTAGTACAATCTGGGAGACTGGTACTTGGCCGTAACAGATACCCTGCTGCACCCTGCACCTACCCCGGAAATAAATGTCTCTATAAAGGAGTTGGCAAGTTCTCTGGAAGATATCAAGATCTCTGGTGCCGTTGGCTAATAGACGAAGCGTTCCCGGTTCCCGGATACCGGGTCTCGACCCTGCTTCCAGTCTGACTCCTCCACCTTGGCAGAGTCCACTTTCTGCCGTTTCCGAGTGATCTATCACCGTTTTTAGATCGATAGGCGAGAATAGGCGAGAGTGGGGGAGTCTTCGGACGGTTGTAAAGGGAGAATTCGTCGTTTATTGTGTCTCCGATCTCTTCCAGAGATTCTATACCTGAACAAGATGCATCTCGTGCAGGGCTCGAACACCAGCCGGAACGAAGTTCGAGGATTAGCATGTAAATAAGGTCTGAGTCGCCGTAGCGACACAATGCGGTTTAATCTCGTTATACGTTACATACGGAACTTGACACGGATGAGCATTATATACAGGGGGCTCGTCACTCAGTCAGAATCAGTATCAGCGTCGCGACGCGAGGCGAGGCGAGGCAAGCCGAAGCTCGTTTTCCTCCAGGATCTCGGGGAGTGGTAAATGAATGAAACCGCGTCTGAAGAGCTGGTCGACGTGCTTATTTATGCCCGAGGAGTAGTCAGGATCGAGAAAGACATGTTTTGTCAATTTATTTATTTACTCAGTTATTCACTCGTTCATTTCGTTGTTCTTTCGCTATTTCATTTCATTTTTCTTCGCACCACGGCTTCTCCTCTCTCCTCCGAACTTGAGGAATAACAATTTACCATCAACCACTGGCGAATATTTATAGAGATTGATGATGGCGCGTATATTTCAATATGTCGCGCATCCCATGTGTCTAAATTCTACGAAAAAAAGGAATATATATATATACAAGTAAGATGGTTACATAGATCAGAGTTAAAACTCGGTCTGATATGTACCGGCATGCGGCACTGACGCATGTCTGACGTAACTCGTTCATCTTCATTCCATCAGGCCGCAAGCCGCACCAGATAAATTCAAGGCGTCGAGACGCCCACCGTACTACTCCGAAACGTCAAGTGCGCTGGTCGTCAAGTCCGTCAAAAGAGGAAAAGAGAAGAAAAGAACAAAAAAGAAGAAAAAAAAAAAAAACGAGACCCAAGAAGAAGAAGAAGAAGAAGAAGAAGAGGAGGAAATAAGAACTATCGTTCCGTACCGAATTTCTAAGACGTAAAGAACGTTTTCCTCCGGCGTTAAAAATCTTTCGTTAAAATATGTAAACACATGTCACAAGTGAGATGGATCAAGCTTAAACCGTTCTTCTAAACATGTGTAAAGTATCCGGTAGGTAGGATACTGACGTAATACTTAATATGCACACATTCACATGTCAATTCCTTCTCTTTCACTTATCTCTCTCTCTCTCTCTCTCTCTTTCTCTCTTCTCCCCGTATTTTGAAAGACACGTTGAATAGCGCGGTGTGTGATGATCCGCAGACCCATGACCAAGTTCCTTTCCCATCCCATCTCTTCTCTTCTCCTCTTCTCTTCTCTTTTCTGTACAAATAAAAGCTGAATGCCGCGGTGGATTATAGCACGTTTTAAACCATGGGTACCATATATACTATATACTATATTATACGGAACGAATAGCAGTGCGTTTATTCGAGGGTGCAATCTCCGGTAGCATCTAACGCCGCAGAGACATTATCCCGTCACAATACCTGTCAAAGTACTGGAGGAGGGCTGGATAGCTGGATGGCTGGATGGTTGGATGGTTGGATGGTTGGACGGGCTACCTACCTACCCATCTCCGACTCTATTGTCGTCTGGAATGGGACACATGAATATTGATGTAAACATCGAGAGACGGGCGAGTCCAGGATTCCAATCTCGATGGTCGATCGGGGTAAAAGAAGGCCGCGCGTCGTGTCGCCTCGGATCAGTGCCGGTTCCACGGATCTCTTCAGCAGCCCCACCTTTGAAGCATCCATAAGGCAAAGACTTCCACTACCAGATAACACCGTATGCATACATGCGTGGAGGTTGTGGGAGATGAACTCTTCGCTAACTTTTAAAGGCTAAAGGCTTGGATGTAGATGGGTCGGTAGGTCGGTAGGTACTACGTGGAGAATGATTATCCGGGCACTCTACACCGCTACCTACCGTGTAGCGATTACTATCGCGGCAGCTGCGCCCACAATAATTTGTGTTACCCGTCAGCCACGTGTAAGAGAGCCTTCTGTCAACGTCTACAGGGTCCTGGGTCCTGGCTCGAGTCTCGATTATTAGGGCAGAGAAAGGAAGAAGAAGAAGAAGTGGAAAATGAGCGTTGAACGATATCATTTTTTCGATTATATTTCCTTTTCCGAATGTCGGTCGGTTGGTATTGGCAGTCGACGTCAACGCCGCAGCTACTCGTGGGCGAAGATGAGTCTGGGAATATTCTTCTGGTCGTAGAAATGGCGAGGAGCAATTTCGAGAATAAAGGAGGACATAATTAGAGTTTGACAGACCCGGGGCTACGGACTTGATTCGACTCGACTCGACTTCACTTTACTTTACTCGAATCGAGTGGCGGAGGTGTAATGGGGCGTGGAACCTTGTCGACGACGACTTGTTCCCGTTAACGAGGTGCCCAGATTTCCCCGTAGGTCTGAAAACCAATTCCGCCTCCTTTAACAAACCCACAGGCCCACATCGTCCCACAGCGAGTATCCGCACCGTCGTAATAGCTGCGGGACTTTGAATCATCACAAATATTAACAAAAACGCGATAATTATTCAAAAAATTCTTACTCAAAGTTTGAACAAAGACTATGAACGTCACCCAGTCTTCGAGACGTTGGACGGACGGTTTTAAATAACATATATAAATCAGAGTATGAGGTAAAAACGGTACGGACGGAGATATATGTAAGTGGGCGAGTGTGCATGAGCCATCCAGGCAGTATCTATGCCCGTACACACGTACACACGTGTTCCTAAATAAAGATTATAATGTAGAAACGCGTGATAACACGTGATGCAAATTTATTACATTATCGTAATAAACAGGTTATAAAAGTTGATAGCTTCCTCATGCATACAAATTATACTGGTGCCAGAAGAGGGACACGGCTACGACTACGACTACGACGACGACACGTATACGTAGTTTATTAAGAATGTATATATGTCGTATGTTGGTGACGGGCTGTCATCCTCTCTCGGTCTTCGAGCCTAGCTTGGCACCCGTACCTCCTTTCCACCTTACCACCTTTCCACCTTTCCACCTTTCCATCTTTTCACCAACACCATATAACCAGATATAAATATGCAGCAGCGGTTGTCATGCACAGCACCTAATAATTGAATGTATAATAAAGAGGGTGTCGTGCCATGTCACGTCGACAGACACGTAGGACAGACTGGCAGACAGACAGATAGACAGACGGACAGACAGGCGGCTGTCGGTTTCACTAGCCTCGTTTCCATCGCGTGTCCTCCTCCTCTTCAACTTCCACCTTCCACCTTACACCTTACACTTCTTACCACAATATTATTTCTCTCTTTATTCTTAAATATGAATGCCGAGAAGCACAAGGCCTGCCATCATCATCATCATCATCATCATCGTCATCGTCATCGTCATCGTCGTTCAATTACAATTGAAGAAACATTCGTTTCATATTCATATTCCATTTTAAACTTACAGTTATAGGTGATAGATGTGTGATCGATCAATAAATTATTTCTTTTCTCATCTCCAACAGCTTGAATCAGTATATAAAGAAATATACTAGGGAGAAGGAGAGAGAGAGAGAGAGAGAGAGACGGGGTTTACAATTAGTTTAGCTGTAACGTGGGCGCCATAAAGCGGCCAATTCAATATCCATTCTCGCCTAAGAGCTCCCGCCCTTTCCTACCGCTCGTCTGACAGCTAGCCAAACATCGAGCTGACGTTTCAAATACCTTTTATTTATTCTAGCGTGTTTATTTAGGCAGACCTGGATCGCGTTACCTGAGGGGAGAAGCTTGAGTGGCAGCACCAGGGTAAGGCTACCGTGTCAGCGGTAACCCATTGTGTTTTACAAGCATGCCGCCTGCCTGCCTGCCTGCCTGCCTGCCTGCGCTCAGACTTTTTATACGTATATGTGTGCGTGGATACGCGTATGTGAATCGCATACAAACAGGAACTTTTCAAGCCCCAATTAAAGGAGCTAGTTACTATCCTATCGCTCTGTATATTCGCCGGTTTTTATGCCTCACCAGGCCGTCAATCACGGGGGACTTTTTGATGTCTGAATTATTGCCGGGAATGAGAAGTCGATGTCTGTTCGTTCAAAAGTCTCCTTGTCTTCCGAATTCGAATGTTACCGAGTCACAGTTTTCCGAAATGGTACTTCCCCTTTTCTTCTAGAAATTCTTAATCGTTTGAAAAACGAACGAGACTCATGGCACGTGAGAAGACGACCCCTTTCAATCGAGTACATTCCATGCGTTGAGGGTCTTGTTCGCCGAGTTAATCACTCGCATTTGCGATGCTATACTACACGGTGTAGTTCCCGGAGGTTCAATTCCGGTTAATATCGGGGTTTGGGGTCAGAGAAAGTCCCGGTGCCGAAAATGTTGCGGAAGGTTCAAGGCTCCAGTACGGTTGTTGTTCAGCCGTAGTAACAGAAACCAAGTAGTTATACACCTCCCTTGCGGCTGGTCCAAGTGATTAGAGGGTTGTAGGTGGTTGAACATAGCTAAATGTCTCTTTCACATAGGTGGGGAAGGTTTAGGTATGAAATATTATCAGGGATTCAACGCTGCGGTGAATCTGTAGTTGCTAACTAGTTGAACCGACGTGAACGTTGAAAATCGTGTTGCTATAAATACGTATGTACGTACATACATACATACATACATACCTGGAAGAGAAGAGGATGAGGAATGGGAGGAGATGTTTCCTAAGCAGCAGCTGGTGGCACGGGTCTCTCCCGTTATTCTTTAAATAATAAATAACCGAGAAGAGTCACTCTGATCGATGGACCTGATTCGAGATGAATAAACGCGATTCCGTAAAGCACAAAGGAGTAAACGCACCGTTTCCATAAATCAGTATTTACCTAGAACGGTGTGCGCAGTCCCATAGAGTCTGGAATCGTTGAGCGGGACAAAATGGCAGATAAATCACCGGGAATGCGATGGGTGAAAGAAGAAAATTCAGGGAAAATACGTCGCGGGGCTGTTTTTCATTTTCGTTCTTTTTTTTTTCCTCTTTCCTATTTTTCTCTTTCATTTATTTAGAGGGTGAAAAAAAAAAATAATGAAAAATATCTACCCGGCATTCAATTCCATTTGTGGAATTCATTCGGTTTCCGCAGGGTGTCATCCATCCCGAACGATTTTCCCTATTGTCATCGCGCGATATGTATATTCATACACACCGACATCATATGGTGAAATAAAAACGATTAGATGTATGATTTCGTCCGCCACATCACTCACGACCTCATCTTACTTTCCTTCGTCTCATATTCCGTTTTCGAGAAAACAGGAAAAAATTTGGAAACAAGTAAATCGAGAGAAAGAGACACTTTTAGGTGTATTACATTATACCTGGCGATGGTGCACTTATCCACGAACTGAGTCGAGCCGAGCTGAACTGAACTGAACTGAACTGAGCTGAGCTGAGCTGAGCTGTGGCGACGCATGATTGATGACAAGTCGTTCCCTGTTATGAATATAATATCGATCAATCACGCTATTTACCGGGCGAACGGATCGATCCACTCTATCATACTCTCTCTTCTTCTCTCCCTTTATCCCCACCCTATTCTTCTTGAAGCCATGACGAATGACGTGCGGTGGAAGCGAGCGACTTTTCGATAGCCCGTTCACCGCCGCGAGTAAGGAGATGAAAATAAAAGAAAAGAAGTAAACTGCCGTATTGGCTTCCACGGGATCCATGTGAAAAGTATAAGAAACCAAAAAAATAACCATTTTTGAATTATAGCCATCTGGGATTGGACGGTGCGGATGATTGAGCCGAAAAAAGACTTGGAATTTGTGTAAAATTGGAAGAAGACTTGAGGAAAGGATCCTTCTTTTTGCTTTCCATCGTCTAGCCAGAGCCGAAAGGGAATTGTCAACAACGTTCGATAACAAGATAGTAAGGCGAGTCGTTTGGACTCGAGCTAGAGAAGAGCTAACAGCTATTACTCCGGAGATGTGATAGGAGGCAATAACTGTTTGTCTGGATCTGAGACGAGCGTATTGCAGCATTGAGTAGATTTGGTAGGGATTAATTAAGCCAAACTACCGAGAAAGAGGGAAAAATGAAGGCGAACTTCATCCATATTCATTTCGTAGAAGACGATCTCCGCCACGGTAGATCTTTCGAACTGTGAACGATTGATGTAAACGACCAGTGACGTGAACTCAATGGTAGTATACAGTGTACCAAGAAGTAATCCGAGCATGATTAGTAGCGTAACATTATCCATCGGTGAATTTTGTGGGAGCTAGTTCTGCAACGGTGTGAAAATTCGTGAAAGATGAAAGGAAGGAGAGAAAATAGAAGAAAAAGAAAATAGAAAAATAAACGTAAAATCTGAAAGGAATAATGAAATACTAACACAGATTATCCGCAACCGATACCGATCGGCATATGGCCGATGGCCGATGGCCGATGGACTATGGTCGTCCTTGAGGAGGACTTTCGAGTGATTTCGACCTTAGTAAGGTAAGCAATGGTCTGGCTATCTGATGCGAGGGTATCTCTCCTATGGCCTCTTTCGAGGACCTGAAAACCCTGCTATTGAACGGTCATATTTTCGGGTAACAAAAGGTCGTTAAAAATCCGTTAGATGCGGCTGTCAGATAGGCGTTCCGTTAGCGCGCTTGTATATAGACTCTGTGCACAATATACGGACGCGATGAGGAGAGGTGAAACCGGCGAGACGAGAGACGAGAGACGAGAGATGAAGCAGAGGGAAGGAAAAGAGTGGCTCTTCAGCTCGGAGCTCTTTCAGTTCTTTGTGCGTGATTTCAATGCAATCGGGGAGCTAATCTCCGATCAGTGTCGCGAGCGAAACGCGATCCGAACCGACGCGCGTCTGATCCTTCTTCTTCATCCGCATCACCACGCGTATAATGCATGTAGGTAAAGAGGAGGTAGAGAGGTAGAAAGGTACCTATAAAGTATAACCCAAGATAGCAGAAGAGATCGTTAGGCCGTAAGTACCTTGAGGTTAAAACCCGATAAACCGAAAACTGGTATTCGGAATGAAAGTATAAGAACCACTTTGCGCCGATCGTGAAGCAACGTACCCCGACTCCATGCGATAGAACATTCGCATAGCGACGAAAGAACGTATATGCAGCTATACAAATGATCAGCAGGTTTTCGTAATTAACTTGATCGGCTGATCCCGGTTGAGTGAGGTTTGACAGTGGCTGATAATCGCCGGGAAATAGTCCACCCGGGTCTCGTGCGGGTCTCTATGGTACGGCTTTCGAATATACCCCTGACCGTTTCCATTGTGATTTCAGCGTCAAGAGTCGTTCATCGTTGCTGCACCCTTGCGGGCGGCCAAGCGCTTGTAATACAAACTCGAATGTACATATTGCCACGGGTGGTGGATCCAGGAGCAGAATGGTGGCTGGTGTGCTCACCCCCCATGCTTTTCCCGTCCCTGAAAGTATAGAAAAAAAAAAGAAAGAAAGAAAGAAAAAAGAAAAAAGGAAAGAAATCTCATCCCATTTTTCTCATCCCCGCGTCACCCCGAACTCAGGGACCACCTCGCTTCGTCGAGGCCCACACGACGCTGTCACAAGTGCTTCGACGTCATTGTGACATTGTCAGGGACCACGGGAGTGTAAGGAACTGGAGCCGGCCAACCAGTTGGTCGGTGTCAGGGCCTCCAACGGCATGGACAGCAGCCCTGACAGCTGCTGCTAGTCCGTAACCCACATACATCACCGCATATCATTGTTCACCATGCATTGTTCGACGCAGGTAGGTAGGTAGGTAGGTAGGTAGGTAGATGACGACCCCTGCTCGCCATCTCGTCAGCTACCGGTACACCTTGGCTGACACGTCGACACCACCTCGAAGACGACTGGTTTGTATATTTTTTTCAAAGAACTAAGGAGTAGGTAGTCAGTTTGATTCTTCAACACTTTATTATGCTCAACACTGACGGGAGACTCTCTCATGGAAATTATTCACACATATCACTGGATGGAGAAGAGCTGAAGGAGTTAATGCATCCTGGATCATGCGGGGGAACGCCGTGTAACGGAGATGTTCACACCGTGGGTCGTGCGATGGCTTGTGACAAATGGCTTTTTCTCAAGCAGTGCGATAATGTGGTGGCGATTAATTGCTCGGTTCGTAATTGTCAACTACCGATGTGCCGCTCCGGCGACTCTTCATCTCTGTCTCATTACGTGTTTGTCTGTCTCTATAGGGAGGGGAAGAGAGCCTCGAACCTTTTTATGGAGAGCGGTGATATATGCAGGCATACAATGATAAACTTCCCCACAATTTCAATATAATACATTGAATAATGCATGACGAGGCTTACTGACATCATCACGCCGCTCACATCCTCGACGATTTAAAAACGAGATAAATATGGAACGCCGTGGGTTTGAATAACGAACTGAGACACCGGCAGACCTATGCACACACGAAACTCATGAAGAACTGCAGCTACGATCTCCTACGGATGAATTCGACAAAACCGTGGAAGAACCTCTCGGTGGTGAAAGAATAATAAAGATCCCTGGATCAAGCCACGGTACCTAAGGATTACCGGACACGACACCGTGTGCTGGTGCAGAGTCGACCATCGGTGTTCGGAAAACCGCGGAGGCACCCATTAGCCGGGTATAGTACGCGGCGTGCGGTGGTTCTAGTCGCGGGTTTAGAGACCCTATCAGAGCTGGCTTACCAGCTCGGTTTCATTCCTATCTTTTCCGCTGATCCTTATACTAGGTGGCGATGCTTGGCGTAGTGGGTACCGCGTCCACTCATCCTATGGTTTCCGTCTAGCAAGCCCCCGTTGAGCCATAACGAACCGATAGCTATCTTCATCGGTACGGCCAGGATCTAACCGCGATAGTCCGGGGCTCCGGTGGATAATAGCAAATGCGGTGCACGCGCGAACAACCTTTCTTGTAACGAGCAACGAGACTCGACCCCCGGGTTGCCAGTCGTTTACCTCATCCTTGACTTCGGGATTCGATTGATCCTGGCCAGATGTGTTATTCGCGAGCCGAGGAAGAGCTGGATTAGCTCAGAGGAGCACTGGTGTTCAGCCGAGGAAATGAGTTCTGATCGTTCTGAAGAATCTCTACGGTCTTTTGAGAAAACATGTAGAGAGGAGGACAGCTATCGTTTGAATATTTCCCGAAAGACGTTCGAGCGAAGATGGAACGCCCTTAAGAAAAAGCGGAGGGTGGCCGTCTCGGCGTCGAGGACTTGGGAGAGGTCGTCGTTACGTGTCTCCGTGGAACGGAATCAGGCAATTTATCAATCCGGAGGCGGGTGCCAGAGCGAGACATACCCCTCCGTCTCCGCCACGCGGATAGCTAGGTAATTCAAGAAGATTGATGCTCGACCGACACGCCATCGACCTGCCTTTCGCAAAAGTGATCTTGACGGGTTCCAATCTTCGACGAATTACTCCTATAGCTGACGAAACAATGCGACGACCGTTCCTTTCCAACGCTTCGTCCAATGGTCCGGAGCTTTTATGCTGCACTTGGTTCAATTGATGATACTGCAAGTGGCCGTAACTCTCTCTCTCTCGTACAATTTTTACCAGTGAAACACAACCACCCGTGATGCATACGCTTCGGGGATGTAGTGCGGAATGGCATGAATTCTTTCCGTCCACCTCTTCCGCAATATAAACCAAAGCCGACCAGGCAACGAGCCAACGACGCCAACCAACTACGCAATTCCGAACGTAACCGTGACAGGAACAAACAAACGTATACGTACCGTACGTAAAGTCCTGTCCTGGTGCCGCATTCAGTCCTGCAACAGAATGAAGAGAGACTGCCGCGAGCTCCGCCACACCATTAATCATTTTACTGGACGCGTTCAACGGTGGGCACAGCTCCGCACCAACTCCGACAGCCAGTCTCGTAATAAAACACATGGCTGGTGTTCCGGGTACGGTATAAGGTACGAAGGGACCGACTTTATAAAACGAAAATTACCCACGACACGACGGGGTGTCCAGAAAAGGAAGGCCGCGGAAGTCATCATCCTCTGCAGAGTTTCTTTCAGCCAAAAGTCAAAAATTTACTACGACAGCTTTTTTTTCCTTCCGAGTATAACGAGTCGCTGATCAAACCGATCGTTGGATTGAATTCGGTCCCCGTACGTTCCGTGCGGATTTATCGGTATTTCAACGATCCGCGAGAACGTGACAAAGGGCCACAGTATTAATTGGTTCATCATGTTTCGGTCTCGCGTGGATGGGCGCGGTTTCTCCTTGTAGCTGATTTTGGATTGTAGGGGTTCGGTGAACCCCGGTTGTAAGGGTTGCCCGGGGTAATCTCGCCCGCGACTTCGCTCACTAAATCACCCTGACGCCATCCCACCTTTAGACACCATTGCCGTTTCAGCCACGGCGCACTGGCTCCAGACTCGAGACTCGAGACTCGAGACTCCGGGCTGGTCGGTACCTTATAACTTCCTGCCTGGACGGAACGGCTCTTCCTTCTCTCGTCGCCGAAAATGCCAAGGCGAAGGTACGTACACCACCTTCGGCTACATCTTAAACACGTTTGGCAAATTGGCTGCGATATAGGGAGCGAAATTTATCGCGAGAGATAAGAAAAACAGGAGGAAAATAATGAATATGAAAGACCGAGAGAAGAGGAAAGGAGAACTTTCGCCGATTACGACGTACCTATCATCCCCATATATTATGGAAGGTATAAAGGTACCCACCATATGCGCGTATTTTATTACACATCGGTGAACTTGTTGACGTGAAAAGGTGAATTTAAATAATACCATCGTTTAAACGCGGACTCAATCGAATAGCCGAACACCGTGAACCGTAATGTCAGCCAATCGCACCCCAACCCGCCTTTCGTATCGAACTAATCGCAGTTAATTTCGCGCTTTTTCATTTCGCTTTTTCCTCCTAATTCCCTACGGACTTATATTTACGTGTCGCGTAGATATACGCGCGGTATTTCAACGGATTTAATTTACGCCCCTATACGATGGGTATAGGACCTAGTGCAGTCGTCGCACGTCGGTCTCCGACTCTCGGTATCTAATCCGCGATAAGTTAAAAAATTTACGACTCGCGATAAATCAAGCTGAGGGTACGTAGTACGTATGTATAGTACGTGTGCGATGGGCCCCGGAGGCAAAGGCGACGTACACAACAAAACGCATGTAACGCTTCTATACACATGCCGAAAGGAACTCTCTACAGCGTGGCAGACTGTGCAGCCGTTCTCTCCCGTCCTTTACCTTATTTCCTTCTATCTGGCTTCTCTCCTCTCTCGGAGAGTGTGCTCGGCTTGTTTATGGGACAGCAATAAAACAATAATGGTACGGCCGTTATAACTTTGCGGGGGTAAAACTTCCTCCACGGTATATAACCAGCCCGCACCTACTACGCAATATCTCGAAACAGTAAGCCGCCTTGTCCGACGACACATGCTAATAACGACCGGACGGTCGTTTTCTACCAAAAACAAAAAGAGAGCCAAAGAAAAAGCAGAAAAAAGAAAAAAGAAAAAAGAAAGAATTTCTCGTCTTCGAATCCGAAAGAATAGACAAAGAAAATTTTCCGATCGAATTCGAACCCGGCCTCCTTGGAACTGAGAAGCAAATTTAAACATGGCTTAGCACTGGCGCCGCGACGTTGGGCGACGCTGTCTCGTTCGCGGTCTGTTATATGTACGTGAGTAATAACTTAGTTGAACAAACCGTTTATAGCATTGTTATGAAATAGCGTAGAGTCACACGCGTGCGCGTGCGCGTGTGCGCGCGTATGTGTGAGTATGTTGGTTTCGTTTTCATAAAGAAACCAATTTCGCGGTTATTATGCAAGCTGTCAGTCCAGGTCTTAAGTTATGACTAAAGCGCGTTATCCCCGACGTATGTGTGTGGGGTACCTACATACTGCACCGTGGAGAATAATGGAGAGAAAAGAGCCGGTGGAAATTTACCTTACGAGAGAAAAAAATTTCTTCGAATGATTGATAGAAATATTTGAGTTAATTGCAAGAGCTGGAAGCAATCCTTGGGTGCACGTATTCTCGGGACATGCGTGTATGTATATCCGGATGAAATTAATTGAGCACTACCTGATCCCGGAGAAGCGTAAATCTTAACCGCCATTAAAATCTGACTGTTTTATTGGCTCGTAGGGAGCATTTCGTTAGCCACCCACCTCGATCTCATACGTGGCTTTGATTGATCGTGCGGTTATACCGGAGAGACTGAAACACGGAACGGGGTGGAATGGTAAAACGGAAGAGAAATACATATGAGGCATGTGTGTGGAAAACGAGGGAGGAAACAAGGGAGAAAGTATCGTCGTCGAAGACGTCAAAAAATTGCTAAAGAGACGAAGACGAGGACGAGATGATACCCGTGAAATCCTACTTCCATATTCGACGTAAAAAAAAATAAAAAATAAAAAATAAAAAACGACGAGCATATCGACGATACGAAAAGGATAAAACCCACGATCCAAACCCTAAGTGGTGCGGATGCATATTACTTAACGTTTACTGTCAGAGTGGATCAACGGGGTTGTACAGGGTCGAGAGCATACCGTTAAACTCGATTGGTATATACGGGACTAATACTAGTGGGATTTCGGTATAGGTATAGGAATTTCGTTCCAGACCGTTAAGACACTAGATTCTAGTTTATCGTGAACGGTAATGGTTATATAGCTGTTAAACTCGCCCCTTATACAACTTTTCCAATCTCATCTTCGCGCATCCCGTCCAACGATCGACCCACACCAAACCAGGATCTTCGGCTCGTTCTTGCTCGCCCTGGTATAGGTGGGTGTAGGTATGGAAAGGATTTAGTTAAATTGAACTGCACGCCGATATAGCTTTGCGACGGTATAGAGATTTGTTCCAACGTCAGAAAACACCCCGAGCTGACCGGTCACGATCCTCCTTCTTCTTTCCTCTCTCACTTCTCGACTTCGGGTAAATTTTTCGTGTGTAACTACATACGTGGAAAAAAATAATTTGGAGAAGAAAACGAGGGGTGAATTTTGAACTGGATTTTAATTTCGGGTAGTAATTTACGGTAAACTGATTTACAGGATTTTGGTGGAGCATACGTCCTGCCTGGGAACGAATGTAGGTAGGAATGGCACAGGGCACCTTGCAATAATTCAACTTGCTAGCCACACCTCGACCACTTCCCGTCTGGAACCATGGCAGGCAGGGTGGCCATAGCGTCGACTTCGTTGACCACCCTGAGGTGCGGAGGAAAGAGGACCTTCCGGTAACTGCGCCTGGGCGACATCTCGACCTCGTATATACTCTTATACCTACCTATATAGGAAAGTCGAGGTCTTCCTCCCTATTTTGGAAAGAGGGGAAAATAAGGGAAGAGAAGAGAAGAGAAGAGAAGAGGAGAGGAGAGGAGAGGAGAGGAGAAAAGAGAACCGTTGATATATCGAGCGCACACATTGCAGTGGATGGAACGCAATATGTCCGCCACGAAAGGCAATAACCATTAGGTCTCGAGAAAACTGCCCCATTTCAAATGACACGAACGCTCGAATATCGGGAAATTTATATATCTGGTTAGGTAGGTAGGGTATACCTACCAGTAGCGGTGAGATCTCGCTGCCCAACGCCGCTTCTGGACCACCTCTATTCCATATATACCCAGATCCTAACTCTTATATAGGTATAAACGAGCAGGATCGAGAGTTATGATACGATATCGACCTACGTTTGCGGTTTACTCAAAATAGCTCTCTATAATATATCTTTGAATATTTTAATGAAATGATATGTGAATAAATATATATATATATATATATATATATGTGTGTGTGTGTGTGTGCGTGTGTGTATCTACAACGACCCTGGGGTCATGACGCAACGTTCTGTTTATGTATATTCGGTATATTTACAACCGTTGATAAAAGGCAAATATATTATCTCGGCGTTGTAAAAACGGTGAATTTATTAGCCATCGTTGAGACGTAGGTGTCAGCGCGTCTCTACTCCTCCGCTCCCACATATGCGTTCAACGTATCCACGTATATACGTGTACACGTATTCGTACGTCAATTTTATACTCACGAAACTAGACACAGATACGTGTATACATACGTCGTATGCGTATGACTGTGTTACACACTCCCTGATGTCAGGCAAAGTCATGGGCTAACTTTACGAGCCCATTTCGAACCGACAAACGTTTATCTCGGATCCCGTCTCTTATTCGGATACTACATACAGTTTTGTAAACCCTCTCGTAACGAGGAGAGTTCGATAATTTCTGACAGTAATTTTGGACAGGATCGGCAAACGATGGATGAACTAATCAGACATTTGACCATATTCGAAACTTGACCGGAGAGAGAGAGAGAGAGAGAGAAATTTCTGAAATTGGCGATCCGGTCGCTGGGCGATAAAATGTACAAAGTGAGAAAGCGGAGAGAAAAGAAATCGGGAATAAGTGCGAAAAGAGTAAAAAAGGTGAGGAGAGTCTTAGCAGAAGTCGTAACCTTCGACAGGCGAGGAGGTGAGCCGCGGCGGTGGTCTGTAGAAGGAGCTGAAATTGCTTTTCCCCTATAAGGTACCATTATCACGCACCATCTTGTACCAATGGCTCGGTAAAACGAGAAAGCGGGTGGTGCAGAGTATTGCTGTGTCCGGCTTCGGCCGTACAAAAAGCTCTTCGACTCGAGTCCGAGTCGCGATTACGTGGCAAAATTGTGGTCGCCTTTGGCTCTCTTTCACCGTTCTATTTCTATATAGAAATACCCTGGCTTACACCAGGATATTTCCACACACGGTTCCCAGCACCACTCGTACCGGTCACTTTCCTACGGGCTGTGAACTATTTTCATCCTCGTCTCCGATGCGAACGAAACCACTTTACTTTTCCAACCTCGGATGATCCAGACTCTTCCTTCTTCCTTCTTCCTTCTTCATTCTATACCTTTATACTTTTATACCTCCGACTCCGATACCACCCGCGATGAAATAGAGAACGCCAGTTGTTACATATATACGTGTACTCTGATCCTCGGCTCTGGTATACCAACTGGCAATACTCTCCGCCGTTTATTCCATCCTTCCCGTTTCCTAATGGGATAACTTTGCCAAATGATGTCATTTATTTAATTTCTTGGAACCCGGCGCGATTTCATCTCTCGTCTCTCTTCCCTTGTATAAACACACGTAGATTTTTATACATTTTGCCAAAATATTCTTTCCCTTCCTCCTTTTGTCATTAGTACTAAGGGTGAATACGCGTCCCTGGACTTAGTAACATCGGTACACGGTACACGATATTTCGATCTTCCAAGCTGGTGGTGTTGGCCATTTCAGTCTGGTGGCTGCACCTCGGAGGCATCATTAGCCCGCATTGTGTTGTACGCGGGTTGCTGGCAACACGCAGAACCGCACCGCGTAAGAGTTACAGCGACACCCGCTGCGCCGTGAGATCTGCGATAGAGTTAATGATCCCGAGACCACGGCGATTCAACAATAACCGAGGTTATTTACAGCCGGGTTACAAGATCCGTGCCCGAGTACGAGCTTTCTTGTTTTCTCTTTTCTCCTCTCTCTTTACCATCTTTACCGATACTTTTATCATTTTATACGAGACATCGATCGAAGTAACGAAAAATTTCTTGAAATCGGCTATTCAGAATTCAAAATCGAAACTTTACGCGTATTGAAAAAATCTGAGCTGAGTTTCTTTGGATTGAAAAGAGGGAAAACCGAGGAAGAAAGTAAGAGCGAGGAATCGGAGAGTCCGTAAAAAAGAGTGCCGATAAATTTTCCAGAGGAAACTGAGGAGCGCCGGATGCGGCGATCATTAATCGACGAGGAGTAAGAGGTGGAATAGTATAATGGCGGGGGGTATATAAGAGCTTGAGACGTTTATTAAAAGAATCGAAGAAATGTGGGCGCGTCGTACGGAATCCTCAAGTGTCTTTCTCGAGATGAAAAGCGGACGTTAATCACGTTCACGCCCTGTAAAAAAAAAGGAACCACCGGAGAAGAAGAAGAGCTGGTGCACCGGGAGTCAGGGGGTTACTTCTCCGCCCTAAAGTGACGAGTGTTCTTTAACAACCGGGTTCTCTTCTGTTCTCCGTCCGTGTTCGCCCCGGCTCTTGGCGACGCCCCGAAGTTAATTGGGGAAGGAAAATTTCTTCTCATTCCTTCGAATAATGGGATCTGCAGTCGAATCGCATTTTTCTTCTCTTCCTTTTCATTTCTTTCCTTCGTTCGAGTGTAAAACGTTTTGCGTGAACGTACACCTACACACGTGTGCATGGAAATATGTATACCATAGAGGTCCATATCCAGACACGAAAGCTCTGCGATACGTCGCGAAACGATCAGCGAAGATATCGCCTCTCTTTTTCCCTCCGTTTCCTCGATCTCCTCGGGTTTTTTCTCTTACTCCCAGGACCGCGGTAGGGGGTTAAATCCGGTTAACGGGAAACAGTCGCTTCGGGAACGACGCCACACGCTACGCCGCAAATTGGATGCTGGGCAGTGGATAAGACGACGACACGCCTGGGAAATACATCCCGGTAAACCAATCGTCGCCCCAACGTATATATATATATATATATACGTGTGTAGGTACTACATAGATACACAGAGCGAGGGACTTTACCGTGTAGAACGAGCCGCGAAAACTATACTCAAACGATTCCTGATCCTGGGGTAAAACCGCCTATTTTACAACCGCGACGCTCACACGCCTGCAGCGTATACGATTATTAAAACTTCGAACGAGTTTAGTTCCTCCGAGAGATACGGGTGCAGAGTATGAGGTGGTCCGAGATATCGCTACTTCTTATTCCCACTTTTCTCATTTTCAATAAATTAAACAGAAACTGTATACTGTATCGCGCAGCAACGAAATCGGCGACTCGGCCAAAAGTTAATCCACTTTATATACTCGCATATCCATATGTGCGAGAGCCGAGGCGTTCGGAAGCCAAGAACCTGTCATGTAAATCTGGATTAATTGGCATCTGAGTATCGTAAAGTAGTCGATCTCGTTCGCGGTTATACTAGAGGTCGAAAAATAGGATGTAAGAATCTGTTATCGATGTATACAGATCAGATCTGAGCTGTATCAGGTAATAATGAGTAACGTCAGTCGGGGGTTTAACGTGACGACAAGAACCGGGACGAGGGAACGAGATGGAAGGGAGTTTCGGCGGGGGATGGGGATGGGGATGGGGATGGGAATGGGAATGGGAATGGGAATGGGGGGAATGCTCGTACCAAGGCAGGCAGGGAGATATTGAGCTCTATATTTCCATAAGCTGATATTTACGCGGCAATATACGTGGCCGTGCCCGCTACTTTATGGACCTCGTAAATATGGCGGGCCGCCGGGAATTGGCTAGCAAGACGGCGGCGGTAGCGGTGTTTCTCCACCGCTTTTGCTCCTCTTCGTCGTTCTCAACGTCGACGACGTGGTACGACCGAAACCGTCGCGACGCGCTCTCGCGTCCGCGAACCGCGAGCCAGAACATAAATCGCAAAGCAATTCTAAATAACGCGGGACGTATGTATGCTGATCTCGATGCACGTACCCTTACATACATATATTTGTTTCGGGGGGGAACAGAAAAAAAAAAGTGGTTCAAATTTTGAGATGAAGAAAAATAAATAAATAAATAAATAGCCGGGGTAGCAAAAATCTGTGAAACGGGTCGAAGAATTTCAACTTTTTATTTTTTTCTTTTTCTTTTTTTTTTCCGCAATCCGTTTGAAATACGAGTTCCTTCTTTTTTTTTCATTTTTTTTTTTTTCTCCCCGTTCGGTGGGAAAACCGCCCTACCGCCAGTTTCCTGGCAGAATTAGCGAGGCATTATTTACGGCCCGCTTTTGTTTTCTGCCCATATATTACGACTAGGGGCTATTATATTTATATTCATAACCGAGAGGAGGCAGCGGCCGGCTCGGATTTTCCGCAGAGCGTAGGAGGCAGGAGGCGGGAGGCGGGAGAGGCTGTAGGTCTGTAGCTTGTGGTATTAAAACGTGCATGCAGGGGACCCAGAAATCTCCGGGAGAACAAACAACTCGATGATATACTCCAAGGAGAAAATATAATCCTGAAATTTTGTTTTTTCTTCAAATCTATTCGTTTTCCTATTATACACCTCGTTTTTTTTTTTTTTTTCTTTTTTTTTTTTTTTTACGGAATAATTAACGCTGCGGAAGTTAAGCGAGAGAGAACCGCGGTGAGACACCCCCGAACCTCTTAGCAAGGATTTAGGATAGACAGCTGAAACAAAGTCTGAGGGTTCCGAATTTCTTCTCGTGAAAAAAGGAGACTAGAAAAAATGAAAAAATGAAAAAATGAAAAAAAAAAAAAAACTAGACCAGATTCCTTCTTTTTTCTTGTTCCGTTTTTTTTTTTTTTTTTTTTTATAATAAAGTTAAATACAAACGGGTCCGAATTCTCTGAGGTATATATGTAGGTATGTATGTGCGCGCGTACCTATAGCAGCGTGGAAAGTAATTCCTCGCTGCCTCTTCGCCTCTTCCTTTCCAAAAGGCTCACGATTAGTGAGATTAACTACGACGGGGGTTAGTTACTGCCCCATTAACAACGGCACGACCTATTGTCTCCGTTCGTTATGCGATGGATAAATTTAGAAACGCGGAAAACGCGTAGATATAGGCACGTAGTATAATAATGACCGTATACTATGTATATAGGTATGGACATAGAAAATGAGGAGGAAGAACAAAAAATTTCAATTTGATTTTTGTTTTTTTTTTTTTTTTTTGCGTTAATTGAATCGATTAAAAAATCTTTACAAAATAATCGAAAACGAATCAATGCAATTGAATTGAATTTAATGATAAATTTTATTTCACCCTTTCCCCGAAAGAGATAATAATAAATCTTCCAGACGTATATAGCAAGTATAGGTATAATAATAAATTGAAATAAAGATATAAGATCGTTTTAAATTTGTCAGGGTGACAGGGAACCCCTGTAATTTCCCGGGTGAAGAGCTATCGGTTTTTCCGGATTAAAAGGGAACGGATGAAACGAAGTGCTGCCATGAAACACCGGAATGGCTGTTACGTTCGGCTTCAATTACAGGCGATCCCTCACTGACCCAAGAGTCAAGTTTCCTCTCGTTTCTTCCTCCCTTCTAAGGAGGCTTCCTCTAGTCGCTATTTTTCTCCTCTGTACATACGGAATCTCCCCGTTTATTTCCTCGATTCATTTCTCTCTGCACCTACAGCTACCGTAGTACAATTTTCATAAAGCTATAACTAACCGAGAAATTATCTTTCAACATAAACTCGCCGGGACAAAACCGCTCAGCTATCTTCTATATGCGCGGGTGAGAAAATTCACCGATTTGAGTCTGAAAAAAAAATCACCGGGAAGATACGTCGACGTCTTTTAAAGCCCGATAAGTTTCCTCGAGGAAAACTCTCGCGAGAACTTTTGAGAAAAAAAAAAAAAAAAACACATACACACACGCGTGGAGGTATATAGCTCTACAGCTGCTACTAATAACTTTATTAAATGCCCTCAAACGTTCACATTAATGTCACAACGGGCTGACTGAGAGCGTACGCGTGCAGGCATCAGAGCCTCGAGACTCGGAGGATTTTGATTTTTTTTTTTTTTTTTTTTCAATTTTTCAAAGTAGGTAAGCCGAGAAAATGTGCCAAGGCGGTTTATACCCGACTTTGGAAAGATAACTAAGGTTTCGGAAAAACTTTTAACACGAAGATTCGGAGAGCTATAGAAAGATCCGGGAGGCCTAACCTCCGAAACTTGAATTTCTCACATCTATTCGTTCAGCGTTTAATAACTCGGCTTCTATCGGTCGTATCGAAACAAATAAGGGATCAAATCGATCGTCTCGAGATCCACTTTTCGGAAATCGAAGTTTAAAAATCTTGTATCGATCGTTTATGACGTCGCGAAGAGGGTCTCTATTTTTTTTTTTTTTTTTTGTCTCCGATCTTTTTTACCTACGGAGTTTCCGATAGTCTCGATCGAATTCGGAAGTTTGAAAAAATTTCGGAAAAAAAGGAAAAATGAACCTAACTAGCTCGGGTATTTTTGTTAGAAGTTATAGGTACAGAGAGGAACGTTATACATATATAGTAAAACGCTTCGGCGTCTAAAGAATTGTAGAGAACCGTCTGTTTGTTTTGCCGTTCGAATATACGCCGGTGAGGCAAAAATAGGCCTCACTCGGCACTCACTTCGTCACTCAACTCTCCGTGTCGACGGCGGCGTCGCGTCCCGGCGTCGTCGGTCCTTCTGCCGTACAGAAACTAACCGAAACGGACAATATATCTACATACATATATATATATATATAAACACATATGCAACACACATACGTGTACGTTTCGTTGAAAGAGGTTCTTTGGCACGCAACGAGATTTCGTTCAGCCATTAGACCAGAGATTTCCGACCGCTCCGACGACCCGGTAAGATCAACCCTCGCGGCGAAAGAGAAAAATCAAAAAAAAAAAAAGAAAAAAAAAACCAAAAATCTCAACAAAAAAAAAGGTAAAATTCGTTTTCGGAAATTATCCCCGGGGGTAAAGATTCTCTCCTCTGTCAATGATCGGTCCGATGACCATGTAGAGTAGAAGTTAACGAATATATCGGTGAAAAGAAAGAAATAGAAATGAAAAAAATAAAAAAAATTTATTTATCAAAGCCTTGACTCGCGTTGCTAGTGCTTATAGTGGCTAGGGTAGGTACTTTATCACGCGACTTCTTCGCGACAGGCAAACACATTAGATAGAATGAACGAGCCTGGTAAGTGACACTCTGAGAAATGGCTTCTCTTAGGAGATATTTTGTTGTGACTCGAGGTTTAAACTAGAACTTAACGGGTGTGCCGTACGGATATATAAGTTCGTCCCCCGATCCACGCGTGTCTGAAGAATACTCATTTTTTTTTTTTTTTTTTTTTTTTTTTTTTTACCCCGTAGAAAATTTTCAACCCCGTCTCTGCAGCTCTCCCGCGTTCGTATATCAAAGAAACGAACTATGATTCGATTCGATTAGATTAGATTCGATTTTTCCGGACCTTCATCAGAGAAACGTTGACGTCGCGAATCGCTCGCGAACACCCCGTATTAAGATCATGTTCGTTCCCCGCAAAATTTTTCCACGTGTTTTTTCCGTACTTTTTGGTATTTTTTTTTTTTTTTTTTTTTGTTTTTTTTGTTTCTTTCTTTTTTTGGTCTTGTTCTTTTTTTGTTTCTTGATTGAGACGCGGGCAGATGAATCCCGTTAGTCATTCGTGTCGGGGCATCAATCTATCCACCTTAGCCGAAACAAGTCGCGACGAAAAGACGGATGCTGACTGGTGCGGATAGGCGCGATCCGAGAACGACTCTTCTGGCCTATGGCCAACATAATGGTTGCTTTACAGAAGGTTCTTTCTCTTTCTCTCTTTCTCTCTCTTGGTTGTTTCTTCGACTATAAAATCGCATTCCGTTTTACCCTGTCACCTATTATTCGAACCGTTAACGCCACCTAACTATACCAAAGAAACGCGGCAGCTGCAACAGAAAACATTAACACCACGTATACATACTACATTTATATCCTTACGCTATCCCCCAATAGAGTTTCTTCTTCAGAGCTAAACACCATAAAAATCAAATCTATGTATTACGAAATGGAAGAAAAAAAAAAAAAAAAAAAAAAAAATGAGAAAATAAGTAAACGAGAAATCGTGACGAAATGAAGAAAGAAAGAAAGAAAAAGGTACGAATTCTTTAACAAAGTTTTATTGATATTGGGTATTACAGTTCAACGGAAAGGCATAAAATCGTTCGTAGAACACAACTCAATTGATTAGATCGAGCACACGATGCCGTACCGTGGGCATAGGTAGATATACGTATATGGCCCCCTACTGGTAGGTATAGAGGTATGTCGAGGACATTTCATGCCACGTTTGGAACGTGAAGTGCGTGAAGAACGACCGAGTCGGAATTAATTTCTCATGCAGTCGCGGCGTCAAGGCCCCGTTTTTTTCTTTTCCATATACATAGATACATAGATACGAATACGCATGCATTGAATGAGAAAAGAAAACAAAAAAAAAAAGTAAAAAAAAAAAGCGAAGAAAATCTTTGAGAATCGTTCGCGAAATAATCGCGAGTGAAGAAAACGAACGGTGGGGAGATCTGGGTTACCTAGATACGTGGTGCGATTCTACCTCCCCATAAGCATAGGTGGGTTACGTATGTGTATAGTACGTATATATCGGTGAAGTCGTTAATAAATAACGGCATTATGTAAATGGGCAATTTGTCTCCGGTCGGCGTAGCGGAGGATCATTTTAAATATAAAATGAAATTACAAACGTAATGCGGAGTCATTTATCCCGCTGGTCTGACGCGAACGGCAAGCAGTGGCTCGCATTTATAATGAGAAGATTGATGAGGCCGAGTAACGCGTCGGTAGGTATGAGCCCAGTGACAGCCCTCCTCGTTATTAATCGTCCTGGGTACCATGATGGATCGAGACCCACTACCATATTGCTGCTGCAGGTTCCTGCTCTTCGTCCTGGCTAGGTACTACCCTCTTTCGTCCAAGGACGAGGTATATATCGCTCGAGATGATATTGCCGCAATATTGGAGCCGGAATCTCGCCCGAAAAGTTCATACTATCGGGTCTCGTAGTTTTCGGAAAGGATAAAATTCCCCGGATTTGTAAAACTCTGTTGAATTTTCCGTTTTAATTTTTTCTCAAGAAAAAAACCAACAACAACAACAACAACGAACGTTTAGAATAACGAATCATAAATTTTGCCAAGGTGTACGGAGTGAAGGGCGAATCCGTGTCAGATACGGGATGAAAGAATAAAGAAAGAAAGAAAGAAAGAAAGAAGGAAAGAAAAAAAGAATCTTGCTCGCGGTTGAGTAATGGATCAATTTATTTGCCCTCCGCACACACATACGTACTACATATATGATTTTCTACCCCTTGCACACTTGACTCGACGCGTACACTACCCCGTCGTTTTCTTTCCATATATGTATATATACACACATGTGTGTCTAAAAGGATGTGTGTATGTGTGTGTGGAGAGGAGAAACGCGGCGGAAAAATGGCTCCTGGATCCCCCAGAGTGTCGGGTAGAAAAATGTGCGACGGGATGCGCACCGCGCACTATCACAGCCTCACTTTTCGCCTTTGCCTTAGTCAGTAGCTGGTATACGCATATATATATATACGTATATACCTATGTAGATACATATACGTTGCCACCTACCTACCCCTGACACTTTTCCTTCCTTTTCTTTCTCTCTCTTGCTTTCTCGATTTTGGTCCTACCTTAGCGCACACACACCTTAGCCAAGAAGAAGAGAAAGAAGAAGAGGAAGAAGAAGATCGTATTTATTTCCGTGGTGGCGGGAATGGATGGCGCCCGGGTGATCTATGTCCCGGCGCAGACACATCTCATTTACTCTCCGAAGCATAATTCCTTAACACTTTTTTGTTTTTTTTCTTTTCGTTTCCCTCCCTCTCTCCTTTCTTTTTTTCACCATGAAGAGAAGTGCTCGTACGTCTTGGTTACGCCGTAGAGCCATGTCTCTTCTCCTTGTCTTCGCCTCATCCCCTCCTCCCTTGCTCGCACACTTTTCACGTCTTCTCTCTCAGCATTGATCTTCGCATACGTATCACATATACCCAAAATATAAATTTGGAATTCCGAACGAATTTTTTCATCCATAGTCGATCCCAGAAAAAATCTGCACTGAATAAACCAAAAATTCAAAATAAAACAAAAAAGAAAAAAAACCTCTCTCTCTCTCTCTCTATTTCTTCCCTCAAATACACGGAAACCCATACCTATACGTGTGAATTCACACAAAGATATAACCGCGTTCCGAGTGAGAAACGCGCACGCGAGACGTCGAGACGAATGGTAGGACCTTTGTAACGTCACTTGGCTCATAAAGGGAAATAAATGGGGTCATTAGGGGGTCTGTGCGAGACTTGGTATAACAGGAGAAGGTGGAGATGGAAGGTTGGAGGGTCCCAGAGAAACCGTGAACCGTGAACCGGGAAACGGGAACCGGGAACATAGCTTGTTGTATTTTTGCACCGCATTTGTCGACGGTTGTCGGTATAGTTGGCGGGTGGTTGTCGGGAGCTCTTCTGGGTCGGACCAACACTCCATCAACGTCTTACCCGCGTTACGTGATTTGTCACTTCGCTTCTCCCTACGCAACCACACTATGCCAACTTACTTCATTCCTTAAACATACCGGAACAAACGTCTGTACTCAATTTTCTAACAATTTCTTATTTTCCTATTCAGAAAAACGAGAAAAAAAAAAAAAAAATCAAATGAAATCAAATGAAATGAAAAAACGTTAACGACAGGGATCAAAATTGATGGCAATAAAACCCAGCGTCTGTAGACGTATCATAGGTATATATATGACAGTTCTATATCAACGGGGCGTAGAAAATTTTGATAACTTTTCTGGTTTGACGGACAGGACCCGCTCGAGAGATCAACACGGTTCAACACGGTAGCCCCGGTAATATTTGATGTTACGAACGCACGACTCGGTTGTAAGCTGTAACCTGTCAGCCAGCCGCCACGCTGTCAGTCCGCTGTCTGGTTGCTGTCTGTCCGTATGTCTGTCATTCACTCGTGCCTCGGCCCAGAGCCCATCCCATCCTCCCATCCTCTCATCCCGTCCCATCCCGTCCCATCCTGGTCCGCTCTTCTCCCCTCGCTTATGCCACGTCCTGTGACTCAAACCAGCCGCGAAAGTTGCCTCATTTTTATTATCCCCTCTGTACCTATGTGTAGTGCGTGTGTGTATTTCCTAATTTTATTTTCATTTTTTCCGCTCCTTTTTTTCATCTTTCGTACTCGTTTCTTTTTTAACTATCGATCGTTGTTAAAAAAAATAGGCGAAAAGATACGGAAAAGAAAAAAGAAATAAAAATTCAAAAATCGAATCGATTCATTAATTTTCTTTTTTTTTCTCTTTTTTTTTGATTTTTTTTTTTTTTTCGGGGGGGGAATTTCGTGAAGCTTTTCGACACTATATTTATATTCCATAAACTGTCACGAACTAACGAATGAACTAGGTTGAAGTTATACCGAGGTATGTATATTATATATTCGGACAGGGACAGGGGCGGCGGCAGCAGCACCAGCGGCAGCAGCAGCAGCTTATCGACGTCTATTAAATTTGCTCGCATGTTTGATGTTAATCTAGTAGAATATTCATGGGCGTTAAAGTACGAGTGAATTATGTCCTTCGTGACGTTCGTATACTAGCTCAACTTCCTATATTTATTTATATATACCTATATATACATATATACACACATATACGTATAGTAGTACGGAATGAGCTTAACGTCGACCGTAATCACCGATCCTTTCAGCCATCAGCCACCTATATAGCCACGTTATGAAGTTGTCCGTCGTTCTCGAGGAGAGTTATACGACTTTTAGCCTCGTTAGAATACACGTATGAGAGTAATCATCCTAGCTAAAAATTGAGAAATTTTATTCCCATTTATTTGTAGAAAATGAAGAAAAAAAAAATGAAGAATAAATTTTTTTTTTTTAACATTTCAGGACCTACTATGGTGGTTTTTCGCTCGAGGGCGTAAAGGAGGGTATAGAGTGGCTAAGACGTAGCTGTTTCTGTCTATATACGAGATATTTAGCCCGCGGGTATAGCTCACCATTATGTCCACAGCCTTGAATTAAAATCCCATATAATGACATGGCTGGGCGGGGTATATAATTTATGTCCATAAAAGTAAAATCATAATTACAGAGGTGGTGGGCACGACTGCGAAAAGGCGGTAATAACACGGCTGCCGCACGCCGGACTGTAGTGAGTTCACTCGCGTGTTATCCCGTAATAGCTGCACTGCACTCCACTGCATCGCTGCTGATCCAGCATTGCAGCCATCTACGTGTATATATCGCGGCGCCAACGATTTCGCCTACCCTACATTAGCGATATTCGTTACACATGTGAATATTTACGCGGGGGGGGGGGGGGGGGGGGGAGAAAAAAAATGAAAAGAAAAAAAAAAAAAAATTACGATATACTATATGTCATTATGATTTTTGTTAGACTGAATTATACGGTGGTAATGTCCGTTTGACGTTGAAAATCTCTTCTGACTAAGGTAAGTAGGTATATGTACAGGTTATAACAACGAAAATTACACGGGGAGAGAATATAGCCCTATATAGTAGAGGAGAGATCGTCGTGACGAATGTTGCCATTACATGAACATTCGTCGTCGGAGATAAACTACCCTCGTTACTCAACTTCAGGTACGACCTTATTTCTACCTATTTAACTACCTACGTACCTAACCCATAGCCTGAAATTTCTACGACGGTTTATAACCGCTGGTTAACTCTACTTTAATTTTTTCATTTTTCATTTTTTATTTATCTTTTATCGTTGTCGTAATTATACGCGAAATAAAATATACCCTTCGGGGGTGGATTCCTCGCGAAATTCTGAGACTAAATTTCCTTTGCCGAAAATTCGGGGGAACGATAGTTTCCGAGATACGGAAGATCTTAGTCCACCGAGCGCGGAACTCATAAGTGACACAGCCAGGGCCGGCCTCGAGTGGAAGTCGCGCGGTGCCTCGGCCATGCGAGATCTACACGCTCCGCGTTCGGTCAACTAAGATCTTCCGTAGCTCGGAAAGTATAGGTCCCACAGATTTTCGGTAAAGGAAATTTAGTCTCGGATTTTCGCGGGGAATCTACCCTCGAAATCTGAACAACTCCGTATGAAGATAAATTTTGTTTTATAATTAGAAGAAGAAAAAAAAAAAAAGAAAAGACAGTAAATTTTAATAAAGTATTTATTTCTCATGGGGTTCCGTATGTACGTATGTATCTAGTATATGTACCAAATCGCGCGGGGTATTCGAGGGAGTAAATCAAAGGGGAATTACCCGCGTCTGTTTAGCATACGGGCAAGAGTCGCAAGCATGACGGAATGAATGGGGTGATGGTGGTACGTGGTGCGAGTGGTAGGTATATAGGAAGATATAACGGTAGAATGGTATAGTAGGATGTGGCGGCCGCAACCAGAAATAATATCGCCATGAATACAAGAGTGAGCGCCATTACGCGTAATTGTGATCTATAGCTGCCATATATTACTGGCGTCGTACAAAGGGTGTTCGCGCGGCGGCCGCGTCGTCGTACCGCACGCGTAAATCCTTGTCCTACGTTAGTTTCGTTTCACTGTGTGACCATTTATCCACGGGAATTTTAAAATCACGATCAACGATCCGCAAATATATTTACACGCTGCACATATATACATCCATCCACATATATATATATATACATATAATCAAACCATATATACATATATATATATATACCGATGATGCGTTACGCGATTTATTTTATGACCTCGCAGACACGATACATCCGTAATCCCTTTAATGCCAATTTGGAATCGCGACGATCTTGATCTCGGAAGGTGTATCTACGCGCATTGATTCGCGTGTACCTATACGCTTAACCCGCGAATAATTATTCCAACGAGACAGTTTTGCGATAGAAACTATATATACGCAAGATATATATATATATATATATATATATATATATATATATATATTGTATATGTGATAATTATGATACAACAACATATTTGACTAATTGTTAAATACTGTCTGCTTAATCCAATTAGCAAATACACCCCTACACACCTGTGTTATAATTTTATGCCTATCTGTAGCTAGTCGTGTGTATATTCAGTAGGTAGGTAGCTAGCTAGGTGGTACGTATTGCGTACCGTTCTATACAATTACCCGTAATTGGGTGAGAAATTAATTAAGCTGCACCGGAACAGTTAATGAAATGTGGGAGCAGCGGGTATACGCGTACGTAGGCGAAGTTGTACAGCGATTAATCAACGCGAATAAATTCTAGCGAATAAGTACGCGGATACAGAGATTTCGCAAGATTATCTCTCCCCGGTATTTCCTCAAAAATAAAAAATAACGTCTCTGAAACGCAGACGATGCGGTCAAATTAATTCCTAAATTTTCAGCCAATTCTTGTCAAATTTGCGATCGACTATATATATTAGGGTGATTAAAAAAAAAACGAAATTTTTTTTTTTTCTTCCAAACAGGTTCAAAAGTTTCATTTAGGTATAAAAATACGCTTGTTCGAATTTGAGCTCTTAATATTAATATTAAGGCGTGGCGCATCGCGAATTTCTGTTTGCCATTTAAATAATACGGGAAAATTTGTTTCTGCTTCTTTTGATTTTTATAACTAGCTAACGATGCGTCATATAGAAAATCTACAAACATATTTTTGCAGGGAATTGAATGCTCTACAAAAAAGGTCTCTTATACTTTTTTGATAAACTTAGCCATTCGAATGATATTCGAATTCAAAGAACCACCTTTCTGACAAGAAATGAGTTTCTAAAATAAGTTTATCAAAAAAGTGCAAGAGACCTTTTTTGCAGAGCATTTAATTCTCTGCAAAAATATGTTTGTAGATTTTCTGTACGACGCATCGTTATAGCTAGTCATAAAAATGAAAAAAAGCAGAAACAAATTTTCCCATGTTATTTAAATGGCAAATAGAAATTCGCGATGCGCCACCTCTTAATATTAACATTAAAAGCTCAAATTTTAACAGACGTATCTTTATAACTGAATAGCTCTTTTGAACCTGTTCGGAAAAAAAAAAAAAAAAAATTTGGATCACCCTAATATATATATATATATATATATATATATATATACAGCGTGACACGGAAAACGTAGTATATTATAGGATTGAATCATGGAATTGAAGTAAAATGAAGAAAATAAAGGAAAGGAAAGGAAAGGGCAGTACCTACGTCGGTGCTGATTGTATCTCTGATCCTCTGGTACCTAGTACAATCTAGACAATTTATCAGCACAGCAGCAACAGCAACAGTATTGTGTATACGTGTGTATGTGTATGTATATGTATATAAGTATATATGAGTTAGAGTTAGAGAGAGAGAGAGAGAGAGAGTGTAGAGTAGTAGTAGGTATATCCCGGTTTCTTTCAGATTGATGTTACTATAACAACACGTCGGTTATTCATTGTACACAGGGAGCAGTGCATTAATCATGGCCAGGCGGTCTGACGTGAAATACAAATGATATTTTATAGCTTAATAAATCTTCGCAACTGTCACCGGTCGACGGTCGTGTAGGCGGACAGGCCAGATCCCCCTACCGACTCTTCATACTCCCTTCTTTCTCGCCCCTGAAACGCGTTGAAAAGAGGGAATTATTTTATATTTTATATACGGGGTATACTACATCCATATACACACAGTACATATGAATACGTGTGCATCATGGAACTATGCCGAGTAACGCGAATAGAATGATTCAAAGGATTCGAAGTGATTCGATTTCCTCGCGCTTGGTTGAAAAATAAAATGAAAAATTACGAAGACGTGAAAAAAAAAGAAAAGAAAAAAAAAAAACACTACGTTTTTTCGACATTTTTTAATCACTGCCATGGTTTGGGTATTTATTTATTTTATTTTTTTATAATTTTGTACGAAACTTGTCTTAATATAAACGCGAGGTGTTCTTTATCTTTTCAATATTCTATTTATTTACAGCTATCAATCAAACCGTGTGAATTAACCGATTAACACTTTTCGTGAATCGATCCGAAGAAGAAAAAAAAAATTTCTTTCAAATCGAAAACTTTTGTATGTAAAAAAAAAAAAAAAAACCACTTTTATATTCGTATGTATAAGTAATAAGAAGAAAGATGTATCTCTCGTGTCTTTAGACCATTACTCAACGCTCTCAACTACTCCCTCTCTATCTCTTTCTCGAGTCTCTCTACTTTTCGTTAATAGTTAATTAGCTTTTTACAACCTCTTCAAATTAAATACAGACATTTTTCTCTCGAATTTACAAAACAAGACTATCAAACTCCGAGGCACATTCATACATGCCATATCCTACGGTTTAAAGTATATTTATATACGTATATACCTCCTAAACCCATACCACAAGATCATAGCTTTAATGATTACTAATTAGTTGTTAAATCGAAGACCGTATTCAATTTCCCTTATCGTATAAATTAAAACGTTGAAACACGACGGTATACATGTATTTTTCTTAAACAGACAAAAAAAGACCAATGATCTCCCAATTTTGAAATAAATCCTCTTTCTCTCTTTCTCTTTCTTTATTTTTCTTTCAAAAAAATCTATTCGGCGCACGTAAAATCTCGTTTTTTTTTTTTTTCTCAAACCGCCAAAAAAGCGAATAAGACCGTCCAGAGATCAGAAGGCGATTCCTCTGAAATATATACACGCGCGCGAACTCGAAAATGAGAATTATCTCAGATAGGGAGGATATTCGAGTTCGAGTTAGCCTTAACCCTGAGGGTAAAGCCTCGGGCTGGACGTCTGTCACGTCAAACCGTGGTAATAAGTTTGAAATCCACATCAAACGATTAATAACGCTCTAGTGATTCGGTAAAATGAGAGAGAGAAAAAAAAAAAAAGAAAAATAAATGAAAGAAAAATGAAAAAAAAAAAAGAAAAAAAAGAAAAAAAAAAAAAGAACAAGAAGCTGGGCGAGAGAAGTTGTTAAGCCTGCCCCGAGGCAAGGCTCGATCTTCTCTACAGAACTGATGCTGCACTGTATACATATATATCCATATATACATATGCTCTCCTCTTCTCTTGCCATTGCTATTGCTATTCTCTTCTCTTCTATTCTCTTCTCATCTCATCTCATCTCATCTCTACTCTACTCTTCTCAGCTTTGCTCTGCTCGCTTCCAGCATCAGATCGCGCAGTGGTGCGGCGAGTCCATGTTTCCTGTCAGTAACAACTCTTGCTGACTGGCCTCACTGCCTTCCTTCCTTAACCCCGTACCCTTCCCTTTTCTCCTATCTCTCTCTCTCTCTCTCTCTCTTTTCTGTACAACTAATCCTACTAGTTTCTCCGACTGACTGACTGACTGACTGATGACTTGCTCCTAACCGCCGCGCCGTATCTCTCATACGGAGTCGATTAATTCGTTTGAAAATCGTTAGACGTGAATTTTTCTTTTTTTTTTTTTCTTTTTTTTTCATTTTATTTTTCGGAAATTCGTGTCTTCCCTCGTACGCCTAGCGGGGGTTATTATGAAATTCGCGAATCATCGTGATTCCCGGTGAGTCGGGAAAATGCGAGACGGGGCTGAGGTTTCGTTTTGTTGTTTTTTGGGTTGTTTTTTTTCTTTTGATTTATAACGAATGTAAATACCTAAATGAAAGGTTTATTCAAGTAGAAAAAAAAAAAAAAAAAAAAAAAAGAAGAAAACAAAGAAAAAATAAAAAAAACCATATGGACTCCCGGCCGCATATAAAAAGATTTACGATAATGGCGCGCGGTAGATATACCATACCCCAGGAGGACGGAGATTTATTGAGCCGCGATCGAATGAAACGAACACTCGTTAGTTAAAGTTTGAGTTAGGTATCTCGAGGTAGTCGATATGGATGTCAGCCGTAATTCGTTCCGTTGCCTAATTATAAAAGTGCCTTAAGGCCTGTAAGGCGGCTGCTTTCAACCTTTCAGGCGGTCTGGACCCCCACGCCGATTTCATATCTACACTATATATACATATATATATGTATATACCTACAACACTATGGTCTATATGCCATACCACTAAACAGATAAGTTATTGCTGGATCGAGAGAGATCCCCCGGTCTCTCGATCCGATCTGTAACTATTATATCGTCGCGATTTGGTTTATCGGATATTTAGAAACAGAGACGTATGTATGTATACGTATACATACATACGCGGAGTGTGAAAGATTTTTTTCGCTCGTACTAATTTTTGATGAAAAAAAAAAAAAAGAGAACGATTTTTTCTAGTGGACGAAAAAATTGGTAACTTCTGTTTTTTTGTTTTTTTGTTTTTTTTTGTTTTTTGTTTTCATCAATTTTCACACCGAGGTCGCCCCCGCTGTACGGTACGATTACATCGTCGAATTTTAATATTTGATGAAATTTTGCGTGGAAACTGCCCTAGAAATATATATTAGGTACCGTGTAACGCCGAGTATAGCGGCATCCGTCGATTTTACTCGGAACAAAAATGAGTTTTGTGTCTGCGTCGGTACACGAAAGAATGATTTTTTTTCTCTTTTCTTTTATTTTCCTTTTTTTTTTCATAGGTATATAGATATATAGGATATTTCATAAAAATAAAAAATTTGGAATTGTTCTTTTTTTTTTTTCTCCTTCTTATAAAATATCAAATCTGACCGTTAGATATAATTATACACGTTTCTACAGCGTACATAAATTTTCATATGTGTAATATAAATTTAACCGGTAATTTAATACAATTACGATATATAAAATATATATATATATATACGTAAGAAGTGAGAAGTTTCACCAACGACATATAAATCACCGACTGTCGTAACTATGTATATAAATTGATTGAATAGAATATTGAAAAAAAAAAAAGGAAAAAATAGAAAAAATAGAAAAAATAGAAAAAAGAATTTTTAATCGAGCTGAAAGATACTTTGTAATTTAAACTGTTTCAAATTACACGTATGCATGAGATTAGACTCGTATTTATAATTGGAATAAACAATTCAATGATTTTACATGAACAAAAAAAAAAAATCGAAAAAATTAATTCTTCAAAATAGCTGTGGAGATTTTTTTTTTTTTCTTCTTTTTTTTTTTCCTCTCCATCCTGTTCACGGGACCAAACGTACCGTAACGGAAACATGATCTTGTATTCCGTATCCTATACACCTAACCGAGAGCGGTTAGAAAACGCGTTGGACAGCTCGAGAGACACGACAAGCCACATATAAGAGCTACCGCGACTATTTTAAAACAAGAAATTCGTAAATTAGTCAATTAATTATACCGCTCTACTCCAAGCCACGCGCTAATCTATCAACTCCGTTTATTACACCGCTATGCCCCACTATACTTTCAACTATACATACCTACCTATATACATACACGCGTACACATATCGTAGATATTATATGAAAGAAAATAAAAATTAGGAGAAAAATCTGTCCAACAAATTCAAATTCTCTAAGAAATTTCCAACAATAAATTTTCTTATCGAATCTTGAAATTTTGACGTAAAAGTAAGTTTTGAAAGAAGAAAAAAAAAATTTCTTCTCTCTTTTTTTCCTTCCTCGGTCTTAATATCGCGTACATAAATTAAACGACGGTGTATTAAACGAGTCGAAGAAATTTGTGCGGAGTTTACATACAATTCCGTTGTATACACCCCCCGCTGTTAGTCGGAGTCTGTTAATTCCACGCGTCATCGCGGCAACATCATCTTGTATCGTATAATTATTCCATAGCGCTTATCACGTACATACACATACATACGTATACATATAAATGTAAACCTGAAGGGGATGACATTAGTCACATTAATAAAGCAATTATTTTTATTGATGGTCAGTATATAATGAAATAAATTAAGGGTAGACGTGTATGTATATATATAGGTGCGAGTATAATAATTGGATACTTATAAATATGTAAAATCATCTCATCTCATCTCATCTCGAGTTCGATCCTGGCCTGCAAGAACTGTGCGAGACGAGCCGTGGATCATTTCATAAATACGACGTCGAAACTCGGGCGAGTGGGAAAGAGAGGCATTAATATTAACGCTATGTTAATTTCTATGTTAATATTTATTATACCCAACAGTTTCATTCGGTTTGGCTCGATGCCTGATATATATATAATGGACCAAGAGATCGCATGCGGGACTTTGAATTTCGCTCTCACTGCTACAAGAGACTCGCCGATTATATTTTTACCAATAAACGTTAAAGACTGGCGATAATTCTACCCCGATCCTCTCCGATATCAATTATCGCTATTATTATTATTCCGATACCGAATTCACCCCGATATCAAATACTCGCGGTATTAATTAAACCTTTTTTTTTTTTTTTTTAATTAATGGGAAATTAACGAGGCCTTGTTAAATCCTTTAAGTTGACAACTCTTTTTTTTCGTTTTGTTGAGAGAAAATAATTGAAATATACAAATTTAAGGTTTATGATAATCGTGCGAAGTAACATCCATGTATGACATATATGATGCCATGCCATGCCAGTCTGTTTCATCAGCGTTTTTCCATCTCCTTCTTTCTCCCTCTCTTTTTCTCTCTCTCTCTCTCTCTTTATGCCCATCTTTCATCCTTCGTATACGATGATGAATGATTGCGATCTTTGACCTCGACGGCGACGCTGGGATACCTCGGTAATTATTAACTCATTCATCTCCGAACCGTCACATAAATCATCTTTATTGCAGCCGGTTTACTATACGTCCATGCCTACGGGAGGCGAGGGCCTCTGCAGGGGTAGAGAGGTAGTAAACCATCATTTCCGTGTATAATTTTAAAGAAGAATGGAAAATATCTTCACTCATTGTTATCCTCTTTATACACAGATTCGCCGATTAATTCCAGCCTCGATTAATACCAATTATTCTAATCGATAAGCTTTTTCTAAAAATGAATTTTATTTTTTTATTTTTTTTCTAAAATCGTTTCCCTCGTATGCCTCGGAGAAAATTTCCAAATTTTACCAAATTTTTCTAAAACCCTACGAACCTGGTCGGCATCGTATCATACGAGGCTAGATTACCGACTACCGGAATGAAAGACCGTGAGCTACGGTTGGTAAGAAAAGACTGGACCATCTATTGATAATAAATCGACGGTCGATATTCGACCAATTCGATCTTTCATCGGATAGAATATCGGCGACCGCAAATTTCGCGGAGATTTGAATAAAAATTAATCAGATTCTGACGTACCCTCGCTTTATCTTTCGTCGGAGTATCCTGCTGCAAGCAATGCAGAATTCTTTCCGATTGGGTTTTTTTATTTATTTTTTTTTCGTTTTATTTTTTTTTTTTATTTTATTTTATAAATTTTATGATACCATTGCTGAAAATTTTATATATTTTTGATTAGAGTACGAAGAGAGAGATCCCCGAGTTAATTTCCACGCGAATTTTTGCCCCCCGACGAACTCTGTACGCGAAATAACTGAGATTCTTCGAGACTGATCGTATCCCGATTTCGTAACTTGAGAAGAGTGATGATATCTCTGCTCTCCGGGTACCGATCGCTCTGATTTTTGTCCCAAACGAAAGCTATTTTTGAAGAGGTTCTCAAAATAAATCATCGGCCTCCGGTATAACGTAAAACATGTTTAAATAGGATAATAAAAATCCCCCTACTCCGTGGCCTCGTCTTGGCGGCAACTAGACGACGTTTGACATTCTTTTTCTCAACATACCTTACACTCCTCGAGCGAAACTCTTCACAATTATAATCTCGAGTGATTATGACGATTATTGACTGATATTATTGACATATATCAAGTACGAAGCATTGTTTCTATACTCACATCCAAGTCTTAATAAAATAATTTCGAATTTGAAATCCAGATCTAAATCAAACCGGGTAAAATCAGATCGACATTTTTTTTTTTTTTTTTTTAAGTATACTCAAATTTCTGTAGGTACGAATTTTATCTTATTTTATTTTTTTTTATACATACGAATAAAATCGTCGATTCCCGGCGAACTAATATTCCGTATCTAAGACCGCAGTTCTTTCCAGGTGTTCCTAATTAAATAAATTTAATTACCCATAAACGAGCGCTCCTCTTATATTAGTCCGCGATTAAACAGCTGACACCGGAAACACAGATTAGATTGTAATATTCGGATGATAAAATCCGAACTTGAAAATTAGACTATAAAACAAATCGTGTTTTCCTCAAGGCTTGTTTATCGCTGAGAATATGAGAATAATCTGTTCTCGTATATGCATCGATGCTTTTCGTAATTTTGTGACTCCCGGAAACCGAATGATTTTTCTGCGATTCCGAGTATTTCTATATAACCAGTAAATTCAGAGGAATAAAAATAATCGCACCTCGTACGCCGATAGCGGTTGAGCTTATCTCACTCTCTGGTCTCTCGGAAATAAGACATTCCCGTAAATGGTAACCGGATTCCAGTTTCTAACCGCGGGTACACACGTCTGAATTTTCTGAGCTACGAAGAGTGTTAAAAAAAATATTTACGAACGTGAAAAAAAAAAAAAAACCCTCGAAAGATCCAAAATCTCGTCCCTATTTTATCGAACGATTCCATTATTCGGTATTCCTACGCTCGTTGATTAATAATAGGAAAAAAAAAGAAAAAAAAAAACTGATCGAAGATAAATCTAAACGATATCGATATCGATATCGATCGATCGACATTTCTCAGTCCATCGGTTCGCCCACTCGGATTATTTTTTCATCCTTTTTAGCACTTTTCAAATACCGGAAGTTCACCCGGAGCCGGAAACCGCTCGGGATATCCGTACACCCGTTTGCGATCGATTTATTGACCTTTCTCGCCTAGTTTGTGTATATATCTATATATATATATATAAGTCCAGGCTATAATTACCCGTGATAATAAATCGATGCTTTTCATCCGGTTATGAATTCATTGATCCTTGGTCACACCCCGGCGTAGCGCTAAGCACGTAGCAGAAGGGCGATAAGGATTTTTTCGCATATAAGGTAACATAATTTCACGATAATCAATAGATATTTTTTTTTTTCTTTTTCTTTTTCTTTTTACGACAAATTCCATTTTTATTTAATTTTTGTATAATCGGAACCGAGCTCTGGGATCCTGAGTTTCTAAAATCGTTATTCATCCGGAACCTCTAACAGCTAAGGAAATACCTGAAAATATAGGTACGTGTGTAAAGCTGTGGAGAGAGATCAAAGTACGAAAAATGTGTCATGCAAGCAGAGAGATATGAACGTAGATAAAGACGCGATACGTGTTACACGGTATCAGTATAGGTACTCGTTATCGACGCCGGTATGATACACAACTAAAATACACCGATTATTATGAAACAATGACGGTATAGATTCATATCTGTATAGATAGATGTTCATCCTCGTATGATTTCAAAGAGACGCCCAATGAGATATATAAATGACATTTATCTTTTTTCTTCGAAGGTATAGGTGGACGCGAAAAGTGATTTTTGTATTTTTTTTATTTTTTTTTTCCGTAGGTTTCTGGTCGCGAAAAAAAAAGAAAAAAAAAAATCGCTAGATAAGATGAAACTTTCCTCGACGAGAGCGCCTAACGAATCGCAGAACCCAAAATCGCGCGAGTATATATATAATCGAACGAGTGATAATGGCCCGGAATATCTTTAGATAAGAAATTTCAACACAACCGATAAACGCGGATTAATAATTCGTCATTTTACTGATTCCGCTAACGGATATGCAGCTACGATGACGAGCTGTGACTCATCTTCTACAGAACTGTGGAAATTGTTTATCATGTGACACAGTCTCTCCACGTTGACGACGTGTCAATTGTAATCATGAGCCTCTCGACGGAAATCCATTTTATCCACTTCGATCGATAACTTCACGACGTCATAAATAATTTATAGAATTTTGAAACTCTATTTTCCAAAAAGCGCATCTCGAGACGATCAATTTGACTCCTTATTAGTTCCGATACGATCGATACAGCCCGAGTTATTAAAGACTGAACGAATAGATGCGCGAAATTCAAGTTTGGAGGTTAGGTCTTCCGGATCTTTACCTTTTTTAAAATTGGGAACTTTAGTCCGGTCCTAAAGTAATGCTGTATGAATGATTATTCTTTTTTCCAACCGCATAGTATAATAATGAAAAGTTTTATTACTAAAACTAATTATTTCATTATTTCAACGACAATGAGTCGGATACGATATATACCTACAATCAAGCGGCAGCGTACAGAACTCTTTATCTTTGGAAAATGAAGGCATTTCCGTAGAAAAAGCCACAGTTGATTAGCCAACGTTTTACAATTGTGGAAGTCAGGTTTAACGTCGCGATACTTTACTCGGGCTCATGCCGTCGCATTGAATAACGTAATAATTAACGTTTGTTAATAATTATTTATATAATTGCTAATATAGTTTATATGATAAATCAATAAATGAGTAAATAAATAAATAAATGAATAAATAAATAAATAAATAAATAAATAAACAATAACGACATACGATTCCATATTCACGCCCACCACGCGTAGTACCTACTTGTCCCAGCTGACCAGACCGTTTGCCCAATCGGTACCAATCGCGATAGTATAAGCTAGCTGGTAAAAATACAACATTATCTTCCGTGCCGCTCTAGCGCATCAGACATTACAAAAGCGGTAGTGATTCGCCGGCCGCCGCAGCCGCGGGAACTGTATTATACCTAGCGAAGAGAATAGTTAAAAATTGACTATGTCGAATGAATAAATTATTCAATTAATTAATCAATCAATTAATTGATTAATTATTAAGAACTTTTCTATACGACAGTGAGAAGAAACGAAAGAATGAAATAATAACTTGTATACCTGTATAGCGCGGCGACGGAAGTGAACCATTTGAATATTGTTTTATATATATATATATGTGTCTGTGTGTGTGTGTGTGTATATATTATGATAAGCAGTATTTAAAAATAGAAACATAAAACACGTGTTTTTTTTTTATTTATTGAATATATATTTTTTTTCAATCGTCAAACGTGAAGATAAAAAGTTTCTTGTTTTTCTTTCATCATTTTCTTTAATAATCAATGAAATTAGTTTGATAAAGTTTCGTTGAAGTTAAATCAAAACCAGACAGTGGAGAATAAGAAAAAAAAAGAAGAAGAAGAAGAAGAAGAAGAAGAAGAAGAAGAAGTCGGACAGTTATTTCTAGTGCCTGATCTTTTCCTCATATACTACGGCCTTGACTCGAATCTACTCTACGTCTACGTCTACCCTGACTTCTCCGCTACTAAACCGATGTGAGCTCAAAACTCACATCGTGTGTGTATATATATATATATATATTTTTTTTTATTCTCGCTCTCTCTCTCTCTCTCTCTACCCTAAAACACGCAGATTTATTAGCGACCCCATTCGCGGTTTGCTCGCGATCAGTAAAGTGAAAAGAACCGTGCGGGTGATGCCCGAATATAGGAACCTCGAGTGCGTGTCTCACAGTAGCGAATCGTAAATAGAGTATACACGGTATAGCTTAGTTATAAGCGGAGTGTTCTTTTAGCAAAATTAAACGGGGAAAGAAAATTCATCTCTGATGTGATGTTATACACGTTCGTCGAGTTTATATTAACAAAGTTGAATAAATTAATTCCGTTAATTATTAGCGAAAAATAATTATAATATTAATTGTTATTCAATTTCTATTTTATATATATATATATATATATACAAATATATATAAATGAAACCGGTGATTCTGGAACGGGCGATGATTTTTCATCGTAATATAAATGCGAGGTTACAGACATTCGAGGGGATAATTAATCGGAATTAATAAATAAATGTGTTCCACGTGAACCTGAATAAAATTAAGAAGAAGAGTCGAAGTAAAATTATTAAGAAAAAATAAATAAATTTTTCGATGAAAGTGAGAATCTAGAAAAGGACGAACTAAATTTTTCTGTGTCAAGTGTCAAACCGCGTATCGCATGACGTCCCTGTACTTGAACGAGTTGGTATATCCGAAGAGTTTGCGTGCCTGTAGAACGAGAAAAAAAAAATAAAACAGAAAAAGAAATAACCAGCCCCACGTAAGGAACGTAGCTGCGGTGAAAGTGGACAGAAAATTTTTACCACCTAGTAGTAGTGGTAGTGGTAGCGAAAAAAGCAGCAGAGTTGCGGATATATAGAAAATAAAAGTGTAGAAGAAAAAGAAAAGAAGAAAAGGGTGAATCATTTTTTTTTTTCTTGTTTTTTTTTCTTTTCTTTTTTCCTCTCTTATCTTTTCCACCCCTCGTAGATTCGGATTAATAATAATAATAACCGGTTATATTGTTATTTATTTTGTTACTAGTGTGTGTGCGCGCGCGTGTGAGATATATGTAAAAATTTTGAAAAAAGAAATTTAAAAAAAGAAAAAAAAAAAAACGAATTTCAAGAGTGTATATATAAGTTATAGTTATTTAATAATGTATTAAATAAATGTTATAAATTAACTCGTCACGGGGAGGTGGGCAGTTTCAAGGTAATTTTATTGCGTGACTATATAACGACTACGAGTATACGTGTCACACGTATATATGTACATATATGCATCGAAACTGCGATCCATCGATATAAGTAAGAAATAATAAATCGCGGGTAATATTTTTTTTATATGAACAAAAATTAGTTGGAAAAAAAAAAAACAAAAAGAAAAAATAATTCTAAATAGTAAATAAAAGAAATAAAATTGTAACGGTACCTCGAAGAGGTGGAGGCCCGTAGCGAAAGGGTAAGAAAAGGAAATGAACGAGAATTTGAATACGAACGGACACAGCTACCTATGTCTAGTCGCAATATACGCGATTCACGTGGTAGTATTCCACGTGCTTTCGCCACCGGAAGTATCCCTAGTGGACGTAACGCTTCCACCCCAATTACAGCCTATGGCCAGATGGAGGACGAGGGCGATTATCGAGAGCCCGGAAAACGTGAGTTCCTCGTCTCTAGACGGTGGGACGTCGCTTGACCATCGAGGAACAAATAACGACACTTTTAATACTGAGGATATTATCGGAGGGGTCGAAGCCGCCCTGGGACAATTTCCTCATCAGGTAATTGGTTTGATTTTTTGTAAATTTTTTTAAATTTTTATTATTTCAAAGAAAAGTCTTTGAATCCGATCGATCGATCGCTCGCTCGTATTAATTTTATCAGAGTTTTATCCTCTATCTACAGTCTCGACGGACGCACACATGTGCATATGTACATTTATAATTTACTATACGTAATAATTTACGGCTCGGGGAGTAGGCGTCGCGTAGTTTTCTACTGGGATTAATTAAACGCGTCGAAACACACATGTATGTAGATACATACGTTTGTTATACGATCCAGATATACGCGACAGAAGAGAAAAAAAAAATAAAATAATCGAGTCTCTGAATCATTCAAAAAAAGGAAAAAACAAAAATAAAATAAAATGTACAATTTTTTAAATTCTCTTTCGTTTAATTAAGGGCGTCAAATTTTCGGATATACATAGTATGGTACAGCGGATAATAAGGGCAAGTTTGAAATCAAATTTAGCTGAGTGGTCGGAGTCGTGTTACCGTGTATATTATACCCGCGTATATATTTCTCTGTGTCACGAACGTCTGGCGGATCGATTATTACATCCGATCGATGAGAGATCAATCGGTGTTACGTCGGTCCGGTTAAATATTTAAAACGGTAGAATTAGGCGAAACTGGTTGAACTTTGAAAAGTTCGTTTTGCAGTATTCCTTTTCTTTGCTCTTTTTGTTTTTTTTTTTTTTCGCAACGGGTCGTTAATCAATTCGCACGTCATTTTATTTAGAAGGCCGTTCGGGTTAAAACGACGGTATAATTTAAAGACTGACGTAGTTTTCTAAATTGACGCTTTTAATCCGCGAGGATACGTTTCTTAATTAGTTATGACAATGCGGTTACAGTCGTGTAGTACATACATAACAATAAGAGAAACACGCGCTGTCAGAAACGGTACGAAGTAATGTGCTAATACATGCGTGTGTATGTCACGACACACGCGAAATAATTCATTAGATCTGATTAAAACGCGTTTTTTTTTTATTTTTTTACTTTTTTTTTTATTTTTATTTTTATGTCGTTCACGCAGAGAAACGAGAAAATTAATTACACCCCGTCCAAGTAGTGATACGAAAATCGCGTTGAGAATATATATATATCTGCGATATTCTTCGGTTATAGAAAATTTAGCTAGATGGGAAACGAGGAGATTTATTTTATATTCTGGTTCAAATTTTTCGAAAAAAAAAAATGAATAAATTAATAATTCAGAAATTTATAAACTAACGGATTTACCTTGATAAAATTTTTGTTCCATTCAAGGTGAGAATTTCGATCATTCTTATCAACGTTTTTTTTTTATACCGATAGTCTAGACTCTATAGTGACACATTTAATACCAATATTGAAAGAGATAATCGCGGTACTCTGATTCGTCGTAAATAAATTTATTATTTATACCCCGTTTTGTTTTCCCGTCAGGTTTCCCTTAGACGATTGAAAACCGGAGTGCATTTCTGCGGAGGGAACATAATCGACGATCAATGGATCGTTACCGCTGCACACTGTATGTACAGGTAAACGTTTCCGCATTTATTTATACCAGATAAATTTTTGGGGAATTAATAAAAATATTTTTTAAAAAAATTTCACATCGATTTTCTCCCATTTTTCAGCAACGACAAACTCATAGCAGCTTCTACGATCGAGATTTATGCCGGAGACTTGTTGCTGAATGAGATATCGCCGACTTCCCAGAGTAGGCGAGTGCGGAGGATCATAGTCCACCAAGAATTCAATATGAGGACTTTGCAGAACGATATCGCACTCCTCAAGGTAAGGATAAATATATGAATTCATAACTCGCGGGCTGTATAGATCGTATCGAGATCAATAATGGATCAAATCGATCGTCTCGAGACGAACTTTTCGGAAAAAAATAATTCGAGATCCTGTCGATTATGCATAGATCAGAATGACCCGTTCCGCGTGAGAAAAATCGATGATAAAAATGAATGCGAATCGTTTTTTGTTCACAGCTTCGATCTAAGCTGATCTTAGACGACGTAACAGTCGCCGCAAAAGCTCTGAGGAATGAGACCGTCGCCGATGGAACACCGTGCCAAGTATCTGGCTGGGGAGTGACCCAATACGTGAGTTTCTAGAAACGTTCGAAAAAATTTTAGTAAATTCAATTTTTTTTTTTTTTTTCTTTTTGGGGTGGGAATTCCATCGGCTTATCAAACTTTTATAACGAGATTGATATACGCGTCGCTGAAACGATGAAGCGTAATCAATTATTTCCAACCCTTCGTGACGATGAATCGTTTGTCTGAAACCATTCGCCGATTACTATTTATCTATACCCTCTCACGTGACAAGTTACACTATCGATGTTCAAGCCTGCAGTGATAATAAAACATGGGATTTGCCAGGTGATAGACCAGGCCTTCGCACACGTTCGAAATCACGTAGAACTGGGGAATAAAAAAAAAAAAAAAAAAAAATCAAGAAATAAAGAGAGAGAGAGAAAAATGGACTTTGACTCGAATTTAAACCCTATTTTTTATTTTATTCTTCACGATTTTAGGGAACCACCGTATCTAACAACGAACTTCTTTACATAGAGGTACCCGTGATCAACAGAACTCTGTGCCAGGAATTAATGGTCAATTATTCCGATATACCCGAAGTCATGATCTGCGCTGGATACATCGAAGGTGGTTTTGATAGCTGTCGGGTAAGAGAACGTAGGAATTTAATTACACACCATCGAGAGATCGATAAGTTCTGTTTGCTGACCGATAGGTCATATCTGTGTCGTGTCGTGTTTTATCGATGAGCTACTCTAAAAAAAAAAAAGTTCCGATAACTTGATACCACGGTAAAATTCTGACCGAAAAAAAACAAAAAAAAAAAAAATTTTTAACCCAAACACGTTTTAAAATTTATTCAGGGTGATTCCGGGGGCGGATTGATCTGCGACGATCTACTCACGGGCCTGGTATCCTGGGGTAAGGATTGCGGGCTCGCTAATTTTCCAGGGATTTACACGAACGTTAAAGAGTTCAAAAACTGGATACTGGAAACCATTGCTACGAATTCCTCGTGTCCTGTGGGTAACAAAAGCATAAGTCCGGGAGCATGGGGTGTCTTCTTCGGCTGTCTGGTATTCCTGTTCACTTATACGGACCACGAAAAATTCGAAGTGGAAGTCTCGTAGGCTGGACACTAGAATTTTTTTAAAAATCACCAAAGTATGAATAAATTTTGCAAAAGAAATCAGCAAAGAGTATTTTCTGTACATAATTAGTTCTGTGAACTGTTTAATTTTCGTTTTTTTTTTTTTTTTTTTTTTTTTTTATTTTGTTAACATTTTTCATCGCCGGGAATAAATTGACGACACAACGACGAAAGAATTTTGTCTAGTCTAAAATTATACGGCGTTAGCTAGTCCGAATAATCCCTGAAATTTTTTGATTCGGATTATTTACGCCGATCTAGTCTCTTTGAACTGATATGAACGAAGGCAAGCTGCCAATCAATCAATCGATCGATCAATGCTCGTTCGAATTGTAAACTAGCCGAGGATTTTCCAAATTTATTGCGATTATATTCCGATATTATTTTGTTAGTTCGTTCCGTTCTTCCCGTTGTATGTATGCACGGCGTGGATAATGTTTATGTAAATATTCGAGCTCCAGAAAATGGAATTATAAATAAATAAAACCGCGAAGAATGAAACTTCTCAGTTCTTTTCTCGTCAAACGCTGTAAGCATCCTTTTAAGGATAAGAATAACGCCCGGACCGATCGTCAGGGACTTGGAATTTCGGAAACAGAATTTAACGGAAAATATTCTCGTTTTCACTCTTTTCCCTAGTCTCTGTCATCGCTAAAGGGACGAGAAACGCTGGCAGGTAAGTCGGCCTCGATGGGTCGGTCCAAAATTTTTGTTATTTTTTTATTTTGACGACAAACCACCGAATGGATAAATTCCATAATTTGACCAGATTTAAGTCGGAGCAAGTGGCATCGATCGAGACCAAAATCGTAAAGATCTGTCAATTGGTTCTCGAGATATCGTCGATCAAAAATTACTCGAAAAAAAATACTCTTCTTCGAATAACTCGTAAACTACCCTACCGATAAAATTGAAAATCTAATCAGTTCTAAGTGGGGAAAAACCGCGTCGATAGATCCAAGAAAGGGTCTAATCCGATCATTCGTTCTCGAGATATCGACGGACGAAAAATCGATCGCACGATCAGCGTCCTTAAAAAAATAGCACACTCTCTTCCAGCCTTGCGGAAAATTTTTTTTAAATAGAAAACGACGAAAAAAATGATCCAGGAAAAAGTTCAAAGAAAAGAGATCAAAGGGAAAAGAAAGGTAATGTATATATATATTTATTTTTAATTCGTTAATAAATATTAAACGGTAGATTCAAACGATGTGGATATAAATTGAGTCGGATCAGACGTCGTAAGCCTTGCGCAGTTCGGCGGCAGCCTGGGATGACACATCCTCCTCAACGAAGCGAAGGATATTTTTCAGAACTGTAATAAGTAGGTAATTAGGTTTGGTGGGGAGTATAGATAGTGGAAAAGGTGTAATCGCGGGAATTATATTATCTTATCGGAGTTTACCAGAGCGTAAAAATGAGATACTCGAGGAGATAGGTGGATAGATGCGATACCCGCAACGCCGTCGTACCTTCTTTATCGTGGGCGTCCATGAACAAACGCACGATTGAAAATCTACTGAGTCTTGCCATATGCTTCATGAACCGATTCGTCAAATCCGCGTCTTGGACGGTGCAGAAATGCCTTTCCAAACATCGGAGGATAACGCTGAACATATTTCCGTCCAGTTTGTTACCGATCACTGCGAAAACGATTTTTTTTTTTTTTTTTTCACTTTATATTTATTTTTATTTATTTATTTTTTTTTTTTTGATAAGAAGTAAACCGCGGCAGAGACTCGGAGATCTCTGATCGACGATCTTTAGACCATTTTACATCACCGTACCGGTGTCTAGATCTTCGGGAGACAAAGATCTGATCAGTTTGGCACGGAGTGTGAAATCCGCGTCGTTTTTCAGCGATTCCCACGCGTGGAGAAACTCGTAGGGTGAATCGACGCAGTCGAGATTCTGGAATTGATAATCTCGTAATTTTCCTCGTGGTAAGAAAGGGAGAAGAATTTTTTCTTACCTCGGAAACCTCCGTGGCTATTTTTTTTTCACCGCTGGGTCTAAAGATCGCAGAATTTTCATATCTGACAGCGACATCAATTTTCTTCCGCTCTTTAGCCACCGGGACTCTCGGTTTGACCTCGGTCTCAAATTTTCCCACAGTTTTTAATTTTTCATCGTTTTTCGCGAACCGCGTATCATCTTCGACGTTCGGCAATTCCTCGATCACCAATTTCTTCCTTTCGGTATGATCAGCTCCGTTCATTTTCACGTCGGAAAAATACGAATTCTGACTCTTGCTGTGACCAAGGACCACCTTTCGTCTCGTCTTCTCGTCCGATCCGTTCAGCGAGAGACAATAGCTGCTTTTATAATGCGGCGGTGGTTTCGGACTGCGAGAAAATCCCGGGGCTCTATCGCAGAAGCAAATTTCCGAGGGTACATTTTTTTTAGAATCATTTCTCCCGTAATCGCAGCTACGATTGGTGTCGCCTCCTCCTTTCCCTTCCATCCCTACGCTGCTATCCTCCGTCTCTTCGATTCTCATCCTGAAAAACGAAAATAGAAAGAAAGAAAAAAAAAAGAAGAAAAACCAAAAATTGCAGAACCGATATAAACGGTGTGGAAAAAATTTGCATTACCTTACTTTCTTCGAATCGCACGGTTTTCGGAGCTTGTTAACCGCAGCTATAGCGATTTTATTATTAGGTTCGAGCTGAAGAATCGTCTGATAGTCAACCAGCGCCTAGATACGAATAAACGAAATTTTAAAGGGTGAGAAAAATTCTAAAAAATATTTGAGGGAATGGGAATCCCGCGAAATTCATAAGCCTGAATCACCTCGGATTTTTTTTCAAGATTTTCCAAGGCCAGTCCCCTCCGCATCAGGGCAATTACGTTATCGTATTCGATACTGAGCACCGCGTTGCAGTCATCGACGGAATTTTTATATCTCCGTAGTTTTATATCTGGAAGAATGATAAAAATGCGAATAATTCATCGACGATAACGCACTCGAACCTATCTCTTACTTGTTATTGCTCGATTATTGTACGCGTTTACACTGGAATTTATTTTAATGCTAGAATTATAACGGGCCAAAGCTTCCTCGTAATCTCCGGCTCTGTAGGCTTCGTTTCCTATGTTTCTTTCCTGCTCTGCCATCACGGTTAATTCAGTCGCTGTCAATGTAACTGCGAACGAAATAAAGTATCCAAAAATGATGAAAACCGCTCTTTCATTGATAATTTCCAACCCCTAACGTACGTTTATCCACCGCAGATTCTCTCGTCAGAATTTTGTCCCCCTCGAATTTCTCCCTGTTCATTTTCTGCGCGTTTTTAGCCACCGCGAGGTTTTTCTCGTCCTGCAAATCTATGCGATCGGATTCGGCATCGGCATCAAATTTATCCCAGCCTTCATAGTCGCAGGAAGCTATAGACTTCTGTTTGGTAAATTCGGCTCTCGATCTCGTCGACGATCTCTGAAAATCGTTTTCTCAATCAGTTCTAAATATCGGTAGAATTAACCGAGCGATTCGACTCGTCGATTATACTTTCGAGCTCGTTTCGGGCACTCGGCGAATTTCCGGTTGCGAAATCGGCAGCGTTAAAGCCATCGCCTTTCCCTCCTCCAGGTCCTTCTCTCTTCCCTGCATCTCGTTCATCCATTTAGCGATATCTTCATCGATCACCTTGCGCTCGTCAGGCTCGAGCATCGCCCGAGTTACGACGGGTTCTTCGACTCGAAGAACTTTGCTCATCGGGTTTAATTTCTCGAGACATTTTTCGGCGTGGTTTACAAGGTCCGGGAATATTCCCTCCTCCCCGGATCTGTCATCGTTCCCAATTTTTATTCAAAACTTATACAGGACGCGTTTTCCCTAGTGCTAATTTTACCTGAGAATCAAAACTATCCGCTCGAGCTCTTTGACGCTCGAAGACCGCGTCACGTATTCGTAGGAAAGGTGTTCCACCGGAATATCGTATTTACGTAAAAGGGTTAATTTCTCTCGGGGTTTAACGACGGTCACAAGATCCACCTCCTCGTTTCCCATGCTTTTTTCGATCCTCGCAGTCTCGGCTGCACTTCCAGAATTTGAAAAAGCTCACTTTCTCTCCACCTATTCCAATTCCTGCACCGAAACCTTTGATTACAAGTGTTTCCACGGTTACCCAGTCCCCGTTCTTCCCACAGATATCCAAAAACACGTTCACAGTGTTCACTCCGCGAACGTTTGTTCGATAATTCCGTCCCCCGCTTTTCCCGATCAAAAAAAAAGTATCCGATGTCAAATTCTTTCGCGCGAAAAAATCCGTCAAAAATTATCCGACCCCTTCGCGACTCGTTTCTAATCATTTTCGAAACTAATTAATGAATTTCACCAATCAGAGAAATTCGTACCGATTGCCGCGCCGGCCGTTTGCGCAAAATTTAGTTCCCAGTTTCGCCATCGAAAAAGCGGAGTGAAGTTACCTCCTCGACCAATCGATGGGCTCGTTTATCGAATGTAGGTATAAGAATGGGTTACATATTGCACAGGATAAGACGCGATGCATGGAAGCAAGAATTTCGTAAAGATTGGAGAAAAATGATTTTTGAAAAAAAATCGGACCTTTAAAATTCTGTATATTTATTTTATTTTTTTCTTTTTTTTCGGAATCCTTGAAGGGTGAGGAGCTACCTTCGCCAGTCGGTCTCGCCATCTCATGGAATATCCCTGTACTATATTATCATTGATTTTACAAGTCGCTAATTAGTCCGAGGGAAGAGCACGACGAGTTGCGGTCGATCGGGCGCCGCTAATTTCGAAATTAAATCGCGGGATGTTTTCCCTCTTTTTTTTTTCTTTTTATTTGGAAGAAAAACGGAGCAGGGAGACCCTCGGATCCTGTTTTTTTTGCCAGATATGACGATCGATAGAAATTTATATCGATCAAATATCGAGAATGAGGACGAGGTTCGATTTGAAGTAATTGGAACTTACTTTACTCGACTTAACTCGATCGATCCGTATACGATTGTATCAGATAGGAATTAGTTTATTCTTAGAAGGCTAAGAGGTGGAAGAAAGAAGAAAAGAAATTTCTTGCTGTGGAAACGAACTTCGGGCTGATCAACTCCGACTTTCATCTCATCGTATTGCTACTGCCTGATCGTTTTCCCAGTTATTCGAGCGCACGTAATGCGTCCGGGCAGAACCAGCAGCCGGTCCATACCAGATAACCAATCGCAGATATAAGTTTCGCTTTCTTAAAGGCGAAGTAACGAGATTTATCGCTTTTTGTATCGCGACGTTTTCGCGTTACAGGTTCCCATGCTCGTACGATGATAACAGTTTCGTACTAATTTCTCCTTAGATAGTATAATCAAGGACCTTTCCAGAGGTCGAGACCATCAGACATTCAGCCCTTTCTAATTCGATCGGAATATTAAATTATCGCTTAATTTTAGGCAAGACGAATCTAAGAGCAAAGCGAGCGAAGATAGAGAGGCTGGACGGAGTCTGAAAAAATTCTTTTCCGGTTATTTCCTGCCTCCAAAATCTAGAACCAGATTCTCCCATCCCTTCGTTACTTCGACTATTTTTTGTCTTTACATTATTTTTCGGGTTTTCGGAGTCTCGAATCGTCGGAAAAATTTTTTACTTTATTCCTTTCGTGGTGTGTATTTTTTTTTTTTTTTTTTCTCGGTCACCTTTTCTCTCCCTTTTCACCCTTAGGTACGCATTCGCGGGTATATCCCGAGCTCCTAATTAAAGGATGTTTTTAATTATTAATCAAAGAGTTAAGTGGTATTTTACGGCCCTTTAATAAAAAACCATACTTTATTCACGGTGGCGAAGAGTGGTTTAAATAAAAATGAAAAAAGGATGTAGGTGGTTGGGCAGGGTACACACGTATATCTATACCCCGTCCCGTCTCTACGGAGTGTCCAATTATATCACCGCGAGATCCAGTATCTTATTAAAGGAGCTGGTCCACCAGACTCCGCTAGGATCCAGAATATGCATAACGAATGGGACCCGAAAGCGTCGTAAACATTGTCCAATTACGTACCTAGACCGTATCTGGATTATCAAATTTCTTTGATAAATCTTTGCCCCTTCTATACATGGAAAGAAAATAAAAATCTTCGAATAAAGTAAGTCGTTTTTTTATTTATAGCCATACCTATGAATCCGTACGAGTAAAATTATATATTTATTTTCAAATACCTCGAGGAATGTTTGGAAAAGAAAATTTCATTAAAGGCGGACAAATTTTGCATGAAAAGAAAGAATAAGAAAAAAAAAAAAAAAATTCAATTACGCGTCGTTCGGTTCGAAGAATTTCATTTTATAAATGGATAGAGATGTGGGTATATATTGATATGTATACTTATTATACGTGTATGGGATATTAGACGTTAAAATATTCGGCATAAATAAAATATCCGCGAATAATAAACTCGTTCGCGAAATCGCAAGAGTCGGTTAAAATGTTTGGGTTAAAAAACGAAAAAAAAAAAATTCTCGCTAATGAGAAACGGTAAAAAATAAAAAATAAAATATGTATAACGAGCCGTGATATTCAATCGAGATAAAGCTGTCGATCGGTTTCTCTTTAAGTTACTTTTAAATCGAAATACAGGGGTAGTTAAGAATATTAAAAGAAAATTAGAGAAAAAATGAAAGAATGAAGAAAAAAAAACAGAAACATCGGCTGATTGACCTTAACTGTGAATAAACAAATTTTTTTCCTTTTTCCTTAGCAAAATTCACCCACCCATCCGCCCCGCAATTATAACACTATCGATTTTACCTATCCTCTAACTATTTCTAGACGACAGAATGCCAATATTGTTTCTTGAATGACGTGTGCGATTCGATGCTCATTCATTAGACGACGAACGTAGTGACGTTCATCCGTCGAAAAATAATTTGCAAGAAAAAAAAAAAAAAATGAAACGAAATGCAAAATTTGGAGTCTGATTTCGATTTCCTCGGTGCGTTACTTTGTCTCGGGTATTATACATAGTATACCTACGTATAGGCGAAAGAAATGATCTTGGAGTAGCTTTGATCCCGATCTATCGTCGCATATGTGAAAATTTATTGAAGCAAGATACGTATATGTATGTATGATTTCTCGACACTTCTTTTATGTTATAGGTGGCTATATTACCGCCCGGTTTATTACTACCCCGAGCCTTCAGCCCCCCGTCATACGTATACGTATACAATACACATATGTGATATGTGCGAGAAGCATTTTTTACGAAATGAAATCCACGATTCTCGTACCTATATGAAAGAGTAATATATATATATATATATACCCATTTCTCGGTAGCTGATTTCTTCGTTTTCCATTCCTTTTTAGAATTCGTATTCTTTTCTTTTTTTATTTTTACTTAGTATTCTTTTTTTCTTTTTCTTCTTCTTCTTCTTCTTCTTACGTTGGAAATATAATTTCCGAGGTTTCATCATGTGCCTTTTATCTTTGATCTTAGAATCAATGTATAAATGATATCTCGCGATGTCATTCGCGATCAAACAAATGTGAAAAAAATAAAAAATAAAAAATAAAAAAATTTTCCTCAAAAATCGTCCTTCGACATTTTTTTTCTTCGTTTTTTTTTTTTTTTTCTCCAATCAATTTTCGGTGCGGGACGAAAAAAATTTTTCGCGCCACTAAATATCAGAACTTCAACGTGGTAGTACTACACATGTATCATACGACACACCGGAGACTAATAGCGTCTACCGAGCTACACTTTTGGCAACGACGACATATATTATATGTAAATTTTGAAAATTATTTTCCCCGGCAAATATCTTCGAAAAATAGAGAGAGATAGAGAGATAGAGAGAGAGAGAGAGAGAGAGAGAGAGAGAAATAAAAAAAATAAGAAGAAATAAATTTGTAAAAAAAGAAAAAAAGAAAAAAAGAAGAGGATAAGAGGAATTCGTTATAAGTCACGTAATTTCTCGCGGCAAAAAGTATTGCCAAACGTGAGAAGAACTACAAGGATTCTCTCCTAGATACGTAGGTAAACGTATATTACAGCTACTGTATACAGCGTGAGGTTTCTTTGACTAAACGATATTAATGACAGGGTACGAAATTTCAATTTATGTTTATACGTGAATAATAGATGTTATATGAAATTTTTGATAAATTTGACGTGTCAAGAAAAAATTTAAAAAATAAAAATTAAAAAACGAAGAAGAAATCGAGGCAGAAAGTAAAAAATGTTAAAGATTCCGAAGATCAAGGTGAACGTACCCTAATTTGTTATTCATAAAAATTGAGTGACAGATATTCGTCGCGGTTATATATTTTATGTAAATATATATATATATATATACCTACCCCTTATGTACAGGGAGTATATGGGGTAGTTTTGAATGGTAAAAAAAACAGAATTTTTTTTTTTTTTTATCGCGTGGGCGTGGGTGTATGTATACAATAATTGACGAAGAAGTAAGAAGAAAGAAGAAGAAAAAGAAAAAAACAAAAAAAAAAAGTAAGTAAGTAGAGAGATGAAAAGAGAAGAGAAGAAAAAAGGAAAAAAAAAAAAAATTATCCCGAAGGAAGCAGCAACTGAATTTGTTTGGTCGCTCAGCGGTTGAAGAAGCCCCGTCGCCTCAAGTAAATTTATTCGACTCTCGTAATTTAAATAATAAAAAAAAAAAAAACAAAAAAAAAAAATGTATACATATATATATAAAAAGAGAATAAAAAGAAAAAGGAAGAGTGAGAAGGAGCGAGAGGGTGAGGTATAAGAAGAAAAAGTCAACGGCTTTCCCTGCTCTCCCTGCATTTTCCAACAAAAATAACAAAAGGGTAGGACATTTCCTTCTCAATGGTTTTCGAGGAGCCGGTCTCCTGCACATCGAGAAATATCTGAATAAACTGTACAAATGTTTATCCATATGTTATACGAAATGAAATTTTTTTTCAAACGAGATTTAATTCAGAAATTTTGGTATATAATTAAGATTTCAGATCGAAACGAACGACGATTATTAATTATTATGATTATTATCTGATAAAAAAAAAAAAAAACAATTTTCAACAAATTTTGGAAACTTAAATCGGTCCGAGCGGCCTTTGGATCCTCCGTCATTGGTCTGGAAACCCGAACAGATCCTTCTTCGCGAGGTGGAACACCCTCTGTAAGAGAGATAAGTTATCCTAATTGAATCAGAATCTGCATACGACAGAGCTTTCTCTCGAGGTGATTTTATCTCCGGCTAGGTACAGGCGTAGATGTGTATGTACAGGGTCAACCCACGCATATTAAAGATGACGTTACAGAACGCGGTTACAAACCGTCTACCATGGACCGGGTTAATCGAAATCAAAAGGTTTGATTGAAGAGAGTATATAAAAGGTTTTGAAAATTATTAATATCTGGATTGAAAAACGTGTGTGGAGTTTAAACGAACGATTTCTAATCGTTTTATAATTAGTAATAAGAATTTACACCCTGCTTGGTCGGCGAAATTGAGACGAAAATTTTTTCCCCAACCCTTCGATATATTTTCGCATTTTTTTCTTATCTCGCATTTTTCTTCACCTTCGTTCCCCAGGCACCGGTATAGGAATTAAATTATCTGGACCATGAAATTATCGCATTAAATCGACGTTTTTCTCTCCTATCTTTTTTTGAACAGTTTTCGGAATATTACTTTCACTATATCGGTATATATCTGGTGAAATTTATATGTGTGCGTGTGTGTGAAGTTTCCGATTTCTGAAATCCTATATGAAGTCACTAGACGAAAATCTCGTTCAGGAATCCGGTTTCATTTGGCAAACTTTTAGCAAAAGGTATATATACAGGTATAGATATAATGTGTAATCATCCATATGGGTATATAGATCAAAGATACAGAATAGGAGCTGATGGCTCTTGGTGTGTGTGGCGGTGGTACCGGACATCGTAAAAGTAACCATGGCAACTCGTAGCTCATTGACGTCACTCTTATCCATCTCTTATTCTTATCCTTCTCCTTATTCCCTGTTCTTCTCCTTTTTTCTCTCTTCTCAGATTCTCTTCTCTCCATAACCATTAAATTGTCATTAAAATTAATGCTCCGGTATTCTAACACGCCCTTGATACCTATTTTATCACATTATGTATATATCGCTCACTTTTTTTCCGATACTTTATCACTTTTTATACAAAAACGATAATTTCACGAAAGATAGAGTGTAACGTAACGTGTACACGCAACTTTTTTTCTTCGTCAAACCCCATCGGCTAATTTACGAATTAACTAACTTTTCCTTCCTCATAAAATCGCGTTGTTTAATAATCTTTTCAGTTTCTTTAATAACAGGACGAGATTCTCTGTAGATATACAGGGTGATTCAAGTTTAGTCCGCCATATTTCGAGGGTGAATTACCCGCGAAAATCTGAGACTAAATTTCCTTTACCGAAAATTCGTGGGACCCGTACTTTCCGAGCTACGCGAGATCTTAGTTGACCGAACGCGGAGCGTATAGATCGCATAGACTTTCACTCATGGCCGGCCCTGGCTGTGTCACCTATGAGTTCCGCGCTCGGTGGACTAAGATCTTCCGTATCTCGGAAACTATCGGTCCCACGAATTTTCGGCAAAGGAAATTTAGTCTCAGAATTTGGCAAGGAATCTCCCCTCAAAATATGGTAAAAATTTATAAATCTGAAGTCAATTTAATGTGATATACGAAAACTAACACCAATTATCGATTATTTATAACTCGTATCTCACTCGGGTGCCGAAAGGTGTAGAAATTCAATCCTGGATATATACCATAGCAGTTTATATAGTTATACCAAAAAAGCTACACCTTATTAGGTATAATGATAGAAATGAACCCTATATAGGTTTGGGTTTTGGGCAAGAAGGCCGTAGGGTGAGATTATTTTAACTGTGGCTAATTCCTTCTCATCCTTCGATCCACCTCGTCCCTTGTCACCCGTATAACGCAGTTTGCGATAATTAGGGAAGATATCGCGCGTTAATTAACTTTTTCTTCGCCCTTTTTTTCATTTTTTTTTTTTTTTTTACAACTCTTTCTCCTTTCTATCAACTTCAAAGAACTAATTAACAAATTTTGTATATACATATATATTCTCGTTTCTTTTCCCCATAACTTTCACACTTTCAAACATTAACGCGCATCATACCTATACCTTCATTAAGGTATATAATAATTATTCGAAGACAATTTTTTTACTCGTTTTTATTTTTTAATATCTTCCAGTCTGCACAGCAACTTTCTATTCAATACCTAGATTCAGACCCTCAACCAATTCCCCGGATCTGTTAACGACGTCAAGATCTTCCAAGTTTCTCATACAATTTTCATTCATCTTTTTACACAGAATTATAATCATCCGTAGACGTGAAACTCATTCAAAGAAAATGCGAAAATACGAAGGAAAAAAAAAACCATTCACGGTTTCTCCCACGTATATATATGTACATATAAATCAATATTTAACATAATTATATATATTGCGTAACATATACCACGCAATTTTTGACACGTATAATTAAATCCTATAAAAATGAAAACGACTTTGAATGATATAAAGCAAATATAAACGGTATCACCGGTTGCTCGCTTATGGGATATACGGTATACCTATGTTCGTAGCTACGCGTTTAGATTCCGAGTCCAGCATCACCGTAAGGTTCGTCGAGTAGTAGCTAGTAAAAGGGGGGGGGGGGGGAGGGGTTGGGGGTTGAGGGTTGAGGTTGGGGTACTGAGTGTTGAAGTTGGGGGTAAAACATCCCACCCTACGCCACCCCATACCGACGCCACAACACCCACGGAAACCCCCGTCGAAAGCCACGCCCCCACCCCCCGTGTCTATATAAGGGTGGAATGGACTGGCGCGCGTCACTCGCAACTCTGGCATCAACCCGCCAACGAGTCGAAGAATTAACAAAGAAACTTACTGACGGATATATATAGAGAGAGAGAGAAAGAGAGAGAGAGAGAGAAAGAGAGAAGGATAAGATCAAAGATAGGGACAAGGATAAGGATAAGGATAAAGATAGACGCGTTCAGGCAGATCAAAAAAAAATCAAAGAAAAGGGGAAAGAGAGAGATAGAGGGTTGATATACAGATAGATATATATATATGTATATATATACGTAAAGATATCCGAATATCTTTAGAGAAACTTAAAGTATAGGTATATATGCGTGCGTGTTGTATAGAGACAGGGATAAACGTAGAGGGATCGAAGTAGGACGGAGTATTGAGTAAAGAGGGAAATAGAGAGAGAGAGAGAGAGAGAGAGAAAGAGAAAGAGAGTGCGTCGTGACGGATAAAGATAAGGTGTTCGTTGGTTCTTTACTTTGATAAGAGAAAAAAAAAAAACGAGTTGAAAAAAAAAATAAAAACAAAATAAGAAAGAATCCCCGAATAAAATAAAAGTAAAGAAAAACTGAAAATTATCGCAGTGCGGGAGAGATATAATCGTATAGAAACTGCAGTTTCGCAAAGAAGATATTAAAATCGCGAGATGAAGACCAGCTTATTAGCACTTGCTTGCGTACTTTTTATCCTGTTAGCTGATCGCGGCTATGCAAATCCTTACTTCGACGATGGTGAGTCTGCATATGTATATGTATATGTATATGTATATGTATATATATCTATAGTCTATAAATATATGTATATATGTATATTTATATTTTCTTTTAATTGTTCGTGTTTATTCGTTTTATATAATTTATATGAGACAAATAGTCGTGTGACGGTGTTACGATATTTCTAAAATTTCCAAATTCCATGTGTATAAGTTTGTGAATTTTTTTTCGTTATTTACCGAGTGTCGAAACGACGATTTTTCGAAAGAGTAACAATTCGTTATAAGAACTGGTAAAACCGTGTGCTCGAATGCGAATGTGAAAATTAAACACGCGGTAAGATAGATAATCTTTTAATTTGATATGCAAATTATTCTGGGGGCGCTTTTGGCGAATTCGAATTAGCATTTTCGACGTTATTGTGTCCGCGTAGCGGTACTCTCCAGTGTGTAACGATAACGCGGTGCAGATATAAACCCGGAATCTAAAATCTAATAGGTAAAACCTAAAAGCACCGATTTTACCAAAACCCTGAGCAAACTCTGTGGACCATAGATTACGAATGGGTTAGAACATGCCTGTGAATGAATATTGCTGACCCCAATCCGGACTACCCCTATTTTACATAATTCTATTATAATTTAATTCCGAGAATAATAAATTTGTAGAATAATTTTATTCGTTATAGAAGACGTTCAACAAATTGCGGAAGACGAGGGACTCGCTGAACTCGATTATTCGGACAACGCGTTGGACCGTCTGCTTCACGCGCCTCAACAGAAGTGAGTATCAAAGTTTGTCTCTCTCCGTTATACCCGAAATAAGAGAAAATAAAAAAAAACAGCAACTTTGTTTTTTTTCTCGAAAAATAATTAGACCAACTATTTCCTATTTTTTCAAAAATTTTTAATCAAATTTTGCTCAGACGCTCTTGCGTACGTCGCGGCGGGAACTGTGATCATCGACGAAATGATTGCTGCTACAATTCGAGCTGTCGATGCAACCTGTGGGGTTCAAATTGTCGCTGTCAACGGGTGGGCCTCTTCCAAAAATGGGGATAAGCCTGATTTTTGATTATATTAAACAAAAACAACAAAAAAAAAAAAACAGAAAAAACAGAAAAAACAGAAAAAAAAAAACGGAATACCTATTCCTCGACTACGGTACGCGAGAAGATCATTTATCGTGAATTATTATCATTACTATTATTATTATTAATATATTATTAACGAAATCTCAAAATTAATTGATTTATTGATTAATTAATAACCAAGTTTACTCGCGTACCGCCAGACCGTAGATAGGATATATCATAATAATGTATAACGAGTATATGGTGTATATGTGTAATACTTTTAGAATCGTTGTCCCCCCAATTATTACGTATACACATATTAATATAAATATATGATATGATATGGTATAATATATATATATAAATCTATATAATACGTGCTAGCCGTAAATCGTCGAATTTTGTTGTATAGGTAAATTAGACACTTGGTTTTTTTTTTTTTTTTTTCTTTATTATCTTTTTTACGGATAATCAATATTATGCAATTTTCCCTATGATTCCTAAACTGGAGGAAATAAGTTCGATATGGAAATTGTGTGGTTCGTTAAATTTCTGTAACCCGAGTGGTAGTCAAATTTTTGAGTAAGTGACACGCGACCATTTATTGTTTTCTTTTTTCTTTTTTCTCTCTTTTCTAAGCTTTCCGCGAGATTTGGCATACCGCATTATATATATATATATACCGTATATATCATACATATATTTATAGTATATTATATTTTTAAGACGCGCAAATAACGACCCGCACGTGTCAGACATATCCCATAGAGATGTACGAAATGAAAGCAAACTTAAAAAAAATCAAAAAAAAAAGAGAAAAGAAAAGAAAAGAAAAGAAAATAAAATGAAAATAAAAAGTAGAGGAACAAAAAATTCACCCGATTCAAAAGACCGTGAGATCGTCTTTGAGGAGAAGAAAAAAATTTAAATTAAAAACAAACAAATAAAAATGAAAGAAATTCTATACGTGTAATAACGTGCGTCCGTAATACATATACACCTGTCTGCAGCTTGGATCCTATTAACTGCGTACGATCTATATTATGTATATGTAAATTTAAGGGTATATAGCACATATATATATATTTTAATAAAAATAGAAGACAGAGCCGCGGAGGAAGATGAAGTGAAAGAAATAGCAAATGAAAATTAATAATCTTCGAATCTGGTTTAAAGAAATAATTAAAGGTTGATCTTAGATTTTTATTCCCTTCTTTTTTTTTTCGTTATTTAGGAAACAGGAAAAAGGAATCATTGAACGTAGAAAATTATTTTTAGTTTCACCGTTGAAAAACGAGATAAATAAATAAAACAAAATAAAATAAATACCCGTATAGTATTTTGATAAACACATTATCGATTTTTACGAGAATTTTCTCGAGCCAGTTTCGAAGTTTCGATGGGTTTTTCTTTTTCTTTTTCGTTTTTTTTTTCTCGAAAATATCAAAATCGCAGTAGAAATGGAAGGAAAAAGAAAAAAAAACAGTGGTAAAATAAAAGGAAAAGAAGAAGAAGGATTGTTTGATAAATTAGAGCTGCATTCTGATTGGGGATAACTCCAGCCATATCCTCCAATTAGATTGTCATGTCTCTGTATATATATATATCAAAGTATAAGTTCTCATATGTGAGTATAGTAGAATATCAGACAGGATCAATTAAGTCCGCGCAGAAGAGAATGAGAGAATGATCGCCGATGAGATGAGGGTAAACGCGGGATGAGAAGAAAAAAAAAAAATAGAAGAAATATAAAGAGAAAAAAAAAAAAAAAAAGAACCTATCCAAATTATTATTATCAATATTATATACCGTCATTATTATATATATATTACCTTTATAACAAAATGATTACAATTTCAACAGCATTGAAAAATTTATCAAAAATACATACGTTATACCTATACTACCCCGTACGCTATATAATAAATATCTAAATATATACATTATACATATAATATAATATATAATATATAAATATATATATATATATTAAATATTATATTACATTATATTATAAATGTAATAATTCATACGTATAATTATGTCTCTCTAACGATGGATCTTGAATGTACTATATATATATGTACGTGTAACAAATGTATAATTATGGAAATATATATATACATATATACACATAAACAGATATATGTAGTTAACCCAATAAATAAAATGTAATCAAAATTCTCTGGGTTCTTGTTGTAGTTTTTATTTATTTATTTTAATTTTGTACCTCATTACAGTCGATCTTCGAGTTATCAGGAAGATAATTGAACATCCATTCGTATCCCAAAAAGAAGATATCTTGTAGAGCTTGAAATTTTGATTTTCTGACATTTTTTCTCCTTTTCAAATTCGGTTGCAATCCTTTTTTTTTTTTCTTCAATCAGCTAGATATGTGCAGGATTTCAACGAACACCTTAAACAGTGTGCGAAAATAATATCTCTAGAAAATTTTGGCGAAAACGACTATCGAGCTTGAAGTTTCAGTTTCGAAATAATATTTTTCAAATATTTCTACGATTTTCTATCACCGAGTTATTCAATCATGAGTGAAATCTCGTAGCGCCGAATAGCAGCCAATTACTTGTAGTACCCATGCCTGTAAGGCGACTGTAGATTAGTTTATTAAATCCGTTCGTAACGTAGTAAAATTACAATCTCAAAATTATAAATTATAATTTTGATATTCGTATGAAAATTCATTTCCTCTCTCTCTCTCTCACTCTTTCGGTTAAAATATTATTCCTTTATGCGGTCCAACTTTTCACCCTCTCTATATTCCTTGATGGCTTGTAGTTACAGGGTAGATAGATGTACTTCAAAAAGTATAAGGACCACCTAGAGACAGATAATAACGAGTATACTATACCTATACATGTATAATAAGGGAGTTTATAATTATTTCGCGAAAGTCTGAAACTTAATTAATATGATAACGAGTTTTGACGATCAATTATGTATACGCTAGAGTTTTGATCTCGATAATAATATCCAATGCCTTTCAAATAACGTTTCGCATTATACGAAACCATCCACAAAGCTTGATTCGCGTTCAGCCCGGCATATTTTGAGGGCGAATTCCCCGCGAAAATCTAAGACTAAATTTCCTTTACCGGAAATTCGTGGGATCCGTACTTTCCGAGCTACGCAAGATCTCAGTTGACCGAACGCGGAGCGTGTAGATCGCACAGCCGGGGCACCGCGCGACTTCCACTCATGGCCGGCCCTGGCTGTGTCATCTATGAGTTCCGCGCTCGGTGGACCAAGATCTTCCGTATCTCGGAAACTACGGGTACCACGAATTTTTGGCAAAGGAAATTTAGTCTCAGAATTCCGCAAGGAATCCACCCTGAAAATATGGTCCTCTACAGAACCTGAATCATCCTTACAATGTGGAGTTTGATGTAATTCATTTATTTATGACACATGGGGGGAAAGAAATCCGCAAAAGATTACAGGGTCACTGCAAGATCTCGCGATAAACATGATGGAGTATTGCGGGCTCGAGTCCCTGTCTCATACCTTTATCCAGTGACAAGATAAGAGCTTAATCCTTGAGGTCCCAGGGAGCACAATGCCGTCACATATTCTTCGTAGAAAATCCCTTGCTAGAGTATAGTTGCGGTGGGTCGTATACATCTATATCTATACACACATGGTGTCTTTACCCATTGAGAATGAATGGAGGATTTCCGCGTTAAAATGATCGCGTTACCGAGCTGTATATAATATATAAATCCTATTTCTCAGGGTCTATCTGATGTCAAAGTAAAGAATAAGAATGTAAAAAAGCACAGCTTCCTTCATCCCGCTAATTATTTTTCGCATTTTTCTTACTTATTTTAGGAGTGAATAAGACGCGTCGGGAACTTGACCTGTGTCCAGTAAACGTCTAACTAAATTAACAGTCTTGCCACACGAATTGTGTCAGAAGGATAGATACAGGGAAGACGTATAACGTGTACTATATACGCGTGTACAACTTTCTCGATGGCGATCGTCCAAGCAGGTTAGGGTTAACCAAGTTAACCCCGAGCTTCGACCTACGTAGTGCGATATTCTTGCAGACTATACAAGTTATGCGTCACATATATGTATATGTTTATATATAACTCGAAATTTCAGGCAAAATTTTCACGTTTTTATCATTTCAGGTCGTTTCATCTATGATCGATAATAATTTTTGAAATATCGACGTTTTTTTCTCAAAAGAAGAAGAAAAACGATACGAATAATTTCTGATGTACTTTGATATATATATATATATATATGATATTGTGATTATTGTTTTTATTATTATCGTTATCAATTATTACTAGGATTATAATTGGAGAACGTACTATATATATTGGAGTAATTGACTAAACGATTCAAATCGCATTGTTCGCCGGTGTATAGGTCAATTGCTTCACCAGGTTAACGTATTATGTGATCTTACAACGTACGTTTACTTGGCACCGTATTTAGAGAGACCTAGTTTTTTTTCCCCCAGTTTTTTTTTTTTTTTTCTTTTACTTTTTTAAACAAACGCAATTAGAAGAATATTGTTTATTCGCACGTGACAGGAATTTCAATCGTTACCTCCTTCCCGTATGTATACCTTAAATAAATAAAGCAAAGAAGGTTATATATATATATATCATACTAAAATTTTCAATACTTCCCATCAAAATAAGCTAAATGCCCCGAAAGCCACGTCAAAAAAAAAAAAAAGAAAAAAACGAAAAAGTCTCCCAGAGGTATATTATACCTATAGCCTTTGAAGATGTGAAACGGGGAAAAATAAAACGAGCGTAAAGCGTAAAGAGAGGAAAAAAAAAAAACAAAAAAAAAACACAAATCCGTATACTCGCGAGGCTTCTTTATTCGCCTCTACATAGTCCTGTTCATCGTTTAATCCTTGACCCTTGACCACGAGCGATCTTCTTCCTCATCGCTCTTCTCTACCTCTCGATCGCTGTAATATACTTTCCTTAGGACCATGCAACGATGATATGTCATTGAACTCGTGGAATCTAACGATACATGGTTTCTCCGTCAGTTACGATATATCAAAGATTTATCATTCTTCAGTCGAATAGTAATGAGAAAGTGCAACAAAAATGAGAGATAAATTTACCGAAAATCGATTACGTGTGTATAGCGATATGTGATTAAAAATATAGTAGCGATAAAACAGGATCTTCCTTCTTTCGTTTTCTTCTTCTTTTATCTTTTGTCTTTTATCTTTTTCTTTTTCTTCTTCTTCGCGTGCGATTACGAGAATATAAAATCGCGACGCGTCGCCCGCACCGTTCGGAAGCGATTGACCCCCAAGAGATAACGGAGCTCTCGGAATAAATGCGAGTAACCGCCCGTCACAAGGCTAGCTAGGTAACGGCGGTATTTTCAATGCAATACGATGCAATGAATGCTTGCTAGTACCGAACTGTACTGTACTGTACTTTACTGTACTGTATTGCACGCTCGCTCGCTCGCTCGAGAGAATCATGAATATTAAACACAGGTGGTGCGCACCACATAGCGTATAGCGTTATCTTGTACACGGGATACGGTATAACGCCGAACGCTGTACAAAACTCGCAACATATTCACCGCGTCCTCCTGTCATCGTAGCTTCGAGAAATAAATTTTGAAAAAATAAAAATAAACAAAGAAGGGTTAAGATAAAGTAATCAGAAATTTAGTTTGCCAATGGTACGTGGGGGGGGGGGGGGGGGGGGGGGGCAATAGCATCGCGAGCGAGAGCCGCACCTATAACATACGTGTGTCGGTCTTCTTCGGCTGGAGCTTCGCCGTCTACTTCTACATTGGATTTTTATTTCGTGACTCTCCCGCGTTCGTTTCTCTTATACGTTAGTTAGTTAGTTAAGTAGGTATAGGTCGGTAGGTAGAGTTGTGTGTAGAGGTATATATACGCTACGCGTTACGTTACGTTAGCTCGTCGACTCTTCTCTCGCGACTCAAGGTGAGGAGGAAGAGGTGGAGCGAACCACGTCCAGGTTTTTCGAGAGGTGGAACGAGGGACTACTATAATCCAAGAATATACATGTGTATTCAGTTTTATACATACATGTATATAAATATATATATATATAATATATATGTACGTATATGAACGTAGGTAGGTGTGCGTATGACTATACAGGAACGGGGAGTGCCTGAGCGAACGTGGCGGCGCCTTGGCACTGGTGGCACAGAGTTGCAACATCAGTTCAGTGCTGCCCATCGCGCAGGCCTGCGCGCACGCTTCCGTAGTTCTCAATACGCATGTACAAACAGCGTGGTTTTCTAGCTTTCGTGGTAATAGTCGGGGTTGAGAACCGTTCAAAAATTGGAAACAAAAAACAAATTGGAAAAGAAAAGAACAACTCCCACCCATTATAACAAGCGACAAGGAAAAGAAAACCGTTTTTTTTTTTTTTTTTTGTGCGCGCGTTGGTTAAATTAAAGAGGAACTACATTACGGTTCGAATAGTTTTTCGTTTTTTTTTTTCTTATTTATTTATTTATTTATTTTTATTTTTCTCTCCTTTTTCTTCGATTATATTTAAATCTTTTTGTGAATAATTTCTACGTTCAATGAACGGAATAATGAATGATTAAAATTCGGGTCGTTATACCCGAGAGGATAATAAAATATATAAATTAAATAATTACGATATGAGGATAATCGCTGTCTTAGAGGATTTAAAATGTCACACGAGACAGGTGTGTCCACGTACATATACTCGCCGTTTGATCAAAGACTCTTTCCATAGTCCTGCGATGCGGGAGAGGATCGTCGCCCAAGTTATTATACCAGTTATACCTAACGAAGACGCAAAGAGGCTTTTGTAACGATAATAACCGTACCTGTATACCTCTACACATTCGATACTATTTAAATAATAAAATATGCGTGTATATGATCATCAGAAGCTATAGTGAAGTGGGGTTTAGTTAAGTTTAAGTCAAGTCAAGTCAAGTGGATCGTGTGATTTGCGAATGGCTACGATATGATTCATATATGCTGTGTTCATACTTTGTGATATATACTGATCGAAGTCGTCGACGTCGTTACCTGGGTTACCGCACTAAACCAGCTCTATATACTAAACGCTGTACTATACCTCGTCCTGTTTCTATAAATCTGATGAGAATGTGGGAATAGGAACGACTAGGTCTCTCGCTTGACTTGCGATTTGTTAATTAACGAGGAAGCCGTGTGACTAGAGAAACGAAGTGAGAAATAGAAGGAGAAAGAGAGAGAAATTTGGATATGATTACGAAATGTTTCTGCTCGGAGTTTGTCATGAAAGAATCGATAACGAGGTTTATGAATCGATGATAGAAGACGGAGAGGAAGACGGAGAAGGAGAATCTGGCAGTTGGACTCTGTGACAGTTTGAACGTAACGGAATTTGGGAATAAGTTTTTTTTCAAACAAAGCCTAAGGCCTAAGGCTAACCTACGTTCATATATATATATATATGTTTTAAGATCAAAATGGCGCACAGGTGAGACAGATGGATGCGGTGTAATAAAAAACTACGCATACGTATGCACGGTTTGAAAAAACAGGAAACGCACATCTACATATCTACATATATTATATATATATATATATACATAAATTTGTACGAATCGATACGGAGGATAATTTTTTTTTTCTGAATAAAAAGAAAAAAAACGAGTCAAACGACTTTTTCAAACCGAAATTTTACACACCGGTTAAAGGTATCTGGCATAGCTACTGCGTAAGAACGAGAATCGGTTTGAACTATCGCCGTTTATTTTCGCCAAAGGCGCAAAATAAACAGTGAAAATAAAAAGAGAAAGAAAAAAAAAAAAAAAAGGATCGCGTAAAAACCGGTTCAAACACTCTTTCTTCCTTTCTTTCTTTCTTATACTCGCACTCTCGATCCATCCTATCCGTGTCTCTTGAGTGAGTCTCGTATCTAATTAAAAATCGCGAAGAGTAGAAGAAGAGGAAAGTCCGAGTGAAGAACGTCAAGGATGTGAGAATAAGGAAAAAGAGGTTGAAAAAAAAAAAATAATTAACACGCATGTATAAGTACACGCACGTGTGTGTGAGTTAAAAGTTAATATACGTATACGCGAGTATCTCCTCTATCGTGTAAAAAAAACGGTCGCAAGGAACGATCGAGCGCGCGGTGACCAACCGCGTGGAATTTTACTACGCTGTACATATTGATTGCAACCAGCGCGGGTTTACGGTATCACATATGGTTTAGTTTTGCCACTAGGTAGTAGAGGTATAGCCAAGAAAGTTATATACCAATACTGCGATAGGCAAGGTAAACACGTAAACGAGAATAGAGGCGTGGTGTACGCGGTGCCTCAACCCCCGCCGCAATCAATCTCTCTATACACACATATAGTTCAAAAAAAGAAAGAAGTGAAAAGAAACCTCGAAAAGAAAAGCAAGAAATTTTATTCGAGAGAGAAGGAACGAAAGGGAAAATACGATATCGATTCGGAACTTAATCAAATATTACACAACGGATGATAAATGGATAAATACAATACGTTATGCTTTAATGCTGTTCGTAAATCGTAAGGTACCACTGCGAAGGGTGTTGCTGCTGTGCAGGGAGTTTAGCTAGGAGTGGAAATCGGAACTTTAGTTAGAGTATTGTGAAGTTTGAAACAGGAAAACTATTATATGGTATATAATATATATATATATTGTTCCGTCGAGTCGTTACGAAAGTGTATTGGCACAGCGGGCCATTCAAATGTTATGAACTAATCTAAACTGAATTATAAATTATAAATAATAAATAATAAATAATAAATAATAAATTCTGAACTCTGAACGCAACTGGATTTAATGAATATTGAAAATAGTTATTTAAGAGGTCAAATTTTCGTTGAAGAGTACAACGGAAGATCGCGAAGGAATTTTACACCGCCGATGAAACTGAATGGATTCGATGAACAATTGTTCTAACATCGATAGAAACCGTGTGTTTTGAGTATTTCAAGAAAAAAAAAATTTTCTACCGTGTCGGGGGGGTGGGGTGGGGGGTGGGGGGATGAGAAGTAACAATTTAATACCGGAAATTGTTAATAATTAATCAATCGATTAATTGCCTTGATATTATATATACATATAGATATTTAGCTGTGATAAAGCGTGAGAAATAAAAGAAGAATAATAATCATTATTATTGTTATAATAAAATAAAAATCTTGACTTAAGCTCGAACGATATTGTTTAATTAAATTAAATAATAATTCTTCAAAGTGTTCAATATTATACTCGGGTTAAACTCGCAGATATATATATTCATATATATACACAGGTACAAAAAGAAAAAGTTAATAAATAAATAAAATATATATAAAATAAATTATCGAATTTTTATATGAAAAAAGAAAAGTAATAGCAAAGCTTACTGGATTGTATAATTTCGTATAATTATCAAATCTGTGTGTGAAAAATAAATATTAATATATATATAAATAAATTGATTAATTAATTAATTAATTGATTAATAAATCAACGGTATGAAGGATGGCGGAATCGAACAACCACCATCAAAATCATCGAGTTATGACATCGACGACGCAAATGTCACATGAGGAGAAACGCGCTTTAGCGGCACGTGGGGCTGCTGGAGTTTTGGCAATTGGTATATTGGCGCTGGTTCTTCAATCTGCCGCAGCTGCTACACCGACTTGGGGTTATTTCTCGAATCCTAGAGGTAGGTGCGAGGAGAATTTAATAATTCTTCGTTATATGTGTGCCAACGAAATTTATATATAAGTCCAACTTTTTTCCCTATTGAGATAAAAAATGAAAAAAAGAAAAAAAACAATTTACATACAGGATAGATTCCTCGCGAAATTCTGAGACTAAATTTCCTTTGCCATAAATTCGTGGGACTGATAGTTTCCGAGATACGGAAGATCTCGGTCGACCGAGCGCGGAACTCATAGGTGACACAGCCAGGACCGGCGATGAGTGGAAGTCGCGCGGTGCCCCGGCTATGCGATCTACACGCTCCGCGTTCGGTAAACTAAGATTTAGCGTAACTCGGAAAGTATGGGTCCCACGAATTTTCGGTAAAGGAAATTTAGTCTTAGATTTTCGCGGGGAATCCATATTCGAAATATGAATCGCTCGATTTGAATCACTCTGTATAGCTGCTGCACTTTAGTTAAATATCCAACTAATATAGAGGAAGTGCGTACGGGTAAGGTTTCGCGTATATTATGTGACCCATTTCATACATGGGGCTTCTTCCTCCTTGAACCTAATTAATTCTCTCCCGTAGATAGGTATGGTATACGTCTATATCTATATCTAGATAGGTATTTTCCCTTATATTCCCGTATCGTCGTTCGCCGCTTCCTCGCATACGCGAACCGTTTTATTCGTGTCACGGTTATATAGAAAGAAGAAAAAGAGCCGGAGATATATGGAGGGAAAGAGAAAGAATAAATCTATATGTAGATAGAAACACCCCATAACGAATTATATCAAAGTATGTGTATATATATATATATACACATATACCTATATATAATAGTCCCTCGATATACATATTTTACTCAGCATAGTATAGTACAGTACATAGAGGGGGAAACACGTATCCTGATGTGTACAAAGAAAAAAAAAAAAAAAAAAATACGAAAAGAGTCGCATACCTAAATATACGTTTATGTATGTACAGCCATACGTGCCCGTGCAAGTGTTTCTACGAAGCACCTGTTTTCCTCCATACGACTGTAGTACATACATACGAAGCTACATACCTCGATGACACATTATTCAGCCTTGTATATCCGTTTTATATATACCTACACAGCAAATACTTCGACGAGGGAAATCCCTACGCATATACCTATACACAGTACCTCGTATCCCGATCGCAAGAAAATCAGGTACATCGTTTATATCATAGAATGAAAAAGAACGGTATATCCGATGAAAATTTCCAATCCATGTGAAAAAATAAAAAATAAAAAATATGTACCTATCTACTATTTAAAATCATATGTTGTAACGTATAGAAGAAGTCAATTTAGTTGGGTCAGATTAGGTTAAATGAAATTAGGTTCATTGCCAGTTAGATTACCGCATGGCTCGTGATGAGAGGACCCGATGACGCGTAGGTGAGCGAACTAAATATGCAATAATTTTAAGTATTTATTAAAAAATTTAATATAGATGTATATTCACATGGGCAAAGAGAAATAGTTGTATTACCTAGGTAGCTAGACGGTTGAATATGGTATATATAAAAGTCGTACTATAAAGGAGGACGTTGCACTTTCGAAACAACGTCGACAAGGTATAAATACGTGCATAGATACATATACGTAGGCTTACGTGTGTGTGTGTAGATTTCATAGCGGTACCTAGTACAATCCATGATTCTACCTCGTCGTCGGAACCGAGAAAGAGCTGCTTACTTTGCGGTTGTTACACCTACCTTGACCGTGTCTCTAATTCTGGTTTTCAGATAACAAATTACAAGTTTGTTGATTAAAAATAATATGAAAATTTTCATTTTCTCCTGTCCCACAATTTCGAAGAATTTTTCACACGGGAAACAAGAGCAGATATTTTTTTACCCCCTTCACAGCTTTTCGAAAATCAAATTCTGGGTTATGGGGAATGAAATTATCGCTTCGGATCGATATTTCGTAAATAGGTAACGGAATAGTGCCATTCCGCTAATAGTCCGAATGTGGAAAGCCGGCCACATTAGACATCCGCTAATTAGATACAGACTTTGACAATTTTCCTCTACGAATTGCCACGCTGCCACGAGCTTCGTCGAGGCATTTATGAATCGAATATATCTCAAGGTACAATTCCGACCGATATATTTATACGTGTGTACGAATATATCATCGCGGTTGTTCTACAATTAGAAATAGAATCCCAGTTCGTAGATATATAGAGATGGTACAGTCCGCTGTCGAGTTATATATATTTTTTTATTTTTTTTGGATTATTTCCAAGACAGTTTCTGCCGTTGCTGCAGATCTGAAACACCTTGAAACGAGACGAAACGAAATGAAATGAAATGAAACGAGACGAGACGAAACGATCTGATCAGTCTAAACAACGGGTTGAGAGAAATCACACGAATCGCGAGAGAATAGCCTTTGATGTTTTACACGTTAAAAAAATTATTTATTACCCTGAATAAAATCAGAGTACAAATAAGGGGATAAACCCGCAACACCCTTGACTCTAGACTGGATACTAAATTTTGTATAAACTCTCCCGCTCGGTTTCAAAGGAAGAAATTAACTATTAAAGACACAAAGCAAACCCACGGGATCTGCGGTATAGATTCGTCCTCCTGTTCTTCTTTACTCTATCCGCGGTTGAGTGACTTTCGTGTTCCGGGTGGTGACCACCGGAAGTTTGTCGGCTCACCTCTATCCGCTTCTCGCTGACATTAACTATATATATATATATATGTATAGATATTTTATTCGATATAAAATTCTAAAAAACTATAATTTTTAGCACCTTTTTTCTTCCCATTTTACCTCCGTTTAACTCCATCTAAACTTATGTGTAACTTGATTACAAAAAAATGTTACCGGTCTTCCCTGTACGGGATGATTCAAGTTAAACGCGTAATATTTTGAGGGTGGATTCCCCGCGAAATTCTGAGACTAAATTTCCTTTACCGAAAATCTGTGGGACCTATACTTTCCGAGCTACGCAAGATCTAAGTTGACCGAACGCGGAGCGTGTAGATCGCATAGCCGGGGCACCGCGCGACTTCCACTCATCGCCGGCCCTGTCTGTGTCACTTATGAGTTCCGCGCTCGGTGGACTAAGATCTTCTCTATCTCGGAAACTATCAGTCCCACGAATTTTTGCCAAAGAGAATTTAGTCTCGGAATTACGCGAGGAATCCACCCTCGAAATATGGCCCGTAAAATCTGAGTCACACGGTATACTCCGCGACAGAATGTGATATTAATTAAACCGGCGTCTGTCTAGGAATTTATGCATGCCCGAGCATACGTGCGTTATGGGTATATTACTGTACATATTTGTGGTACACGGGTATAATTCAATCTATACGCGTTTCACCGCGATACCAAACTCGACGATAACCATATTACCCGGCATCATCTATCTCTATACATATGTAGTATATCTATACGTCACGGAGAATTTGTTATGACGTATAAATATATTTATGGTATAAAAGACTCGTTCGAAGTCATTTCCTCCATCATGCACATCCTGGTTTTATAACAAGCCCGATAGATAGATACCCGATGGATTCATGTTTGACTCTAAGTGTACATGAATTAACGGTACATAATAAAGGTATAATATAAACGACGAAATAGACTTTCAAAATTCCTAACGGTACTTTAGGTTCAGGGCATCCATAACTCTTCCTCTCTTCTTCTCTTCCTTATTTTCTATTTTCTCTTTTCTCCTCCTCTATCGCGCTTCGTGACGTGTTAATAGTATCAGTAAACTCTGGAGTACGAGTACCTATATTTATGTCTATAGCTCTAGCTACCCATGTCGCAAGGTTTAGTCCATCCCATTTAAATCACGAGTCTTATACCTAGGCTTGCGTAACTGCGGTCTAAAGATGTGAAAAAAGTCAAGCCTGAGCGATGCGAGGGCTCAAAGTCGTTACCCTGTTCCTTAAAAAAGTAGCCACCTTCTTCAGTCTTTTGATTAAAAACATGAAAATTTTTTAAATACCGATTTATCGTCCGCGAGAAACAATTGCAGATATTTTCGGACCCGTTCTCAATTTTTTGAAAATCAAATTCTAGTTTAGTAGTTATATTCGAATGAATAAAAATCGCCAAACTTGATCGGATATTCGTTTCGTTAAAATGAGTTTTTCAAAAAAAAAAAAATCAAAAAAAATTAAGAAATAAAAAAAAAAATGACGAGAAGCTAGAGAAATACTGTACGACGTGTAGTACTGTTCCATAATAGTACCTATCTTACCTTTCACTTTTAACGGTCATCGAACCGACCAATCAGTGACGGTGGGTTCGGAGATAACGTTAAATATATCTATAGCTATACGCATACGTAGTTATGGTTCAATGCCACCTATTCGACGCTATGAAATTCAATTTTTTTCAAATTTTTTTCATTTTTTTTTTTCTCTCTCTTCCTTCACAATTCGATCTAACGATCTAGAATTCGATTATCCGTAGTCACTCGTGCGTCCAATCCGATCCTATAGATAGGAAACGTGTAGGATAGAAAGATCGAGCGATTCGCTCGCGTTCGTAGTTCGCTAGATCGTTAGGTAAATCGAATTATAGTCTCCGTATGAAATCAACTCTGTCGTTTAAACAGTTCGTATACAACAATATCCTATTTTATCGACGGGGTAAAAAAGATCGAAGCTGTTATATCATGACAGGGAATACAATGGCTACTTTTCTTCTCACTCCGATCCATGGATCATCGGTATCTATCAATCCCGATCGATACACAAAATATACACGAAAAAAAAAAAAAATTCTTTTATTTAGTTCCGATTTTTTCAAATTTTTTTCTTCTTACTTTTTTAATCGATTGATAATCTTTCACGCGTAGGATTTACAGGCACTTCCGTTCCTCCGTGTTTATAGATCGAGTTTAATACTCAATCCCTTGATCCATCCTTAATCTGGGCTTGTCACGCCGCGAAGAAGCGTGTCATGGGTGATTTAGCGTTTGGAACTTATGAGCTTAGAAAATCCCCCCATCCTTTTATACCCTCTTCCCTTGCCTACTTCCTTTCAGTGGCTCGTCAATCAATTTATATATGCTGCCGCGGAGAGATTTATACCTAATGAGATGAGATCAGGTTTTGGCTATACCTTATACCTACGCACATCGAACCGCGCTTATAGATGAGAGAGAATTGATTGATGATTTTTTTCATTCTTCTTTTTCTTTTACTTTTCGTTAATTAGTTTTTACGATATTTTTTTTTTCTTTTCTTTCTCTTTCCAGCTGGATCAGCGGCCGAAAACGGATACTTCGGACCTTGGAGACAGTGCAAAGAGCTGCTTTACGGTAGAGAAAGATGCGGTCAAGGGATATCGAGGTTTCAACCAGTCAGTGAGTCAAGAATCGTTATAATTTCAAAAAAAAAAAAAAAACATGCGGAAGTTTTAACGTTCTAAACTTCAAAATGAATTTTCTAAAAATTCGAAATCGTCTCAAAACGAATTCGGAATTTTGTCTTCAACCCAGTTCCCTTTTTCTCATATCTTCCTTTAATTTCCACTTACCCCAAAAGAGCGAGACGCGATATAGAAATAACAATTTTTTCGTTGTGTGTTTTTTTTTTTCAAATTTTTCAAATTTTTTTTCTCCTCCTCGTAATACCGGCGAAGGGAATATAATTGTTATTTTTTTTAAGCACTCGCCTCGTCTCACGTTCAATTACTTCTATTCTCACCACCCTTCACCCTTCATCCGCCGTACTACGCCCCCGCAAGTAGAGATATATAGATATATATATGTATGTATATGGCATACGTGCTTTGGATTAATGAAATTATACTTTTGTAATTCGCGGTTATAAAATTGCTATTAAAAATAAAGGTGAAATAAAAATTTAGAAAGAAGATTAAAAAAGATTCAACGAATGAAAACCAAACGTATAAAATTGTTGAAGAATTTTGTAATTTTGTAATTTTGTAATTTTGTAATTTTGTAATTTTGTAATTTTTTTTTTTTTTTTTCTCTTTTTACGTTTCTTTTTCCAGTGGCTGTGTGGGTAGCAGGCCTCGCGGCAGTCGGAGCTTCCGTTCTATTGACGATATTGGTCGTCGTAAGTGTACTTCAATTAGCTATGGCATCCTCGGAGAAGAGGGTCCTCATGTCTTACAGCACAGCTTTAATAGCAAAAGTGGCACTCGCGACTCTAGCAAGTTAGTATTTAAATATATATAAAATTATATTTTCATTATTATTATTATATAATAATATATGTATATATATGTATATATATATGTATAATTTCCTCGTATAACTTTTTTTAAATATCATTTATATATATATATATATATTTTTTTTTTATTTCTTTGTATTATTATTCATTACATTTCCTGGTCCTTTATTGTTGTTTGTTTTTGTTTTTTTTTTCAAACATACATTGCTCAGATACGACGAGCCGAGAATTCTTTTCTTCCCAGCATCCGCACATTTTTGTCGCTTGTACACATAGTGGTTGAAATTGAAAAAAAATTGAAAAAAAATTGAAAAAAAAAAAACGAGGAAAATTTCATATTATACCCTCAGGTCTGAGCAAATGTTTTCGACATTTTTTCGCTTAATACCGAAGCTGAAAAATGTCATAATTGCAAATCGTAATTTCCTTTTTTCTTATTAACTTTTTTTTTTTTTTTTGTTTCTTTTTTCCTTCATCAATATCTCGTTTATGAAAAAATCCTTTTCGCCAATAAATCGTTCGCGGTAATGAAAGTGATGATCAAGTCAAGTCACAAGGCTAAAATTAATCTATCGATATACAAATATATGTATATACATAAATATATAAACCGTGAAACTATGATAGTTCGATATTAGAGGCACGTCGGTATAATATAGAACGATATATGACTTTATCCTTCTCTTCTCATTCATCTTCGGTTTTCTCAAGTATGTAGTACATGAAATATAACATTTTTGCATATACACTGCATAAATGATGGGAAGAAGAGGAGAGAGAAACGAAAAAAAAAAGAAAAAAAGAAAAGAATAAGAAAGAAAAAAATCGCGGCAAATACAGGAAGTATAAATCTTTTAACGATCTATTTTCAATTTACGATCTTAATATCTCACTTTGATCTACTGAATATACGCACATATATATCTAAGCTATGGATAACATTTTTCTTCGGTTTATAAATATAGATATTTTTAGAAGAAAAAAAAAAAGAAAATAGAAAAAAAGTAAAAAAAAAATTTTTTCACAACGGTTTAAAAATTTTCGTTAATATCGAAAAATAAAAATTGGAAATTTGTTTTTTTTTCAAACTACCTACATATATATATATATATATATATTTTCATGTATTATAGTATAGTGTATTGAAATATGTATATATAGTCACTTATATATTAGAAAGGATTATTTGAATGTAACTAAATCTGCCACAGAGACATATGATTCTTTTGCAAGGATGAAAGATTGCGGTAGGTTTTAAGCCATTTAATAATAGCTATATATATATATATAGAAATTGTATTATATACCTTATAAAAATACGTCAGAAGATTAGTAATTCTACCGTATCCGGTATTAATAATACATTATATATATACATATATATATATATATATATATATATATATATATATATACATTATATATATATGTATATATGGTACTTATAAAAAAATGTGGCGATTCCAGTGAAATCGTATAACGATAATTAACAAATACAATGATTACTGAATATAGGTGATCATTTATATAGTATAGAAATAATGATTAATTTCCTATCAAAATTCCTGTGCCGTTTTCTCAGATCGAACTGTATAATATATATATTTATGTATATACATAAAAATCAGTAAGATATATATAAATAGAGGGTCAGTTACATATTTTCAACGAATATACCCGGTACTCGCGCGTATTAAATTACGGAGATCCATGAGCGTATATATATTATATACTATATCGATCTGTATCTATCAGTGAGAAGTGTATAAGTTTCTCAACGATATTATAAATGAGTAAGGATATTAATAAATATTGATAATTAAAATATTCATCAATAAAATTCTTCATTAAAGTTCTTCAACTCTCGTATATCTATATTTCTTTCTTTCTTTCTTTTCCTCTTTGATCTCTACGATCTAATATATTAAATATTAAATATCCAATTCGGTATAGATATACTAATATACCTAAAATAAGACAATATGAACGTCGATTCATTATTTACATCGCGGAATTCGATATGAACCGAATCTTTTTTTCTTTTTTTTTTCTTTCCGTTTTTCTCTCTTTTATCCATACATACCTACATATAGGTATAAAATGAAATTGTTCTTTTTGCGACTATATATATATACATATATACATAGTTACACAGTATAACAAAGCGAGATGCGTCAAATGTAATATAATACCAACGACGAGGTATGACTTTCGAAAAGAATAATTATTACCGAACGCTGATTATTATTCAAGGTTCGTTCAATTCCTCAAATAAAATCAGAAGATATAAGAAAGAAGAAATAAAATTATCAGACCGTATTTTCACCTGATTTTGCAACTCTACAATACCTATACATAATAATAATAATAATAATCTGGGACGTAAATTACTTTCACGTAGCATTGCTTGTGTCATCGTTTTTTCTTTTTGTTTTTTTCTAGCTTGTCTTTTCAAAATGATCAAATTTTTATCTTTAATTTTCAATTTTTCAATATTCTAGGCTTCCTCTTTATTTATTTATTTATTTATTTATTTATTTATTTATTTATTTTCTTTCTTCCGTTTCAGCTCTGCTAGCCATAGTTGGGGCTAGTCTATTCGCTCTACAAACAGACGACAGAGCCAACAGTTTTCTGATCAGTAGAGGAGAGGCTTTTTACATGCAGGTAATATATATATATATATATATATATATATATACATACGTACATTATTCTTTCAACTATATACACAAAATCCAATTTACTACTATTACAATATTTGACTTGTAAAAGCAAATATTGTTCAAATTGAATATTTTTTTTTTTTTTTTTCTTCTCTATCATATCGTCATACGTCAGATATACAACGTGAAAATATTTATGCAGGCCACGTATAGGTAGGTAGGTATACGTATACATATGAATATCAAGAGATATTCAGTAGCCCACCTGCAGGTGGCGTAGATATAATTATACTATAATTATACATGCGAAAATTTATATATATATGTATGTATATACAATATACATACATATATATATATATGCGTCTATAATATTAATAATTGATTTACGAACGAACTTATTATACGATCTACGGTCGACGACTTTGTACGACGATAGTATTGTAAAGAAAAAAAATCTTTTTCATTCTCGCCTTTCATACGCATTGGATAAATAGATCGATGTACAGGATCACACGTTTTTAAGCACAACGTGAATAATTTGAAATTTGAAATTTTCTTATTTTTTAATTTTGTACATAGGTGTGTCCGATCAGACCGTTTTTTTATCCCTATACCTAAATATCTACATACGTACACCTATAGCTGATAAGGCGACGAGCCTAGTTATACGTATACACATACCTGTATAGGTATGGAAATAAGGCATGCGGCTAAAAGATTCGGCGCAGAAGGTCTAAAGTTATGAAAATCAATAATAATTAACCGCCCACCCCTCGCCTATAGTCCGACTCATAAGAATCGTGAAATTTACCCTAGTCCCCGCGTGTGTAGTAAATAGATTAAAGTCGTCGAAGATGGATGCCGCCAGGAGAGTTCCGAAGGTTATTGATGGAAGGCGCGAATTCGCGAGAAGCGTGTACAGTATAATTGTATGAGAAAATTTGAGAAAATTCTGAATGAAAAAAAAAAATAGAAACCAATTTTGACCAAGTTTCTAAATTTTTATCCTAGTCGCGGGTAAAAACAAAAAAAATAAATAAATTCAGAGGAAATAACACGGGGCGAGTCAGCAGGTAGTATTCGAAGCAGTATCATTTCTTTTTTTCTTTCCCGAAGTATTTTTTTCCAAAAAAAAAAAAAAAAAAAAAAAGAGAAAAAAAAATAAACGGAGCTCGAGATTCGATTGCATGATATTTCTCGCCTATATAACCCGCAACCCGATTGTGAAACTGGTAAACGAGTATATTTTACCACCAGGGAAATAATACATAGACACAGTAGGACAGACACGTTTTTTTTTGACATGTGTGGCGGACGAATTCACACAAACGCAAACACAAACACGCACACGCATATGTGCGATATATAGCTACTTGGTATGTATAAGACGGTGTTCGGACTCGAGTTTAAAAACAATAAGGAGACGTTGTCAACTGGACAGTCGCGATTCTAATCTCGTCCGCAGATATCGTATGGGCGGAAATTTTTAACGCGTTAGGGAAAAAAGAAAATTTTTTAAATTTAAACAAAAAAATATATAAATACACACGCAGTGACCGCGTTATACGCTTTGGAATATAAATTAACGAGAAAAAACAAAAAAAAAAACAAAAAAACCATGACAGATAGCAATTAATTAATTAATTAATTGATTGATTAATTAATAATATATCAAAGAAGGAATAACCGAAGTGTAGATGGAGAAAAAAGTGAAGGTGCAGGATATACCTATGGGATTATTAATGAAATTTATTTATTCATCGATTCATTCATAAAATTCAATTTATTTTAAAGTAAATATTTAGAATAATTATAATAATGATAATAATGAGATTATTTTTTGTCTGCGGTTTGTTATATACTATATACGTACTGCAAAAGAGGAAAAATCGTCGAATAACTTTTAACCTTCGTCCTGTAATTTGATATTAAAAGTTATAGAAATTATTTATCATGTATCAGGTAAGCATGTAGGTATCGGAAATTTTTTCAATGGATCGATAAATAAATGAATGAATGAATTAATTAATTAATTAATTAATTAAATAATCAACCGATCGCGCGATTTAATCTTTTATTTATTCATTCAGAATCTCCGAGTTTCCTTACGTTTGATATATTACGTGTAATCCACCTCGAAATTGGATTTTCGCGTGACAAGTAACGCTGTTTTTCTCAGCGACATTTTAGTGAAGGAGAATGATACTAATTGTAGAATAAATGTGAAAGAAGAGAGAAAAAAATAAATACGTAAAAAAAAAAAAACAAAAAAAAAAAAAAAAAAAGTTTAGCCAAGTGAAATTGATTGGTACAAAGCCCGATGGGTGGGGAAGCACCGGGTATAAAATAGAAATTATTATGAGCGAAAGAAAAAGACGACGATTGCTGAGAGAAGCTAAGGATGAAATAAAGCTAGATCGTGGAAGAAAGAAAAAACGTGGAAAGGTAGAAATGAAAATTCAAGTATATACGGGATAGAATAACAATTTCGCGAAATTCTCTCAAACTTGGATCACGTCCACCTGTACAACGCCTAGATACACTCGGAAATAATACCCCGGGCTAGGTTTTATGCAAATAATGTATTTACAACGTGACCCAAGGGGGGTAGGTAGGTACTTGGTATGCATTGCAAAGTTCATCGGGTTCCATCCGGCAATTTCACCATAGAAAAATAGTGGTCCTGGAAAAATTTTTTTGAAAAGCTTGCAAATTGCGAAATAATTTTTTTTTTTTACTCGATTCGATTTAATTTTTTTAATTTTCTTTTTTTTTTTCTTTTTTTTTTGTCCCTCATGATTTCGAAGAAGAAAACAAATTTTGGTAATCACGTTAATTCAAAGGTGCTCACGTGTTTAATTAGAGGGAAAGAAAAAAAAAAAGGCGAGAATAGATATCGCACACATGTTTTCGTTATTTCGTGTGTTTAGGCTACCGTTTAGCGTTAGTTTAGTAATATAAAAGTGATTCGTTGTATCTTCCACTTCTTTTTGTAAAGGAAAAAAAAAAGAAAAAAAAAAAACAAAAAGGTGTTTGAACAGAGCGAATAACGTCAGTTCGGGGTAAACATCTGTTCGTCGCGTATTATTCCCGTTCCTTGCAAATATTTAAGGGGCGAAAAGGAGCCTGAAGTGGGACCCCGAGGACCATGAGGACCCTGGAACCCCGTGCCTACTCGAAAATTCACGATCGACCAAGTTTCCGAAGTCTAATTCCACTCCTTAATCCTCCGGCCGTCCTTCAAAATTAAATCAATTATTTACTCAAGTTACAGAAATTTTTAGAGATTAGATTTTTTTTTTGTTTTTTTTTTTTGAAATTTTATAGAAAACGCTGTGATAAAGATTAATTGAAAAAAAAAAAAATAGAATAAAACTGATTATTCGACGGGATAATTTATTATTGCACGTGACGTTGACGATACTGAAATAATTATACGTATCCACGATGCATGGAACGAGTCGATTCATTTCTCAACAATATTTCATTCATTTATTATACGAACTACACGTGTAGCACATACATCGGCGGTAAATTGAATTATGTAACAAACAAGGGGGGGGGGTAATAATAAAAGAATAGAAATTTCACCGCCGGTGAGTAAAAAGGAGAATGATAATTAATTATCTCGTTCATTTTTCTAGCTCGGTTTATATTCGCGTATACTCGTATCTGCATATTGCGGTGAAGAAAAATTATAAAGAAAAACGAAAAAAAAAAAAAAACAGAAAAAATGGAACAAACAGCTAGAAGTACATATTCATTTCTTTCTCTACAGGAGTAATTATTCCAGGCTCTTATTTCTTTTATATTCATTAATAATGATAATAAAAACACGCCTCGCAGCGCTCATTGCGGTAAAATTCGTGAAGGAAAATGGGAAAAATCTGTGTCTAGATAGGGATTTTCTAACCGGGACTGAAAGATGGGGCTGTTTACGTGTCAAAGGAACAAATTACGTCGTTCGCAACCGAAAACTTTCTTCCTCTTTGCCCAGAATTTAATTTTTTCTTTTTTTTCTTTTTCTGAAAATCGTATCGGGTCGATAATTTTTTTTATTTTTTCATTTTTCATCATTTCAATTTCAGTTAGCAGCGATCGCCTTGAATTTCGGAGTCCTCGTATCGGCCGTTTACGAAGGTATATACGCGAGGAGAGGCGGAGACCCGACGAAACTTCGCGATATCCAAACTTCCCATGGAACTACCATCGATAATCCCGGTTATCGGGAACACCCCCATCCGACGAACGGTGAGTCGTGTGAAAAATATCAATTTCCAAAAATATTTTTTTTCAATTTTTTTTTTTTCAAATTTTTTTTCAATCTTTTTCATTTCTTTCTTATTATTGTTATTTTCAATGATAATTTTTCCAACATTATTTCAGGCGGTGGTATTTCTATGACGGACGCGAGCGGTAAGCCTTACCACGTTTCTAGCGGCGGTGGTGGCGGTGGCGGCGGTGGTGCGGGAAACGGGTCAATGGCATCGGTCGCGACGTCGGGTAGTGCGGCAAGTACCGCATCGCCGTTAAGAAGTTCATTAAAGAAGCCAAAACCGATGGGTATACCGAACCCTGGTTTCTCATCGCACAGTCCAACACTTTCGAGAAACGGATCGCAGAAAAAGGTACGAATTCAGACGCACTCGACGGAGGTTTGACTTGATACACGTATTTACAAGAAAAAAAAAAAAAAAAAAACAAACAAACAAATAATCAAATAACGAGAAACACATACGTGATACGGAAGAACAAGATGAGGAACAAGAATGATAGAAAAATATAAAATAAAATGAAGAATATTAATTATTACAAAGATCAGATTTTCCGATGCTTATGATATTAGGATGATACGTATATATAGCTGAACGATAAATGAATTTTATTATTCAATTTTATATGACGTTAAAATTATTTTCATTATTATTATTAATATTATTATTATTATTATTATTATTATTA